>ML663443.1:258570-299710 GCA_007570785.1 Antilocapra americana | reverse complement strand
TGGGTCATCCGGGTGCACCAGCCCTGAGCATCAAACCTGGGCTGGCGATTGATTTCACATATGATAATTAACATGTTTCAATGCCATTCTCCCATATCATCCCACACTTGCCCTCTCCCATAGAATCCAAAAGACTGTTCTACACATCTGCGTTTCTTTTGCTGTCTCGCATACACGGTTCTCGTTACCATCTTTCTAAATTACATATATATGCGTTAGTATACTGTATTTTTGTTTTTTTTCTGGCTTTCTTCACTCTGTATAATAGGCTCCAGTTTTTTCCACCTGAGTAGAACTGATTCAAATGAATTCTTTTTAATGGCTGAGTAATATTCCATCGTGTATATGTACCACAGCTTTCTTATCCATTCGTCAGGTGATGGGCATCTAGGTTGCTTCCATGTCCTGGCTATTGTAAACAATGCGGCAATGAACATTGGGGTACACGTGTCTCTTTCAATTCTGGTTTCCTCGGTGTGTATGCCCAGCAGTGGGATTGCTGGGTCATATGGTAGTTCTATTTCCAGTTTTTTAAGGAATCTTCACACTGTTCTCCATAATGGCTGTATGCTAGATATTTCTATTTGCAAGTGTCACCATGATCTCGAATTGAACATTGAACATTGAATCCATTTCCTTTCCTCCATGCCTGCTTTTCCTTTAGACTCCCAATTTTCTGTCAATGGCATCAGCGCTTTCCACATCATCTAGACTCAAAACTTTGGAACTCTTTTGGTCTCTTCCTTCTCTCTCATTTCCCATATTCAATTACCAACTCTGCCCAGTTAACCCACTCCTAATATTTTCAAATGTTTTGTAGTCTCCCTCTCATGTCTCTAGTCCAAGGCCAATATGAACGTACACCTGATATAGTAGATATCCCTCTGCTGTTGCTGCTAAGTCGTTTCAGTCGTGTACGACTCTGTGCGACTCCATAGATGGCAGCCCACCAGGCTCCGCTGTCCCTGAGATTCTCTAGGCAAGAACACTGGAGTGGATTGCCATTGCCTTCTCTAGATATCCCCCAGTCCCTGCTTAAGTCACTAAGCACACCTCCAGGCCAATCACACTCTAAGACCACTATCCTCAAATCATCCTCTTGCTTCAGAGTCTCTGCTGGCTTCTCACTTCCTGTTATATCCAGTGTATCTTCTCTGCTTGGTTGTCAAGGTTTTTCACCATCTAGCTGCACCTAATTTAACAAAGTTTATTTTTTAGTCCTTTAACTCTTTAATCCTTCCTAGTATCCTCTACTTTGGTAAGACCATTATACTCAGCATCCTCATACACCTCCTTTCTTTTTAAATTTAGTGACTTTGTTTAATTCCATGCTTTGTATTGTTCTGACTCTCTCTCTGAGTGTCTCCAAACCACCCATTCTTCAATGGTCAGCTAAAATAGTCCCTGAATGATGCCATTTGTTAAACTCTTAACTATGTGCCAGGTACTGTGTTCATTTAACCTCAGCAACTTAATGTGATAGCTGTTTATTCATTTTCATCCCATTTTATGGATAGAGTATAGTGATTTGTTCAAAGTTTCTGTTGCTAGTAATGGTGGATCTGGAATGCAAAGCCATGTTCATTGCACAACCCCAGAGCTCACGCTTTTAACCACCCTCCTCTGTTCTGACTCTCTGAGATGCCTCTCCTGGCTGCATCAACTCTCCCTGACATTCACTGTTTTGCCTGATATGCACTGTTGTCTAGTGTGTACAAGTTTAGCTCCCAGCAAACTGTAAGTTCCTGGAAGTCGGGGTCCACATCTCATACTTCTCTGTGCCTCCACATCGGCACTTGATCAATTGGTAAAGTTTGATCAAATATAGCTAGCATCCAGTCTTCAAGAAAGAAGGTTTGAGTAGCTTGAGGATAACACAAGCCCTCCCCATTCTAAAGCCTGTGCTTTAGCTCTAGAAAGGGAGGGGAGGGACAGAATTATTAAATTTTTTGAGATTGCCCCCCTGCCCCATCATGTCACCCCTGATGATCAGGAATCTCTCTGCCTAGTTTAGTTCAGTGTTGCAGGAAAAATCTTCCCTTTACATAAGGATTAGGCTGGGCCAGGTTTTGTTAGCATGTAAAAATGGAGCCAAATCTGTCAAGTTACAATTGTGCAAAATCTGAGTCCTGGGCATCTTCCAAAAGTGAGCCCAGGGAAAACTAATAGTTGTTCTACCTACCTCACAGGGTCCTGGCAAGAATCAAGTGAGATAATGGATATGAGCACAGTTTGGAAAGTAGCAATGAAAACAGCTTGCTGCTTGAGCCTGGAGCAGAGAAAGCAGAACTCTTTGGTGATATCAAGGCCATGGCCAGGTGAAGGGTGGGGGTGCTTCAGAAATTCTTGGACTCACCATTTCCCAAAGGCTGAACAGCCTTGCTTTCCGGCAATTCTTGGGAAAATCCACTTTATCATGAGGCTCCTTCAGCTCCATGTGAATTTATCCTTGACTTCCCTTTTCCTTTTTCTAATTACACTTACTCAGCTAGTCCACAATACTCTGGGGGCTTCTGAAAGATAAGCTAACTTTCCCTCCTTTTGGTGCATTGAAGACAGCATTTTGCTAGTAGTTGACATTTAGCTTTCAAACCTCTTTCCAAGGTCAAGAGCAAGTGACGAAGGAAAAGCACACTCAGGTTGCTATCTCCTGTGGATCATCTATGGATGATAGCAGCCATTGGATGTTACTAAATAAATAAGGAACACTTCTCTGTTTCCCTGGGAGAGACCAAATTCCCCTGAATTTAAGTATTGGAAGCCTCAAGAGAATTTAGGAGCCTAGGTTGGAATAAAGTTGGAGGTAAAAGAAGAGACTTTTCTAAGAGACAAAGTCTAGGTTCAAAGGATTCTGATTCTGAAAGTGAAGGACTCTGGGGGGAGCCAGGGGAGAGTGAGCTCAGCTTGGCCAGAGAAGAGGAGAAAGTGCCGACTGTGCAGGGACTGTAGCCAAAGGGCTCTGGATGGAGAATAGACCTGGCTTGCAGAGGTAGCCAAAGGTATTCTGACCAGGGAACTGAGCAAGATTTATCACCTAAGTTGGCCTAGACTGGACAGAGCTTGGCTTTGGGGCTGTTTTATGCGCTGGGCATGCATTCATCCCTCCCTCCTGTGAGAGCCTTCAGATATAGAGCCATCACTCTCAGGGAAACGGGGGCAAGGGGAGTTTGTCAGGCATGGGGACAGAACCTGAGAAACCAAGCTGCAGAAGTACCCCTAAGCCTCTGAAGGCAGCCTTACAGGCAGGAAATAGCAGCCTCCACTCCCTCCCAAGCTCCTGGGCCACTGGCTACCCTATCCGATTTGAACAGCGCACACCCGGCAGACTTGGCAGCTGACCAGGAAGCTCAGCGCTGTATCCCATCCTGTGGACTCCTAGGTTCCAGCTTCCATGTACCATATGCCATCTCCCCACGTTTGATTCTAGAACACTGATCCCTCTGAGCTGAGCTGTGGCATTGAGCTATGGGAACACTGTGTGTGTGTGTGCGTCTGTGTCTGTGTGTGTGTTTGTGTGTGCTGAGGGGTTTCTGAGTGGCCCCAGCCTCAGCCTCTCTGATTGCAGGCTTCAGAGGGTGCCTGTGCCTGTGAACTTTGCTCGACTGTGACTGCTGGAGGGAGAGAGATGAGAGTAGGCTCCCACTGGTTCTGTTCCACACTCCCCGTTATGATAGGCAGTGAAGCAAATCATTTGGGCAATTGCCTGACCTTAATGGGATAGAAAGGGCTCCTCTCTTGCCTGCAAGGAACATCCAAGTATGTGCTTACTGTTTAGTTTTCCTGGAAAAATAATTTCTCTGGCAAGCTCAGGAGGGTGAATTTGCCTTCAGAAAAGAATTGTGTCACATCCATAACCCCTGCGGCCCCCTCATGCATTTCCACTGCTGAAAAACTTGCATTCAGTGGGAGAGCAACCCAAACATCTGCTAAGAACAGTTTTTCGCTTTTACAAAAAAGAAAACTGTACTGTGAAAAGAAAAAATAGAGATCCACAATCAGGCAGCAATTGGTAACCCAGTAGTCCACTGACACGTAGAACTTTTGGACGGAGAATGCAAGATATAAAATAGGTCGATTATAGGAGTACCCCTCCTTCTTGAAATTCTGCCCTTTGTACATCCATCCCTTTGTATCTGAAAGACCTTTAGAAGAAGCTTCTGGAGTCACATGCTGAAGAGTAAAGTATGCCCAGAAGGGATCCCAGTCGAAACCAGATCCAACGATAACATTTGTCTCTTCAGTGGAGTTGAGGATCCTTGGGATGGGATAGAAGGATTGCTGGGAATAGCAGGAGGAGGAAGCCTGAGTGACAAAAAAGGGACCAGGCAAGGAAAGGAGAGATGGGGTGTGGCTCACTCGGGATATCACAGATGGAAAGGGCCTCATAGCCCATCTACACCAGTGTGTTAAAAAAAATGTTTTTAAACATTGTAATCCTTTGTTCAAACACAGAACCAAAAAATGAATAGAAGTGGGGCTGCTCTGGTTAAAGTGGGGTGAGGGCCCTGGGGCTCTGTTTCCTTAGCTTCTCTTTCTCTTGCTGAAGCTAAGAGAAAAGGGAGGTAGAACCACACCCTGTTGGATAGTGAGAACTGATTGTTCAACAAAAATTGGGGGAGTTGATTTGTTGAATACAATCATTGTTAAAAATTAAATTAGGTATATTGGCAATTAAATTATATTCAAGATAAGGCTGATAAATACTGAATACTCATCACTTCCAAATTATCTTGCTACACTTCAGTATTATCTATGCTCTTGATTTACATTTGTTGTGTCTATGTGGTAGAAACACTGTGTGACAGTGCACAGGTGGACATCTCATCCCAACTCTTTTTTAAAAATTAAAAAAATAATTGGAGCCACATTGCACCTCATGCAGGATCTTAGTTTCCTAACCAGGGGTCAAACCCATGATCCCTGCAGTGGAAACTCAGAGTCTAACCACTGGGCCACTAAGGAAGTCCCTCTTTACGACTATGTTCCATGACAACATACTGAGAGCTTGAAATTGGCCTTGGTGGGAGTGTTTACACCATGTGAAAGTGTGGAAATCAGCAAATGCTATAACTCAGCATCCTTCTCTCCCACTAACTGAGAGGGCCAATTGTTAAACTTTTTACCAGAGGACCACTGACTACACTGTCAGTCCTCACTTCTCCAGAAGCTATCCTTACAGCAACCTCAGTCATGAAGAGTGTGCTCTAGAACTCAGGAGGGGCAGAGGGAAGGCAGCCTAGTGACGGTATCACAAACATAGACCCTTTACTCTGTGGAAGAGACAAGCCACTACACGGCCCCAGGCCATGCAGATATGTGCTAAATAATGCGGCAGATGAAAAGCAACCTGGTGATCACAGTGTGGACTGACACCTGACCCCGGGAAGTCCCAGGGTCACAATCTGGAGTCTTATACTTTAAGGGCAAATGCAACCCAGCTTATTCCTAAGACCTTCAAGGATCCTCCTAAGACCATCAAATACCCTTATTCCAAAGACCCTCCCTGCCTCACAGCCCAGCACAGTTCAGCAAGTGGCCCTGTTGATCCCTTATGACTCTCTTTAAAGGGACTCAATTACAGGCAGAACAAGCTCACAAAGAAGCTCCAGGTCTGTGGTGTCTCCCAGTGTCCCGAGCACCTAGCACAGTATTTGGCACATAGAAGGCCCTTAATAATGATTTATTGAAAGAAGGAACCGATTTTTCAAAGCCAATCCCTTGCCTCTTTCCCACAATTTCTCCTTTACTGCTCCCCACCCCCAATCATCTCTGTCCTTCCTCTTCTCTCTCTTCTGGGCCTGCTCCCTTTACTTCCAGTCTCTCATCCCCTCTTCTCTGTCCCCTCTCTTCCTCTGTCCTCTTCATGCCCTCAGACTGTCAGTTGTCACCCACTTTCCCCTCCTCACCCACCCAAACACCCATCCTGCAAAGTCCTGCTTAAGGCCCTGCAGACTCAAAGTGTCTTTTAGTGGAAAAGTCCCTTTGTCCACAGCCTTTAGTAAAGGAAACTCAGTCATCTAGGGCCAAACACTTCCCTTTTCTCATTTCTCTATTTATACTGGCACATAGGTGTGTATTTTCCAAGTGCCTCTGCTGTGCCCAAAACACCTTGTATGCCTTTAATGTCCTCACAACCTCATTTGCCACATCTAGAGTTTATAGCATTGCTGGAGACACAGTTGAATGTATTTCCCAATTTTAATTAAGCCTTTTTGGATTACAGTGACCCAGGTGCAACCATCTAGCCAGCTTAGGCAGACTCCAAAAGAAGCCTAGGCTGGAACTGCTGGGTGAAACTCCTGCTGCAGACAAGTTCAATCGATCAGGACAGACAAGCTAAAAGTAAGTTTGATTAAAGAAAAGTAATCTCAGATTCTAGCTCGCTAGCTGACTTCTAGAAGCTCTGCTTCTGAATAGATGGGCAGTGCTGTCCACATGACTTGACCTCTCGGGGCCTCAGTTTCCATATCTGTAAAATGAGGGCAATGAGAATACCCACTTCACAGGGTTTTGGTGAGGATGAATTAAATGATACGTCTAATATGCTTACTCTAGCACTTGGCACAGAGTATGAGCCTTTAAAAGTGTGTTGAGGGGTACTTCTCTGGTCTGGAAAGATCTCACATGTTGCAGGCCAACTAAGCCCATGTGCTGCAACTACTGAAGCCTGTGCACCCTAGAACCCATGCTCCACAACAAGAGAGGTCACCCCAATGAGAAGCCCATGCACCGCAGCTAGAGAGTAGCTCCTGTTTTGCTGCAACTAGAGAAAAAAAGCCTGGATACAGCAACAAAGACCCAGCCCAGACAAACTTGTTTTTTAAAGTGTGTGTGTGGTGGGAGGATAATGAAAAATTTTTTTAAAAAATTCAGAACTGTGGAGTTCTTAAGAGGCATAGCAGAGTTGGAGTAAATTGTTTTGTAAGGTCTTTGAGGCCTGGCCCCTCAGCCATGAGGCCCCTGCCACTGCCCTCTGCCACTGTAGTCTGTGCCACTCAACCATGGGGCACGAGAAAGTGTCTGGGGTTAGCAGGCTCACAAAAGATGTGGGAAGTGCACACACTTGGCATGGTCACAGAAACCACACAAGGAACTGGAGACCGTGTGATGGTTTCTCAGTATCACAGTCATTAGGGCCCTTGTGTGCCTGTGGGGCCACATCAGACCATCTTGGCCCAGGTCCCTCATGCACTTCCTGACTTTGCCTCTCCCTGGGCCCCACACCTCACCTCCCTCATTCCCAAAGGGTCTACCAGGACCAAGTGGGCTGACACTAAGCCCTCTAGGCTTCCTTTCTTACCACCTGCCCACTGTAGAGGCTCACACCCAAGACCAGACCCAGTTCTACCCTCCCTTTCACATTTGTTTTTTTTTACTTTAAGTGAAAAGCTGATCTTAAAAGATTGAGGAGCCTATCTGTACCTCCAAGACACTGGATTTAGAGAAGACAGGGTGACTTCAGTACTTGACACTGAAATCTGAACCTTTCAGGCAGTGTGACAAATCAAGGGCCCCCCTGGCAGTTTGGGTCCCTTACACGATGTTGAGGCCTGGCTGCCTCCTCTACCTAGTCCCACCTCAGGGGGTGATTTAGATAAATGGCTGGGGTTTCCAGGACTCCTGAAGGGACTTACTGGGGGGTCAGAGCCAGGCTATATGGGTCTCTGGGCCCTCCAGGCCCCACAGAGGTCAGGCTCTTGTCTCAGGATTGTTCTTGAAATACTGTGATTGAGTCTCCTTGGACTGCTTTTAATAGGGGTTCAATTCCACAGATCTTAAAAAAAAAAGTCATTTCTTAGAAATTCAAGTCCATATCAGGAATGATAATGGGATGGCTGCCTCCCAAGGTTTGCAAGCTGTTCAGGATTTAGCTGCAAAAAAAAAGAAAGAAAAGAAAGAAAGAAAAAGAGAAAAAAGAAAGGAATCCATTCCCTTTTTGTTAAAGTGCCAATGCTTTCATTTTTCAGGCAATTTCAGTTCAATCCCAGATCTGGTTTCTGGAGTCACATTTTTCCAATCAAACCTTCTCATTTACAGGGAGGACCCTGATGTTGGAGTGGAGGATTTGAATTTGCCCAGGTGCTGGCAGTTAGGGAGGGTTTTCATATGTAAAGCTGTACATGCTTTGGAAATGTGACCCCCCATATGGCAACAGGAGGCAATCATCTCCAGTGAGCAAGGGCAGAGAGTGGAAGCTCCTATGGGAGTTTGTGGGCTCTGTCCTTGGACCTCCGCGTTTCTCTGGCGTCTTGCCTTCTCTGTCTATTTTGCGTTTAACTAGCACCATTAGTGGAAGTTCCACCCCTCAGAGTAATCTTGTCACCGGAGGCCCAGCCCTGTTTCTCCAATTGCTTATGGCAGCATTTTCCAAGCTCGGGAGCTTGTTAAAAAAAATACCCAAGTATTCTTCGGATCAGGTAAGTTCAGAAAGCCCAGGCAATTTCCACCAAGCTGCTCCCCTGCCTTGCATCACCCCAAGTGCAATATGATTAAAACTATACTCATTCTAGAAGCAACTCATTCTCAAAACTGGCCTGAAAGAATGAGGCAAGCCTATACATGGTCCTATGGAACAATCTCTGAGAAGTGTGGAAACTTATACAAAAAGCGAGCCGCCAGCATTGCAGTGGAAGCTTGCTTACCAGGCCTCTGTGGAGCCAGCTCTCAGGATAAAGGATGCTCTCCATTTCCTCTGTAAAATGCACTGACACTGGATGCCCAGGAACACCTCTTCCTAGTAGATCCAGGCACTTCTTCTTTAACGGACTTTTAATTAACTGACCAACTACTCCCCCAACTGCATAGATAAAAGAGAGTCTATTGCAGCTAACAAAAAGATTTATAGCATTAACTCCTCTATTTTACAAAAGGATCTACAAACATAAATATAGCCTTGTAAATGCAGATAATATTTCAAGACATGTGAACAGTGGTTGCTTCTGGGAAGGGAGTACTGAGTGTGTAGGGTAGAAATGTTCAGTACATATCCTTTTTTGTATGGATTAACTTTTTACTATGTTCATATTTTTGGCAATTATCTTTTCCCAAATTTTATTTTGAAAAATTTCAAACACACAAAGAGATTAAAAAAAAAGAAGTACAATGAATACACATTATACCCATTAAATTCCACAGTTAACTTGTTGATATATTTGCTGTATATTTCTATTGATCAATCTATTTATACATACACATATTTTTTTCTTCATTGAGCTACTTGATTGTAAGTTACAGGCATCATGGCACACTACCCTAAACTCTTCAGAATGACTCTCCTAAGAATAAGGAAATTCTCCTTCTTCACCACAAATCATTATTACAGCTAACAAACTAAATAAAATATCATGTACTTTCCAATTCATATTCAAATTGTCCCAATATTCCATAAATATCTTATAGAAAGAAAAGAAAGAAAGTGAAGTTGCTTAGTCGTGTCCCATCCATGGGATTTTCCAGGCAAGAATACTGGAGTGGGTTGCCATTTCCTTCTCCAGGAGATCTTCCGGACTCAGGGATTGAACCTGGGTCTCCCGCATTGTAGGTAGACGCTTTACCATCTGAGCCACCAGGGAAGTTCTATAGAGCCTTATAGAGTCCTTTTAAATAAAAACATTCAAAATCAAGGTTTGTGTATTGCACCAACCCATGTCTTTTTAGCGTAATTGATTCTGTGGTGGTGTGTGGCCTTAATTTTTGTGTCTGTGTCTGTGATATTGACTTTTTGAAGAATTCAGGTCAGTGGTGTTGTAGAATATCTCATATTCTGAATTTTTGGTTTCCTCATAGTATACATTCTTTTTTTTAGTGCAAATATTTAATAGCAATAGTAATAAAGGAAATCAGACCCTGTTTCATATAAACATCAGTCTTCAAATTAGCTCACCTTCCCAGTATCTCCAGTAGCAGCTTTATGAGTCTTCTGGTTCTCAGATCTGATACTTTAATCCCCTTCCCCTGTATTCTCCATATTCAGTCAGTTCCCAAGACTGTCAGTTTGCCCTTTGACATGCCTCATGTTTTTATGTCTTCTCCAGTCCCACTCTGCCTCTGCCCCCAGGTCAGGCCTTTAATCCTCATTCTTAAACTACAGCCACTGCTTCCTAACTGACCCCTCTGGTGCCAGAATCTTCCCCTAAACATCTGTGCCCCAAGTATATAAAACAAACATTGCCTTCATCGTGTCACTCTCTTTGAAAAAGTCAGTGGCTCCCTAGTTCCTACTTCCCAGCAAAGGCCTATCTTTTATCATTTTTAAATACCAGCCTCCAGCATCAGAGACAGAGCCTCACTTCAATTCCAGTGCTGCCAATTACTTGCTAAGTGACCCTGGACAAGTCACTAGGCTTCTCTGCCCTTCCATTTTCTTACTTGTAAAATGGAAATAATAACTGTTCTTGATCCTCAAGTTTGTTCAGCAAATGCCTGCAGAGCTCCCCCTCATTGTAAGGGTCTCTTCAAATCTTGCCCTTTCTTGGAGTCCCAGCTGAAGCCCTGTTGCTTCCAGGAAGACTTCCTACCCACAGCAGCCCCCCTACCCCCACCCCCAGCCACCCTGTGAATTTCCATAACCCTTGTGGTCTACGGGGAATACTTTAGCAGATGCTAGTTGCTATGGACTGAATGTTTGTGTCCCTTCAAAATTCATATGTTGAAACCTAATCCCTGATGTTTACATTTTCGTCTTATCTGCTAGTTTGGACCGCTGGGGCCCCTTGAGGGCAGGAGATCTGTCTATTGTTTGTCCTAGAGTTTAGAGAGCTAGTGCTGCACTGAGCGTCAGCAGCTCTGAGCTTATCACACCACTGGATGTGGGAAGATGTTTGTGGAGCTTTACAGTCCTCCATTTAACCCTGAGAAAATAGGACTCTGAGAATTTCTGCCTCAGGTGAGATGAGAGGGCCAAGGGCTGCGACCATCATCCAAATGATCATAGTCATTGCTCCTATTTATAAAGTGGCTATTATGTGTCCAGCACTTTGAATATATGTTCTATTTGATTCCAACTAGATAAAGAAACAGAGGCTCAGAGGGGAAGAAACTCGCCCAAGGTCACCCAGCTATTAACAGCTGAACTTGGATTTTGAAGCCAAGTTTACCTAAGTACAGACTCCATATTCTTTCCCTGCTGCCTCTGCCATTGTTGTTTGTTCATCAACAGTGAACAAACCCTGTGTTGATGGAAGGAAGGATGACTTGTTAGAGATGCTCTGATTAGGACCAAATTTATTCTAGTTCTCTCCTTTATAAATGAGAATGTCCACCCCAAGGGTAGTGTCATATTACCAGTGGTGGGGCAGCTTCCCTGAGGAAGCTGCCTCCCTTCACAGCTGAGACCAGAGACAGGTTTCTCTGTGACCATGGGAGAGAATGAAGCAAAGCAGCTCACACTGAAGAAGGATTTAGGATCCCTTTATGTGCCTTAAAGGGCCTCAAACTGGGTTCATGGGAACTCCAAGAGGGTTAAAAGCAATGATAAGGAGATAAGTAGGAGAGCAAAAGAAGAGAGAATGATGAGACAAGTAAACAGGGCACAGCATAGGAGATGAGCGTAGGAAATACATGTTTAGGGGAGTCCACCAGGAAATCCAAAAGAACACCCCCTGTCATTGGGGAGTGGTGTGTTTGTGTGTGTATGCTATTGATTTTATCAATATATGTATGCGTGCATGTGTGTGTATTGGTTCAATCTTTAGATTTAAATAAAGAACAGACCAAATTCAGAGTCAAACTGCCTTCTTCTCAGCAGCCACTTCATCACCCCGGCGTCACATTTCCCAGCTGGAGGGCAGTATAATTGCATGGCCAGATCTGGACCCATCTGGGAAACACCAGGATCTTCCTGAATCGTCATCCACCATGCTGACTGCCAAAGGCATAAGGTGACCTAAGTGAAGCCTTCACACAGGCCATATGCACAGAGTCATAAAACCCCAAGGGAATGTGGCAACAGAGTCAGAGCTGGCAAGTCTGCCAAATTTCCAAGGGGAAGAAGGAACTTGCTGCGTCTGTATTTGCCCCCAGGATTGGAAAAATATATCTCAGTCACTGAAACTGAAGGGGGTGGCCTTTACCTTCATAGGAGAGTCACTGTTTATAGAAATACTGCTGATGGCCTGATATATGTGTGCATCTTAATATAAATAGAGCTATATACTTACTTTGCCAGATTGCCTCAGCTACCTGTTCAATGTTTTACTCTGGTACTTAACAAAAACAGTCTGAAAATTAGAATAATCTTGTGGCCTCTGCAGTATTTCCACTTGGCTATTTTGCTTTGAGAGTAAAAGAAACCGGGATCAGGTGCTTATCCTTGAGCTAGTCACTGATTGAATGCATTACACCTCTTTTTGTTTATTAGAAACTATCTTTTTGACAGAGCTCATTCACAGGAACGAGGAGGGCGGGGGCCCACACCCTGGCGGCCGTGGTGGTAAAGCTAAGAGAAATCAGTGAGCTGAAGGCTTGTTGCCAATGTGGTATTTCATTTCTTAATTCAGTAAGTGTATGTCAAGTGTACCAGGCCCCATGCTAGGGTTAGGGGATACAAAAGCAAATAAAACATGTCCTTTTGTGTCCTGGGTTCTCTCAAGGATCTCATGGCCGAATGACAGCTGAGCCTCTTTAAAAATAACATGCAGGGATTTCTAATCATTTCGGTTGCCTGAGTTGTGGCAGGAAGCTCCTCCTCCACTCCAAATGCATTGTTTTTAGAAAATTTAACTATGCAGCAGAGATCAAAAACAAAAACCAAGCAAACAAATTCTAGAACCAGAAATGAAGAGGTAGCTCAGAGCCATAACAACTCCACAGTCTACAGAGAGATTCAAAGTGGACATGAGTCCCAGGTTCAGGGTTTTAATGGCAGAGTTGGGGGTGGGGGCGAGATTTGAACTCCTCTAGAAAGCCAGCAGCCAGAAGTGCTGGCCCATAAATGCAGACAGGTATTCAGTTCAGTTCAGTCGTTCAGTTGTGTCTGACTCTGCGACCCCATGAACCGCAGCACGCCAGGCCTCCCTGTCCATCACCAGCTCCTGGAGTCCACCCAAACCCATGTCCATCGAGTCAGTGATGCCATCCAGCCATCTCATCCTCTGTCTTCCCCTTTTCCTCCTGCCCTCAATCCTTCCTAGCATCAGGGTCTTTTCCAATGAGTCAACTCTTCACATGAGGTGGCCAAAGTATTGGAGTTTCAGCTTCAGCATCAGTCCTTCCAATGAACACCTAGGACTGATCTCCTTTAGGATGGACTTGTTGGATCTCCTTGCAGTCCAAGGGACTCTCAAGAGTCTTCTCCAACACCATAGCTCAAAAGCATCAATTCTTCGGTGCTCAACCTTTTTGCAGACAGGTATAGAAGAATAAAAACAATTCAGAAGTATCCTGGCTACTTTGAGCTGAGAGTGGGGAGATAGTCACATTAACCTGAGTTATGCAAATAAGCCTCCCAGGTAAAACAATTTCTGCCATGTAACAGTAATAATGCTGATCAAGTGCTTAATTAAGTGTGGGTACTGTACTAAGGGCTTTGCTTATACTAATGAATTCTTAGAATAGCCCTATTTTTAAAGATTCTGAACCCAAAGAATAGAAAGATTAAGTAACTGGCCTAAGGCCACACAGCTACTACATGGCAGAGTCAGAACTCAAATCCAGATATTATAGCACATAGATCTGTGTCTGTCACTATGATTCTGATGATGAACTCATAGCCAAAACTTGCTGTGTCCCAAGAAAATAAGCCACTGTGAGACTAGCATGACAAATGGGAGAATTCACACCTTAAGAATGATAGCAAATAGAGAAATATGAAAGGGACTTTAAAATAAGTATGGTTTGAATGTTCAAAAAATTTTTAAAGGAATAAGAATTATAAGAGAAAAATCAAATAGTTTGAAAAATGCAGGTAGACTTGAAAAAGAACAAAAATATGAAACTGAAATGGGAAAAATATAGATAAATAGCAAACCAGATGCACTTGAAAGGAGCATTAGTGAACTAGATGCTAGATCTGAGGAAATCATGAAGGATGCAAGATAGAGGAATAAAGAAATGAAAAGTATTAAAAAGATGTTACACACTACATGGAGGATAGAATGAGAGTTTCTAACAAGTGTCCAGTAAGAGAGAATAGAGTGAATGAGGAAGAGGCAGTATCTGAAAGATACTAGAGGAAAATTTCCAAGCTGTTGAAGACCAGGAGCCCTCTAACTTCCTGTCTTAGTATCAGGCTCAGTAACCTGCAGGTAGGTCATCAGTCCTTATGGGAAGGGGCCAGCATCTTAACTCTACCACTGCTACTGTAATAACTTAAAAGTGCCACATTCTTTACATAGACTAATATTCTCAACCTTTTTTTTCACATTATCACTTTCCTCCTCTTGGGAGACTTTTAAAATAACTTTTCCTAATCATATTCCCCTCACGAAATTTTAATGCCAAAGATATATATCTGCTTGTGTACTGGATGGACATCTGTGCTTTATACACGCATGATATAGGCTCTTCCCATCACCTGAGATGAAGGCTATTCTCCTATGCTCTCCCTCTTTCTTTGCCTGGCTTTCTACTCATTCATCACATATCAGATTAAATGTCACATCCTCAACCCCTCCACAGTAGGTCAGGCTCCTGTGTTATATAATCTTATTTTAGGAACTTATGAGAAGTGTAAGTGAACAATGATTTGTGTAATTATTGATTCAGCAGGGTTAATGTCTATCTTGTATTCTGCTGTATTTCTAGAGCTCAGTACAGTAACTGCCACATGGTAGATGCTCAGACAGCTGAATAAATGAATGAGTACCATAAGTGGCATTACCTGAGTAGAGGAAAGGAAAATCACAGCCTTGAGAGGGACCTTGGAAAGCTATTTTAACTCTTCCCCAGTTTATGAGCAGAACTCTTGTGTAACTACTTCTGAAACAGCAAAGTATGTGCTTTTCTTAAAACCACACTACAGTAGTTCCTTTTTCCTTTAAATAGTTCTTATTATTTGGAAGCAAAAGGTAGTCAGGAAGCTGTTGAGAATAGAGACAGATCCCTTTTTGAAAATATGTAAAAATAACATCTAAAATCATTTCCTATTTTAGAGGAGCCAAGGAAACTGCCAGCTTCAAAGAAACTCTGTAGTAAATCCTTTTGTTACAGGGAATAATGGACCAAATTGAGTGAAGATTCTCTCTTTATCCAATAAAACCAAAACAAACAGGTTGAAATTTGGTGTGGTCACAGTGGTTGCTCATAGTGGCTCCCGAGAGCCAATTATTGAATTTTCAGAAATGTCGAGAGCTGGTTGTTAAGTACAGTCATCATTAAAAATTAAATTATAGAAACTTATCATTAAATAAATTAGATTAAAAACAAAGGTAATAAATACTCAAAATTCATCACTTCCTAATTATTTTCCTATGCTTCACTATTATTCATGCTCTTGAGGTTATTTGTGTCTTTTGTATCTGTGTAGTAGAAATACTATATATTATTTCTTATCTGCTCATCTCTTTGTAATTCCACATACAGTCAAGTCAAACTGGTAGTTTGAAATCAGTCATAGTAGTATCTACATCATGGAAATTAGCAACTGCTACAAATCACTGCTTAATCTATTGTTCTGTTGATTGTCTTGACCAGGGGTCGGTGAACTTCCACCCACAGCTTATTTCTGTACAGCTCACAAGCTAATAATGGTTTTTACATTTTCAAGGGTTGT
Source organism: Antilocapra americana (assembly GCA_007570785.1). Taxonomy (NCBI): domain Eukaryota; kingdom Metazoa; phylum Chordata; class Mammalia; order Artiodactyla; family Antilocapridae; genus Antilocapra; species Antilocapra americana. The sequence goes on along the minus strand of ML663443.1, from coordinate 284,001 downwards.
AAGAAAATGAAAAAGAATATGCAACAGAGACCCTATGTAGCCACAAAACCTGAAATATTTATTATCTGGCTCTTTACTGAAATTTTTTGACAACCCTTGGTCTAGACTTAAGGAAGTGATGGAGAGATGTCAATAGTGCATATTAAATTTAAAACTGCATCATCTCTGTAACTGTTACATTTCATATAGCACAAAAAATTGAGGAAATATTCTTCCAGTATTCAAAAACTATTATCTGATTTAGTGAAGAAGTCACATATGTCACTGATCTAAACTAGGAAATTTAGACATACATTCTGTTGTTTCAGTTTTGTCTTATTAATGTAAATCAACACATCAACCAATAATCCTGTTGGAACCACATTTAATTGTTAATTGCCACCTTAGGTTGGTTATACACAAGAGTTAGGAAAACATTGACTAAAGCATTCTATGGGAGGTTTTTGGCTATATGAAATCTATAATAAGGAATGTATATATTTTATTATTATTTATAAATTGTGTGCTACACATGTATAATCAAGATATATAGGGTATTTTTTTTTCCCTTGGAGAGAAGGTTATTCAACGTTTAACAGCATACCACTGGTCAAAACTCTTTTTTTTCAGGTCTCTATTCTATTTTATAGTTAACATATTTAGTTAATTTTTAAAATTGAAATAAGAGCATTTAACACAACATCTATTCTCTTAACAAAGTTTTAGGTCTATAATACAGTATTGTTAACCATAGGCATGATACTGTACAGTTGATCTCCAGAATTTATTCATCTTGCACAACTGAAACCTTATGCCTGCTGATTAGCAACTCCTCATTTCCCCCTCCCACCAGCCCCCAGAAACCACCATTCTATTCTCTGCTTCTTTGAGTTTGACTACTTTAGATATCTCACATAAGTGGAATCATACAGTATTTGTACTTCTGTGTCTGGATTATTTCACTTAGCATAATGTCCTCCAGGTTCGTTCCTGTTAGAAATGGCAGGATTTCCTTCTTTTTGAAGGCTGAAAAATATTCCATTGTGTGTATATACCACATTTTTGATATCTATTCATCTGTCAATAGATATTTAGGGTAGTTCCACATGTTGGCTATTGTGAATAATGTTGCAATGAAAATGGGAGTGCAAATATCTCTTTGAAATCCTGATTTCAATTCTTTTGAATGCATACCCAGAAGCGTGTTTGCTGGATCATACTGTAGTTCTAGTTTTAATTTTTTTGAGGAACTTCCATATTGTTTTCCATAGTGACTAAACCAATTTACATTTGAACAATGTACAAAGATTCTAATTTCTCCACATTCCTGCCAACACTTGTTATCTTTTGATTTTTTGATAGTCGACATTTTGACAGGTGTGAGGTGATATCTAGTTGTGGTTTTGATTTGCATTTCCCTGATGATTAGTACTGTCGAATGCCTTTTCATGTGCCTGTTGGCAATCTGTATGTTTTCTTTGGAAAAATGTCTACTCAGGTCCTTTGCCCGTTTTTATCTGGGCATTTATCTGGCCTATTTATCTGGGTTATCTGTTTTGTTTTGTGTGCATGTGTGTGTTTTTGCTGTTGAGCTGTGGGAGTTCCTTATACATTTTAGATATTATCCCCAATCAGATAAATGATTTTCAAATATGTTCTTCCATTTTGTAGGTTGCTTTTTCCACTCTGTTGATTGTTTCCTTTGTTGTACAGAAGATTTTTAGTTGGATGTAGTCCCACTCATCTATTTTTTGCTTTTGTTGCCTGTGTCTTTGGTATTCTTATCCAAGAGACCATTGCATGGGTCATATCTCAAGGAGGCAACGGTCTGTGGGGTTTCTTTGGCTTTGGATAGGTTCATGGTCTCCTTTCTTCAGTTATGTATGAGCAAAGCTACTAACCTGAAAACAAACTTATATGTGTGCTGTCTTAAAGCAAGTGAGTTATGGCTGTAAGCTTTAACCCTCTGCATCTGATCATGAGGAGGGAGCAGGCTGTCTAGTCCTTGAGATGCCTGGGAAAATCCTCAGGAAAAGATAACATTTCACTTTGGTGACAAATTTGTTGATTTTACAGATAACATCCACATTTTGCCTTCGAGAAGGGGCACTCAACAAGGACATTGGTTTTTATGTTTTTCTCTAAACACTCATTAGTACAAATTAATAAATCTTTTTGTTGGGGGAACATTGGGCTATATTTCATCTTTGGTCAACTAACAAAGAAAAAAGGAATGCATTTCCGTAGGTTCAGGATATAAAGAACAAGAAACTTTGAAGTTATATAGACCTGGCACGTGCCCCTAAGTCATGCTAAGGACACAGTGCACAGGTTATGAGTGTGGACAGAGGATGTGTGAGTACATTTTTGCTTTCTCTGGCAGTAGAATTTAAAAACCTCTAGAACAGAGGTTCATAAACTTGAGTGTGCATCAGGACCACCTGGAGGGCTTATTGAAACACAGATGACTGTGTTCGATGTCCTACCCTAAAAGTTTCTGAATTACCAGGTCTATAGTGGGCCCCTCAAGTTTGCATTTATAGCGAGTTCCCAGGTGATGGTGATTCTTACACTGCTGGTATGGGGACCACATTTTGAGAGCTGGTTGTCTAAGAAAAGGGCTTCCCAGGTGGTACTAGTGGTAAAGGACCCACTTGCCAATGCAGGAGACATAAGAGCTGCAGGTTCGATCCCTGGGTCGGGAAGATCCCCTGTAGAAGGAAATGGAAACCCACTCCAGTATTTTTGCCTAGAGAATTACATGGACAGAGAAGCCTGGGCGGGCTACAGTCTATGGGGCCACAAAGAGTCAGACACGACTGGAACAACTTAGCATGCATGCACGTCTAAGAAAAAAGACATTGTGTTCCAGCTGCTTAGTTTGGATTATAATCTACCTTGAGATGTCCCCTACAGGGTCACTTTGACAGTTTGTGTTCATCTAAGCAAACTGGAAAATGCCTTTCTCCCACAATTCACAAAAAATTAAGCAAAAAACTAGGCTGCTTTGTACTAGAACCATTTTAGCCTTGGACAAAATCAGGTCCATTCCCATCAAGCAAACCCTGCAGAGCCTGAGTTAGTGTTTCAACTCCTGTGAAGGCAAAAGACCTAGTGAATGGGGGCCCCTGATCTGTGCTGTTCCAGAAAGAGATCCAGAGGCCCAGAGGCTCCCAGCTTCAGTGAGGGGTGATGCACAGGTTAGGATACTGAAATTTTAGCATTATTTACCTTCAGGTTCTATCTGAGGGAAGAAGTGAAAGGGGGGCTAGAAAGTGAGCCTGGAAACAATTTGCCCAGCACTAGTCCCAGGAAAGTGGAAGTCATAGTTAAACTTCCTTTCTCTAAGAGCCAAAGTGGCAACATAGAGAGGCAGAGTGATGAGAGAGATGGAGGATGTAATGCAGTATCTCAAGTGTCTCCAGTGGTTTATCTTTGGGGGTGGGGCCAGAGGTGATTTTTTTCTTTATACTTCTCTGCATTTTATAAATGAAAAACTTAACATGTACATATGCCAATTAATTATGAAAAAAACTCCTCATTATTTTTCCCTTTAAAAAATTGAGGCATAGCCTATAGAGTTAAGCATATAAATTCCACTAACCGTAAAGTGGGAGTGTGAGTACTCATGTTATTAAAATCTAAACCAAGGTATAAAACATTTCTAACTTCCCAGAAAGCTCCTTCATGCCTTCAATATTGAACTTCAGAGAGATGGAGGCAGAATTGGGCAAGGGGCCTTTTAGGCCACAGTGTCCACCTGTCAAAGTCTACGAGCTCAAAGGGGAGCTTCAGAGCAAAGACTGCCCTCTAGGGGGGTCGTCTATGTGGTGGAAATGGGCCTTGGATCACGTCCTTGATCAGTCATTGGCTGGGGACTACCCCAGGAACAGCATGGCCTTGGCTCCAAAGCTGAGGCAGACCCTGAAGGAGCTAACAGCTGGAGGCAGTTAGTTTGCTACACTCCTCACAGTTGGGCAGTGGGGTCTCTCCACAGGGGTTCTGAGCAATGTGCCTCCATGTCCACCATGGCAAGTACATTCAGAATCGGATTCACACCCAGGTTGCTGTCGTTTAGTTGCTAAGTCCTGTCTGACTCTTTGAGGCCCCATAGACTGTAGCCCTGCAGGCTCCTCTGTCAATGGGATTTTCCAGGCAAGAATACTGGAGTGGGTTTCCATTTCCTTCTCCAGGGGATCTTACTGACCCAGAGATCAAACCCAGATCTCTTGCACTGGCAGACAATTCCTTACCACTGAGCCACCTAGGAAGCTCCACACCCAGGTTTTCTGGAGCCAAGGTCTGTCCTCCTTTCCACTCTTGCACACTGCTTCCCCACAGCCAAGGAACTCTTCTGGTCAAGAGGTAAAGAATCTCTTCAAAACATGAGCCAAGGGCATCAGGTGCTAGGCAGGGCCGAAGCTAGGCAGAGTTCAGTTTCCCTTTCTGTGCTCAGCAGTGGAAGTTCACTTCCAGTGCTGCCCAGAGTGTGAGGCTGCTTAGGAGGCAAACAAGGCATGGGGCAAGAGCGTTTTCCTTTGAGGAAAAAAATGAAGCCAAGCCCCTCTGCTTTCTGAAAGTCTGGGCTCTAACCACAGCTTAAGCTCAAAGTGGGCAGTCTTTGGATGAAGTGCCCAGTTATTGGGGAAAGGGCCTCAGTCAGAAGGGAAGACTTCTCTTAAACTCAGGGCAGCATGTGCAGAAAGAGAAACGGGGTCTACATTGAAGTGTAACTTTCTGGAGAAAGGAAGGTTGGCTCTGGAAACGCGTGTAACTTTCCAACATGATTTGCTTCCAGGTTGAGTCATTAGACCTAGTTTCAATGACTGTTTCCCTGGGTTGTGCCCTTTCTCTGCAGAGTAGAGGGGTAAGAGGCCTCTGGGTATGCTAGGCTGAAACATTGGGACTATTGTGAGTCCTCCATATCTGACCATTCTTTTCTGTCAGTTAAAAATGCTGTGGACCAGAAACAAACTCTCGCATTTATGGTCAATTTAGTTTCAACAAGGGAGCCAAGACCATTCAATGGGGGAAAGAATAGTCTTTTAAATAAATGGTGCTGTGACAAGTGGATATCCACATGCAAAAGAATGGAGTTGGACTCTTACCTTATACCATATACAAAAATTAAATCAAAATGAATCAAAGGTCTAAATAGAAGAGCTAAAACTATAAAACTCTTAGAAACAAATATAGGTGTAAATCTTTCTGACCCTGGATTAAGCAATGGTTTCTTAGCTATGACACCAAAAGCATAAGCAACTAAAGGAAAAGAAATAGATAAATGGCACTACATCAAAATTAAGAGCTTTTGTGCTTCAAAGGACACAATCGAGTAACTGAGGAGACCACCCACAGAATGGGAGAAAATTTTTGTGAATTATATATCTGATAAAAGGCTTGTCTGTAGAATATATACAGAACACTTACAACTCCATCATAAAAACACAAATAACTCAAAAACGATCAAAGGATCTAAATAGACAGGCCTCCAAAGAAGATACACAAATGGCCAATAAGCACATGAAAAGATGCTCAACATCACTAGTTATTAGGGAAACGCAAATCAAAACCACAATGAGATACCATTTCATACCCACCAGGATAGCTGTAATAAAAGATAAAATGAGTGTTAGTGAGGATATGGAGAAATAGGAACTCTCAGTCAGACATTGCTGGTGGGATTATAACATCCTGAAGTCACTTTGAAAGAAATTAGTTTGGCAGTTCCTCAAAAAGTTAAACGTGGAGTTAGTTGCCCTGTGACCCAGGGGTTCTACTCCTAGGTATATACCCAAGAGAACTGAAAACATATGTGCACACAAATATATGTACATGGATGTTAAAAGCAGTATTATTCCCAATAGCCCCAGAGAGGAAACTCAAATGTCCATCTCAGATGTGATATAGTCATACAATGGAATTTAATTCTGCTTATAAAAAGAAATGAAACACTGACACAGTCTAAGACATGGTGAACCCTGAAAACATTATCGTAAGTGAAAGAAGCCAGTTACACAGGACCACATATTGTATGATTCCATTTATATGAGATGTCCAGAACTTATAAATCCATAGAGACACAAAATAGATTAGGAGTTGCCAGGAGCTGAAAGGGAGGAAAGAACCAGAGTGACTGCTAAGGGCGACAGGGTTTCTTTTTGGAGTGATGACAATATTCTAGAATAGTGATGATGGTTGCATAGCTCTGTGAATATACTATGCCAGGTGAATTATAGCTCCATAAAGCTGCTAATAAAAAATGCTGTGGATCCCTAATCACCTGGCACTCATACCCTTGGATTCCTCTGAGATGTCCTGGATGGGTGGTCAGTTTTTTTCAGTTCTAAATTCCTGGGCCTGCACAAACAGCCAAAATTAGGAATTAAGATTGGAGTTGCCTTTGTCTTTTGCTCCCAAGCAACATTTTTCTAAATGATGTTAGCACAGAGCAGCCTTTCTTCTGAAGCAGCCATTGTCAGAGGGCCAAAATGTCCCTTGGATATTTTTTTATCCTGAATGGAGTGCCTACTTCAGAGGTTATGCTAGAGATGGTTTCCTTCTTGAAGATCCACATCTGGCTGGTCAAAGCCAAACTGTAATGATACTCACGTGTTACCATCTATCAGCAACATAGATTAAGTTATAGTTAGGAACAAACACATCTAAATGGGTAAGATAAAATGACTAACAATACTTAATGTTGGCAAAGATTTATAGCAAATGGAACTCTTGTACATTAGTGATGGATCTGTATATTAGTAAAATCACTTTTGTAATGATTTGGCAATACCTACTAAAGCTAAATAGGGGTATGCCCTATGACCCATTGATTCCTCTCCTGTATGTCGTGCTCATGCTCATGGATCATAACCCCCATGGATCATAACCCACCAGGCTCTTCTGTCCATGGGATTCTCCAGGCAGGAATACTGGAGTGGGGTGCCATTTCCTTCTCCAGGGAATCTTCCCAACCCAGGGACTGAACCCAAATCTCCTGCGTCTTCTGCATTGCTGGTGGATACTTCACCACTGAGCCATTGTGGAAGCCCCTTCTGTGTATACGCCCAGTAGAAACACATAAGTATGTTCACCAAAAGATACATACAGGAATGGATATGCTAGAGGAATGGATACACTATCCCTATTCATAATAACCTCAAACTATAAACAATTCAAACATCCATCATCTGGATGAAGGATACATTGTGATATATCCATACAATGAAATACTACTCAGCACTTCAAAAAAAAGCCCTACTGGTACAAATAATAATACAGATGCATCTCAGAAATATCGAGTAAAAGAAATCAGACACCAAGCACGATTCTATGGCTCCATCACTTTGCCAACAAAGGTCTGTCTAGTCAAAGCTATGTTTTTTCCAGTAGTCATGTATGGATGTGAGAGTTGGACCATAAAAAAGGCTGAGCACTGAAGAATTGATGCTTTTGAACTGTGGTGTTGGATAAGGCTCTTGAGAGTCTCTTGGACTGCAAGGAGATCCAACCAGTCCATCCTAAGGGAGATCAGTCCTGGGTGTTCATTGGAAGGACTGATGTTGAAGGTGAAGCTCCAATACTTTGGCCACCTGATGCAGAGAGCTGACTCATTAGAAAAGACCCGATTCTGGGAAAGATTGAAGGCAGGAGGAGAAAGGGATGACCAAGGATGAGATGGTTGGATGGTATCACTGACTTAGTGGGCATAAGTTTGAGCAAGCTCTGGGAGATGGTGAAGGACACGGAAGCCTGGCATGCTGCAGTTCATGGAGTCATGAAGAGTTGGACAAAATGACTGGGTGACTGAACAACAACAACAGCAACAATAAGGAAAGACAGAACTAATCTATGGTGATGAAGATCAGAATACTGGTTACCTTTGGAAGAGAGTGTTGGCTGGAAGAAACACGAGGAAGCCTGTGATTTGCTGGAATTCTTCCAGAACTTAATCTGAGTGGTGTATCAGAAGCATGCACAGGTACATATGTATGTAACAACTCACGGAGCCATACCACGAGGTTTTGACACCTGACTGAGTGTAAATTGCATCTCAAGAAAAAGAAGATATAAACTAAGGCAGAAAAAACATATTGTTACAGGACGTGAGACCTGGAAGGGGCCCTAGGGATTAGGTCCAAATCCTTCTTTTACAGAAGAGGAAACTAAAAAAACTAATGATCTCTCCAAGACCATGAGCTAACTGGCATAAGAACCAAAGACTGATAATAACAGTTTACCATCTTTTGGCTAACAAACACATGAAAAGATGCTCAACATCACTCATTATCAGAGAAATGCAAATCAAAACCACAATTAGGTACCATCTCACGTCGGTCAGAAAGGCTGCTATCAAAAAGTCTACAAACAATAAATGCTGGAGAGGGTTCAGAGAAAAGGGAACCATTTTACACTATTGGTGGGAATGCAAGCTAGTACAGCCACTATGGAGAACGGTGTGGAGATTCCTTAAAAAACTGGAAATAGAACTCCCATACGACCCAGCAATCCCACTGCTGGGCATACACACTGAGGAAACCAGAACTGAAAGAGCCACGTGTACCCCAGTGTTCATCACAGCACTGTTTACAATAGCCAGGACATGGAAGCAACCTAGATACCCATCAACTGATGAATGGATAAGAAAGCTGTGGTACATATACACAATGGAATATTACTCAGCCATTAAAAAGAATGCATTTGAATCAGTTCTAATGAGGTGGGTGAAACTGGAGCCTATTATACAGAGTGAAGTAAGTCAGAAAGAAAAACACCAGTACAGTATAATAATGCATACATATGGAATTTAGAAAGATGGTAATGATGACCCTATATGCGAGATAGCAGAAGAGACACAGATATAAAGAACAGACTTTTAGACTCTGTGGGAGAAGGTGAGGGTGGGATGATTTGAAAGTATAGCATTGAAACATGTATATTACCATATGTGAAATAGGTCACCAGTCCAGGTTTGATGCCTGAGACAGGGTGCTCAGGGCTGGTATGCTGGGATGACCCTGAGGGATGGGATAGGGAGGGAGGTGGGAGGAGGGTTCAGGATGGGGAACACATATACTCCCATGGCTGATTCATGTCAATGTATGGCAAAAACCACTACAATATTGTAAAGTAATTAGCCTCCAATTAAATAAATTAATTTAAAAATTTATATATTTTAGAAAACCTATGAATTTTTGCTTAGCTAAAAATTTATGACATTTTGGTTCCTCTTGTTTGACTAAGTATGAATAGAATGCCTATGTGTTTTTGTTGTGCATCTCTGGGTAAGACTAACTACTATGATATCTATACATAATGACTATTAGTTTTTAAGTCTTTTTTGTCCATTAGATTGTTAGGTCTCTGAAGAGAAAGAGCTGGTTCTGTTTTTTCATATCCACAAAACCAAGCAGAACATTGTATAAAAAACACTCAATAAACTTTCATTAAATGACTGAAAAAAAAACAGTTTACCATCTTTGAATTCTTGTTACCTGCCAGGAGCTGTTTTCAGTTAAGTGATTTAATGCTGGCATTAACCCTGTGAGGTGGGTGGGTGTCATTCTTGTGCCCATTTTATAGATGAGGCACATAGGGCCATATAGCTATCAGGTGGTAGAGCCAAGATGCCAGTCCAGGCTGTCTTACTCCAGCATCTACAGCCATACCCAGTCTGCCCAGATTCATAACCCAGTGCTCTGGATCCTGCGTGTCATGCTCTACTTAAAAAAATTTTTTTTACAGAGATATCTGTTTGTTTTCTTGGGAGGGCCTCTGATAGTCCTGGAAAGGCCTGGTGGTAGGTCTAAATCCAGTCATAATGGTCAGGTTGTACTTTCTGTAGAAATTCCACATAGGTGAAATGAAACTTTTACACAAAGGCTTTGAGGCTGATGACAGAAAGTTCTAGAACTTGAAAAGATTTCCTCCTGGCGGCTCCAAATCTTCCTGGGATTGGAGTAGGATAGGATAGGCTAAGCGTGAATCCTCCAAGCAAACTCCTCTCCCACTCTCCCAGTGAACAAGTACATTGTTGTCTTTAACCGAAACCAAATAAGAAATCAGGATTATGCTGGTGGCAGTGAGGCAGGTAGGCCCAGTGGAAATGGATCTGGTGTTGGTAAATGTCCTCCCAGAAACTACCTCCCAAGGTGGGGCCTAGGGCCTGGTTCTGGCCTTTGTGCTCCGGGCTGGGAGGAGGGATCTGCTAGGCTTGGAAATTTGTGCACAGAGGCAGGTGAGAAACATGTCAGGAGGGCCTGTCTCTTCTTCTGGCCTTTCCCACCTTTCCCGGATCTTCTCTATAGGCTTAATGGTGAGATGTGGTTCAATTAAGTTCATGCAAAATCCATGGAGGATGTACTCTTGAGAATTCAGATATGATTTGTCTCATATATCCTCATATGACTTAACTCATATGTCCCCAGTTTCCAACGAGGCAGATTCCAGCCAGGCAGCTTGGGTTCAAATTGTGACCTTACCACGCCCTCCCTGTGTGACACTGGGCACCTTCCTTAACTTCTTGGTTTCTCAATTTTCTCATCAATGAAGTGAGGACACCAATAACACTATAGAGTTGTGAAAATTAAAGGTTAATACACAGGAAAGATGTAGAACAGTGACTTGCTCAATCTCAGACAAGAGTGAGCTAGTGTCATTATCCAGCGTGAGAAGTCCTGGGATTAGAGAAAGCACAGTGTTCTGTGGAAGCAAAGAGGCAATCAGGGAAGGCTTTCCAAAGAAGGTGACCTCGGAAGTGAGTCTGGAATGCTGAGTAGGAGTTAGGACGGCAAAGCAGTGGGGAGAGAACATGGTGGACAGAGGGAAGAGTGGCAGGGGTAGCATAGAGGCTGGAAACTGCTTGGCATGAGTAGGATGCTAGGGTACAGCCTGGTGTGACTAGAGCAGTGTCAGTGGAGGCTGAAGAGGCTAGTGGGGTGGGCGCCAATGGCAGAGAGCCTTAGAAGCCTGACTGCTCTCCCTGAAGTCTCCTTTTCCTCCCTCTGAGCCAGGCCAGCCTGCTCTTGGCCAGGGGACTTGCCCTGGATCTCAAAAGAACCTTGGCTGGGGTTCACAGGAGGCTGCAACCATCTCCAGGAAATGCCGAGGTGATGAGGATGGCCCTGCATACGGCTAATGTAACTGTCACTCCAGTCTCCCCCCGCCCCTCCCCCCCGAAACACATTCTTGTCTCTGTCTCTGGAAAACATGTGTGCAAGCAGGGCTTGGCTGGGTGGTAGATGAAAACTTTTTTTGACAACAGAAAGGCATCAACAGTCCAGCTACATAAGAGCTCCCAGCCAGCCTCATCCATTCACCTGAAAAACAAGTCTGAAAAGCCCCACACCCCTGGGTGGTCCCATCCCACCTTGGGGACTGTCCTCAATGCATCTGTTTCCCACTGACCTTATAGCAGAGATCCAGCAGGCAGAGGGACCCTACTGCCTCATGCTTGAGGAATGCCTCCCCGGCTCCCTCCCACCTCCAGCCTCCTGGCTTCCAGAACTCAACAGCTCGCCTCTTGTGGGCCAATGTTTGCAGAAAATGTTTGTAGACCTCGTAGCATGCCACTTCCAGGAATAATTAGCAGTCAGGCTGCCAGTCTTTCACTCAGGTCTGGGGAATGAAAACCTCAAGAATGTGGAGCTGGGGGTGGGTGAGTGTGCTGGAGGTTAGGGATGTTTGCCTAAATGGGATTTGCAAGCTCCTGGATCCCAGTCTCTAAGCATGTACCTATCCAAGCGAGTGCACCACCCAAAGAACCTGCTCTACTAGCTGCCACAGAACTCAGGGTCCTTGGCTAGTCTTTCTGTTGACCCACAGAACATCATGCAGGCGACACAAGGCAATGCCCTCGCTCATGCAGCTCATACTAAGAGCTAGCATTCACGGGAACTTTCTCTGAGAATGTCCCATTGCCTTAAAGATTTGGCATCTGAAACTCTCCCTTCCCCAGTGTCACCAAACAAAGGCACTGGTGGATTTTGAGTTCACAGACCCAATCCAGTATCAACCACACAATAAGCAGTTGGGGATTTCTCTGAGAAGACTGTGATCCAGGCTATCTTTTGGAGTTTACTGCACTATTTTATGGAGTCAAAGCAGAATATGATTGCTTTGCCTCTGGGTTTACAAACATTTTAACTCCTTGGGGTGAAACTCCTGAAACACATTGGTATTGGTTTTTGTCAAAGCTCCAACTTCTGGTTAAGAGCCAGTTTCTCCCTGTGATACACCGGTATCATATTCAGGTCTCTGAGTAAATTTTACAAAGGACTTCCTATCCTGGTGAATCCCAAACTGGCTCAATAGACAGGAATGACAGGATATTTTAGAAAAAGAAAATTTAACAGAAATCAATGAAGAGTCCTACAATTGAGTCCTCCCAAAACAATTTCACAAATATAGGATAGGAGAAAACTGGCTTAATGATATAATATGATTTTTTTAAAAGGTAAAGGGAACAGGCTTACGGGTTTCTAGTGACAGTCAGTCCACTCTAAGTCAATGTGTGATGTGGCCAGTAAACCAAAAACAAAAGGTGGCTTCAGGTTGTATTCCTAAGAGTCCAGTCTCCAGAACAAAGGAACTCTGCTGTGGCCCCATTGATTGAGCAATATCTTCCAGCCCTTGGGTTACACTTTGGGCACCACAAATCTTGGGAGTCAGGGGACAGAGAGAGACAAGCTGAGTGGGAGGAGTTCTCCTCTTTTACTGTCTGTCTCCTCACTAGACTGTAAACTCCATGAGGGCAGGGATCTTGCTTTAGCCACGGCCCTATCCCCAGCATGCTGAGCAGAGCTTGCGACAGTGAAATTTTTATGCAGTAAATAGAAGTGAGAGACTGAGTAAATGAAAGGAAAGTCTTTTTCAGACAGAACTGTTCAAGAGTACTACCTCCCTCCTTGACCCAAGTGAGATCCTCACCATTGGAGAAGTGCAGGTAGAGTCTGGAGAGCCATGTGGTTTGGGAACTGTAGAGGGGGTCTAAGAATCATTGGATGACCCAGAGGCACCCCTCCCCCAAACTCCAAGGACTTTTGAGAACATCCACAGTGGGAAGTGAAGAGACTGACAGGGTGTCTCTGGGTGGTCCCAATACCCTAAGCTGGTTTTGTGCTTAGAGGCACATGAAACATGAGTTCTCTGATTTACTTCCTTTCTCCTTCTTGCTCTCTCTTCCCTTCTATTCTTTTTATTGAGGCATACTTGACATTTAACACTGTATTAGTTTCAGGTGTACAACATGCATGCATGCTGAGTCACTTTAGTCTTGTGCAATTCTTTGCGACCCCATGAACTGCAGCCCATCAGGCTCCTCTGTCCATGCTATTCTCCAAGCAAGAAAACTGAAGTGGGTTGCAGTGCTGCCAATGCAGGAGCCATAAGGGATGTGGGTTCCATCCCTGGGTGGGGAAGATCCCCTGGAGAAGAGCCGTGTACAACACAATGATTTGATATTTGTATATATTGTGAAATGATCACCACAATAAGCCCAGTTAACATCCACCACTACACAGTTATAATGTTTTTCTTGTGATGAGAACTTTTAAGATTTACTTTCTTAGCAACTTTCAAACATGCAATGCAGTATTGTTAACTATAGTCATCATTACCACATATTATGCCCCCAGGACTTACTTATTTTATAACTGGAAGTTTATACCTTTTGACCCCCTTTACCCATTTAGTCCTACCCCCTGACTCCCACTCTGCCTCTGGCAAATATCAGTCTCTTCTCTATATATGAGCCTTTTTTTCCTGTAGGTTCCACATATAGGAAAGATCATCGTAGACTTCCCTGGTGGTCCAATGGTTAAGAATCTGCCTTGCAGTGTAAGGGTCACAGATTCAATCCCTAGTCCAAGAAGATCCCACATGCTGTGATGCAACTAAGCCCGTGTGCCACAACTACTGACCCCTCACTCTAGAGCCCGTGAACTGCAGCTATTGAAGCCTGTGTGCCTGGAGACCGTGCCCCACGACAATCACAACGAGAAGCCTGAGAACCACAATGAAGAGTAGCCCCCACTTGCCACAACCAGAAAGAGCCCTTAGGCAGCAATGAAGACCCACCACAGTCAAAAAATAAAAAATATAAATAAAGTCTTTTTTTTAATTGTTTTTGCCATACAATGTCATGATATCACCATGGGTTTACATATGCTTCCCCTCCAGAACCCCCCTCCCTCCTCCCTGCCCCCCGGGAAATCTCGCTGCACCAGCCCCGAGCATCAATCCTGGGCTGGTGATTGATTAGACATATGATAATTAACTTGTTTCAATGCCCTTCTCCCATATCATCCCACCCTTACCCTCATCCCCAAAGTCCACGAGTCTATTCTATACATCTGCTGGAACCCATTATCCAGAGTGAAGTAAGCCAGAAGCAAAAACAACAATACAGTATATTAACACATATATATGGAATTTAGAAAGACGGTAACGAGAACCCAACATGCGAGACAGCAAAATGAATAAAGTCTTTTTTAAAAGAAGAGAGAGATCATCCATATTTGTCTTTCTCTGATTAATTTCACTTAGCATAATACCTTCAAGGTCCATCCATGTTGAAAAAATGGTAAGATTTCACTTTTTTATGACTGAGTGATATTTCATGGTGTATATGAACCACATCTTCTCTATCCATTCATCCATGGATGAACACTTAAGATTGTTTCCATGTCTTGGCTATTGTAAATGATGCCATAATGAACATGCAGGTATATCTATATCTTTTTTAATTAGTTTTTTTTCAGGTAAATACTCAGAAGTGGAACTGTTTGATCACATGGTATAACTTTTTTGAGGAGCCTTCATACTATTTTCCACAGTAACTGCACCCAATTTACACTGCCACCAACTCTTCCCTTCTACTTTGATGTTAAATGGTGTCTAGGGAGTATCTTGCAGTGTAGCTGTGCTAAAATAAAGCAGTCCTCGGTTTTCTTCCTCAGTGACTGAGAATGTTGGTGCTCTTAATCTAACCAGCTTGCTTGGAGGCTGCTCTCCATGCTCTCTCTGAAGAAAATATCTTTCATAAATGTTAACCTTAATAAAAACTCACGATTCTGATGAAACAGCAAGAAACTCTTTCAGAAGTCATGAGTGCTACCCCAAAGGGGAGCTTCATTTGAAGAAACCCAAGTTCACAACATACAAGTAAACAATGATGTAGTGATTACTTACTGTGCAGAATCTGTTGCACTAACGATGCCTTTTAATAGGTGACTGGCTGGTAGGTGAAGAGAGAGGTCAGGCTCGGGATTTCAGAGACTGAATCTGGTGAGTTTTTCCTCTTTATTGAATGTGCTGCAAGGCATGCCTATAAATCTTGTCATTTTAGAGGCTCCTTTGACCATACTATTAAAGGCAAACTCAAGACTTGTTAGGGGCTGTGGGGAGGCTCAAACTCCATGTGTAAGTCATGAGAAGATGGATTTCCCCCCTCTGTGTATGTTTAAGCTGAAATGAGAATCCAGTCAGTGCTGACAGGGGAAAGGTGAGAGAGAGAGAAACATCCCAGGCTTGTGAACTTGCTGAAATTACACTGGGTGAGCATCTGCAAGTTTGTTTTTTTAAAAACAGAAAGGAAAAGGGAAAGAAAGAGGAAGGAAAGAAGGAAGGAAAGGGAAAGATAAAAAGCTGAATGAATTTGTGACAGGATATGAGAAAGGGAACGGCCCATCATTCCATGGCCTTTTCTTTTCAGCCTAGAAACCCTATATGTGAAAACTTTATCATAGTCCTAAAAATGAAATTCTATAAACAGGGAGATTTACTGTACCAAATGATCCTGAATGAGGAGTGGTAGAGGATGCTGAGCCCGTCCTGGTCCCCAAGCCACCTGACTGAAAGATGCTGTTCCAGATTACTACCTGGCTAGCAGAGAGATGGTGTTTATTGATAGTGAGTGTCAAACACTGGAGAGATTTGTGGATGGTTAGGCTGACACTGCCTTTTGATCTCCATCTGTAGAGGGAGGCATGGGGCTTGCCTTGTTCCCTTACATAACTTAATTCCAGAATGAGGGCCCAAAGAACTTCGAACAATGAGACCTAGGTACTGTTGGCTAATCCCCAAATGTTCCTCATTTGTCTTTACTCTGTTAATGAGAAAAAATGTGCCTGTAATCTAGTGCAGGGCTGGGAAGCTCTGTTCACACAGTCTCTATCTACTCTGGAGATGAAAGGGAAAATGTTCAACAGATGGGTATTTCTAAAGGCTACCATCTTTTGCTTTGTTTGAAGATACACATCTGTTAGATATGATTACAACAATCCCCACAGGGGGTGAAATGCAACACGCTTGCCTTGGACACCAAAATCTCGGCCCAATAGCCCACTTTGAAGCCATTTAGGATACAGCCTTTTAGTGATATTTCACAAGTTTAATGATATGGGGAGATACCAAGGTTGTTCAAAAGGACCTGATATCATGAATCTTCCCTATGATTCTAGCTTCAAGATGACATGTGGAAAAATATTCCAAGCTCTGTGTCCTAAAACTCATGTTCTTGGCCTCACGCCTTGAAGTCTCTTGGGAAGGCATGGAGATACCTTCAGTCTTTGCAAAATCAAGAGAGTCTCTAACCCAAAGGCCAATCAGGAAAGAAATAAGAGGGTAGAAGGCAGTGAAGTTTCTGTGTCTTCAACAGATCCAAACAAGGGAAGCTCAAGCATCCAGTAAAAGAAGGCCAAAGTGAGAAAGGACCCAGGACAAAATAAACTTAGTTCCTACAGCATTCTTCCCACAACCTCAATTACACGTACCCTGAACCTTAAATTTCTCTGGTGTGCTGAAATGTGTAATTTGGAGTTGTAAAAAACAAACATCAACACCCTCTCAAACAGAGGTGAACTGGCTTCTTCACTTTCCTATCAGCTATAGTGGTTTCACATTCACATGGCCCAAGATAGACCCCACAAAATGTTGTGGGACTTCCAGGTCATGGAAGAAAGTATTTTGGCTCATTCAAGGAAAACTTGAAAGTGGTTCCCTCGTTGGCTTCTCATTCTTTCCTTTTCCCTCTATCTATTTGGCAATACAGACTAGACCCAATCTTTCAGCAGATGGGGAAAAGAGAACTTGGAGAAAGCTCTGCTCCCAAAAAAAGATCCATGGCATAGGAGTTGGTGGGGGTGTTTGGTAAGGAAAAAGGGGATCAAGGAAACACCTACTGTTTACAGTTCTGTTTACTGTCTTCAGTTCTTAGCAGTGAGTCTTTGGACAAATCATGCAACCTCTTAGATCTCAGTTGCCTGATTCATAGTATATAGAGAACAATAACATCAATTTGTTCGAGGTAGGGGAATTGAATTGGTC
Source organism: Antilocapra americana (assembly GCA_007570785.1). NCBI lineage: Eukaryota > Metazoa > Chordata > Mammalia > Artiodactyla > Antilocapridae > Antilocapra > Antilocapra americana. The sequence continues at coordinate 266,697 of ML663443.1, read as the reverse complement.
ATTACTTGAGATCACATCCAACTCTGCAATCTAGGATCAGCAGGCCTTGCTCTGGGATCAAAGATAGCCACTGTCCCTGAACTCTGTTAATGCTGAACTGGTTTATAATCCAGAAGAAAAAGTGAGCTATCGCATCTTAGCAGAGCCCACAGTTGCCGTCTGGCTCTTTCCTCTTTTACTATGATGGAATCTGAAAAAAGGCAAGTCCCACATAAAAGTTGGTGTGGTTTGCTAGCCTCCCTATAAGCCTCCCCAAGCCTTTCCTCTACTGTGACCTGGTTAGAAATAAAAGTAGTTTTTTTCCCTCCTGCTGCCTCTGTCCCCAGAGGATGAGGCACAGTTGGAACTCAGTGTGGACATCCAGTACAGAAAATCTGAGCTCACAAGATTCCTTTCGGGGTGGAGTTGGAGAGCCTCAATTCCCAGATGGACAAGGTCACCACATCATTGCTCAAACCTCTGCTGCTCTGAGTGAGGCAGCCTAGTCTCTTTCCATCTCCCCCAAAGGTAGAATACGCACTAGCGCACTAGCGGAGCAAGAGCAAAGGGGGACTCAGGAACAAAGGAGGCTTTCTTCAGCAGAGTGACCTTCCATAAGTCACTTAACCCTTCCATGCCCCTTGCTGCTGTGTGACTCAAGTCATAATTTATTGGTTACAAACGTTTCAGTTGCTCAATGAAAAGTAATGGCAAAAGGGTGAACTTGTATACTTATTCTACTAAGGAAACTTTGTCCATTCAAAGTCAGGTTACAGAGTGGCCTTTATTTTAATTAAAAAGCATCTGGAAATTGAAAAGCCTGTTCAGCCCAGGGCCTCCTTGGAGAGTAATTGATGCATGTCATCTGGCTGGGTCATCTCATGGTTCCTTCTGTGGGGGTTGGGGTGGGCGGGGGAGTGGAGGTTGCCTAGGCCTGGTGCACTTTCTGTAACTGAAGCAGAGAAGCTCTAGTGCGCAGACTTGAGGGGGGCTGTTCCTGCATACCTTCCTCAGCTAGCACTCGCCCTGCAGACCCAGGCTTCTATGCCGCTGAGAGGAAAGGACCTATGCCTTTAAACTTGTATTTTCAGAGAAATGGTTAGAGGACCCAATGCCAGGGAGTGTTTCTGCATTCCCTGATAGCCAGCACCGATAGCACAAACATTTCTAGATAACCTCTTTTGATTGGGTTTTTATGTGGGCAATGTGATCCCAGGCCCTGCTCCTCACAGAAGACAGAAGGACTGAACAGAATGAAGCACTCACTAGATGAGAAGACAGAGAATGTGTCTCACATCTGACTGGCTTTCAAGAGGTCCCTTCTCTTGTCTGGGCTTCACTGTCCTCCTCAGAGAAAATTCATCGATGGGTCCCAAGCAGAATAGATTCATCACAGAACCTACTGTGCAGCATAAAATAGTGGTTAAGAGTATAAAATAAATAAATTTTTAAAAAGAGTATGAACTGCTTGAAATGTACAACAAAATCAATGTAATTAACATGTTGTATATTCTGTATGAAAGTCATTAAGAGAATTAATCCAGGGACTTCTCTAGTGGTCCAGCAGTTAAGACTCTGTGCTTCCACTGCAGGTGCACAGGTTCAACACCTGGCTGGGGAATTAACATCTGACATGCCAATCAGCATGACCAAAAAAATAAATTAATAAGTCAAAGCTCTTAGGAAAAGAGAGAATAAATCCTAAGAGTTCTCATCACAAGAGAATGATTTTTTTTCTATTTCCTTATTTTTGTATCTACTTGAGGAGAAGGATGTTGATTAAACTTACTGGAGTCATCATTTCATGACATATATTAAGTCACATCGTTATGCTATACACCTTAAACTTATGCAGTGCTGTATACCAGTTAGATCTCAATAAAACTGGAGGGAAAAAACACAAGTATGGACTGCCTGGGTTTGAGTTCTGACTCTACTACTTCCTACCTGGTTGACTTCAGGCAAATTACTAAACTTCCCTGTACCTCAGCATCCTCACTAGTAAAATGGGAATATTAAAATTATTATTATGAGGATTAAATGAGCCAATGTTTATAAAGTACTGAGAACAGTAGAAGTAAGGGTGATACAGTGTTTGTCACATAAGTAAACTTGTTCAAAATGTGGACTTCTGGACCCTGCCCTGGGAGATTTTGACTTACTGGGTCTGGAATGGGCCTTGGCAATGTGGATTTAAAAAAAAAAGCCCTCTGGATGATTCTGAACCCCAGGCACCAGATAGTTCTTAAGCTCCCATCTAGCTGTGCACCATGAGAGGGGTACATTCACTCAACAAATGTTCACTGAGGGAGTATTGTGTGCCAGGCACTGTGCTTGGAGCTGGCAATACAGCAGTGAACAAGTCAGGCATGAATCTGCCTCAAGAAGCTTACCTTCTAATGGGAAGAGACAAATATTCAATAAGTAACCAGAAAAAGACAGAATAAACTAAACAAGTACCTGATATAATTTTAGAGAGTAATAAGTGCTCTGAAGGAAACTAAGGAGCATAGGGTAACTGTCAGGGTCCTACTTTCTTAAGTGTCATCAGGGAGGTTTCTTAGAGGAAGTGATAACAGCTAAGAACATCAAGATCACTATCAAGGGGAAGAGCTAGTGCAAAGGTCCTGAAGTAGGAACAAACTGAAAAGATTCAAGGAACAAAAACAAGACCAGAATGACTGAACTATGGAAAGCCATGGTGAGAATGGCAGGAAGTGAGGTCGGTGAAATAGGTCAGAGCCACATGATGTACATATACATGGTACAGTGTTTGGATTTTAAATGTACTTGTAACCCATTAAGGGTCTTAAGCCAGGTGGGTAATAGATTCTGATTTATGCTTTGCAGAGATTGATTTGGCTGCTGTGTGAGGCAAGGGTTGTAGCAGGGGGACCATTTGGGAGGCTGTGATCATGGGCCAGGCAAGACAGGACAGTGGCTTGGACAAGGAAGATTTTGGTGAAGGTGGTGAGATGTGCTCAGACTGCATCTGTGTTTTAAATATGAAACCAACAGACTTCAGTGGGGTAGATGTGGGTGATAGGGAAAGAGAGTAATCCAGAATGAGTCCCAGGTTTGGGGACTGAGCAGCTGGATGGATGGGGACACCAGCCCTCCCTGTTCCACTGACTGGAATCACCACCTGTACCTTCTTCGCTGGCCCTGCTGCTGGCCCTTCATTCTCCACAGAACAGCCACACTGATCTTCTCAAAATACACATTAGGCCATGTCACCCCCCGAGCTCCAGCCTCGGGCTATGGTTTCCCACCTCACTTAGTATAAAAGCAAAACAGCTTGCATGCCATGCAACTAAAAGATCCCACATGTCACAACTAAGACCTGGAACAGCCAAATAGATAAATAAATAAATATTTTTAAAAAGAAAAAAAAAACCCAAAGTCCTTTCCATGGCCCATAATTCCTTATGCTCTGGTTCCTGTTAATGCTCCCAAATCATTTCCTGCCACTCTTTGGTCACTCTCAATGCAAGAGCCAGCCTGACTCCTTGTTTTTTCTCAATTGTGCCAAGGAGGGGCCTTTCTAAAGGCCTTGGCATTTGATGGTCCCTCTGCCTCTAGCACCTTCCCCAGCCCTCCCCTTTCCTGGCTCCCAGGTTTCACTTCTCTACTTGAGTGTTACCTCTCCTAAGAGGCCTTCCCCAAGCATGCTATCAAAACTAGCAGCTCCAGTCATTTCCCATCTTCTTGTCTTCTTACACTGTTATATTTTTCTTCCTAGTACTATTATAATTTATTATATCCTGGCATTACATACTATATGCTGACATTATATGTTCTATAATTATCCATTTATTTTCAGTCTCCCTACAGTCTAGCATAATTTCCATGAAATCAAGGACTTTGTTCTCCACTATATCTCCAGTGCCTATAATCTCCCTGGTGCATGGTAGGTGTGCTGGGTTGAATGATGGCCCCTAAAAAGAAGTGTCCATGTCCTAACCCCAAGAACCTATGAGTGTGACTTTATTTGTAAAAAGGATCTTTGTAGAAGTCATTTAACAGTCTTGACTTGAGATCACATGGATTATGTGGGTGGGCCTTAAATCCAATGACAAGTGTCCTTATAAGAGACACACAGAGGAAAGACAGAGAGGGAAGAGAAGGCCATGTGAAGATGGAGGCAGAGGCTAGAGCCATGCAGCCACAAGTCAAGGAAGATCTGGGACTATCAGAAGCTGGAATAGGCCAAGAAGGATTCTCTTCTAGAGTCTTTGGAGAGAACATGATTCTGCTTACACCTTGATTTGGGACTTCTGGCCTCCAGAACTATAAGAGAACATGCTTCTGTTTGAAGCCTCACAAGTTTGTGACAATTTGTTACAGCCGCCATATGAGATGAATGCAGTAGCTATGCAAAGTCGTGTAAGGTAAGAATGACTACATGTAGGCAAGAACAAGATGGGGAAAGGGCAGGGCCAAGAATCAGGAGTTGGCTGTTGGACATGTTGTCTGAGATGCCTGTTACCTATGGAAGAGAGATGGCAGTGGATATATGAGATAGGAGTGGGCAGATAGAGGGTGAAGCTAGAGAACCCCCACTAGGGAGCCATTAATCCCAGGGCAAGGTGGTATCACCACTGGCGATGGTGCAGTTGAAACTTTAGAAGAGGTGGTGAGGAGGCAGTCACGTTTATAGTGCTGTTCCTATTCAGCACCACTTTTCGACCTGAGGTGATTCTGTCTCCCTGCCCTGCCCCCCAGCAGAGGACATTGGAAGTTTTGGTTGCCACAGCCAGATGTCCTTTTCATTATAGGGGACTGGAATGCAAAAGTAGGAAGTCAGGAAACACCTGGAGTAATAGGCAAATTTGGCCTTGGAGTACAGAATGAAGCAGGACAAAGGCTAATAGAGTTCTGCCAAGGATAATGCACTGGTCATAGCAAACACCCTCTTCCAATAACACAAGAGACGACTCTACACATGGACATCACCAGATGGTCAACACCGAAATCAGACTGATTGTATTCTTTGCAGCCAAAGATGGAGAAGCTCTATACAGTCAGCAAAAATAAGACCAGGAGCTGACTATGGCTCAGATCATGAACTCCTTCTTTCCAAATTCAGACTTAAATTGAAGAAAGTAGGGAAAATCACTAGACCATTTAGGTATGACCTAAATCAAATCCCTGACTATTATACAGTAGAAGTGAGAAATAGATTTAAGGGTCTAGATCTGATAGACAGAGTACCTGATGAACTATGGACAGAGGTTTGTGACATTGTACAGGAGACAGGGATCAAGACCATCCCCAAGAAAAAGAAATGCAAAAATGCAAAATGGCTGTCTAAGGAAGCCTTAAAAATAGCTGTGAAAAGAAGAGAAGCCAAAAGCAAAGGAGAAAAGGAAAAATATACCCATTTGAATGCAGAGTTCCAAAGAATAGCAAGGAGAGATAAGAAAGCCTTCCTCAGTGATCAATGCAAAGAAATAGAGGAAAACAATAGAATAGGAAAAACTAGAGATCTCTTCAAGAAAATTAGAGATACCATAGGAATATTTCTTGCAAAGATGGGCACAATAAAGGACAGAAATGGTATGGACCTAACAGAAGCAGAAGATATTAAGAAGAGGTGGCAAGAATACACAGAAGAATTATACAAAAAAGGTCTTCATGACCCAGACAACCACAAGGGTGTGATCACTCACCTAGAGCCAGACATCCTGGAATGTGAAGTCAAATGGGCCTTAGGAAGCATCACTACAAACAAAGCTAGTGGAGGTGATGAAATTCCAGTTCAGCTATTTCAAATCCTAAAAGATGATGCTGTGAAAGTGCTGCACTCAATATGCCAACAAATCTGGAAAACTCAGCAGTGGTCACAGGGCTGGAAAAAGTCAGTTTTGGGATTGGATTCATTCCAATCCCAAAGAAAAGCAATGCCAGAGAATGCTCAAACTATCACACAATTGCACTCATCTTACATGTTAGCACTCTTCTCCCATGGAGCAGGCACTGGCAACCCACTCCAGTACTCTTGCCTGGAAAAATCCCATGGATGGAGGAGCCTGGTAGGCTGCAGTCCATGGGGTCGCAAAGAGTTGAACACGACTGAGTGACTTCATTTTCCGAAATTTCAAGCACTGGAGAAGGAAATGGCAACCCACTCCAGTGTTCTTTCCTGGAGAATCCCAGGGATGGGGGAGCCTGGTGGCTGCCGTCTATGGGGTCACACAGAGTTGGACATGACTGAAGTGACTTAGCAGCACCAGCAGTTTTGGGAGGACATTGTCCTTCTGTCCTGTTCTCTTTAGTCACTTACTGTGTCTGACTCTTTGCGACCTGTCCATGGGATTTTTCGGGCAAGAATATTGGAGTGGGTTGCCATTTCCTAACTGAGGATCGATGCTTCCTATGTCTCCTGTACTGCAGGTGGATTCTTTACCTGCTGTCATAGGGGAAGCCTGACATTGTCCTCACAGCCTCTTTGAATATGGATTTAGATTTTAGCAGTTGTCTCTGAAACAGTCTTAGGGACTATTGTTTAGTCCCTAAGTCATGTATGACTCCATGAACCCATGAATTGCAGCATGCCAGGCTTCCGTGTCCTTCATTATCTCCCTGAGTTTGCTCAAACTCTCATATAATGCCATTTATATCTGTGTGTGTGTAGATGTATGGGAGTGTTTGGACCTGTGTACACATCATTAAATAATTCATGTCAGAACATTGTAAGACCCAGAATATAGCCTGGCCTTCTCTTCTCTTCACATTAGGAGACAGATTGGGAAGAAAAATGGACCAGGTTTGGCCCAGCACCAGCTGGGTCAGAACACCAGGTAGAATGTGATGAAGACCATTGGATGGAATGGAATCACTGATCATTGGGATGAGGTTTGGGGTCATGTAGGCTGCATGGCCACTGGTAGGTGATTTGAAGCTTCCTTGTGTAGGAAGACCCCTTTCCCAGTCATCCCTAGGGAGAAGTAAGCATGCCTGGCCTTGATATCTGGGACTGTGGCCCTAGAGCTGGATTCTGGGGTGGAAGGAGCTAGGAGACAGATTGAGAGGAGGCTGAACTGGCTGGGTCACATTCAAGTTGGCTAAGAGCAATGGAGAAGGCCCAAGGTTGGCTCTTGGAGTTGTGCATCTCTAGAGAAACTACTTTAATGAGCACGTAAATGTTCCTCTGAGTTGTAATTGTGTCAGTTCAAGCCTTCAGTAAAATTTTATTAAACCATCTGACTGTTCCTTGCTGTACTTTGAGGAATTTAACAGTAGGGCTGGGTCTTCACTCAAGGTCCTTGCAGGGAGGGCATAGCAGCCTAGGGAGAAGCCAGTTTCCAGTCCCCAGGTGACCTGCAGACTGTGGAGTTGGGTGGTGGTGGGGTGGCTGGAGGAATGACCAGTGGTTCCTGGAGGGGAATGTTTGGACCAGCCAGCCACACTCAGCCAGCTTCCAAAATGGCCATGGGGGAGAGGCAGGGAGAAGGTAACTCTTGAGTCATGGGATTGTGCTCCAAGTCACAGCTACTTGAGTAATTAAGGAATCATAATAGGTTTGGTAATTACAGGGGGGTGAGGTCTGGGACATACTGATTCTCTCTGGAAGAAGTGTAGAGACAAACAAGGGGGTTGCTTTGAAGCAGACAGCATTACTAGATCAGTAAGACACCTGCTAGCTAGTAAAAATGTACACAGAAACAATGAAATTCCATATCTTTCATGTACTTAGAGATTCTTACTATATTGGTGAAATAGTCCCAGTTTAACTGAAATGCTCACATTTCAGTAATGGTTGGATGCTCTCTGCTCTAACCCTCTTCCTCTGTCCTTAGCATTTCTCATTTCCCCTCATCCAATCCCCCAGCAAGTCCTTGCAAAGACATCTCAGAGCTGTTATTTTCCCTACCTCTGCCACCATCTCTCCAGCATGGTCACGGTCATCCCCTTGGCTTCACTAAGTATATCCTGATAACACAGTCCCTTAAGGCAGCAGGGAGATCTTTTTAAAAAATAATAATAATTTTAAAAGATGTGATATGTGTATACACTGGAATATTACTCAAACATTAAAGAAAATTAAATAATGCCACTTGTAGCAACATGAATGGGCATAGAGATTATCATATGTTAATAAGTGAAGTAAGTCAGAAAGAGAAAGACAAATACTATATGATATCA
>ML663443.1:92614-258170 GCA_007570785.1 Antilocapra americana | reverse complement strand
TGGTTCCAAATAGGAAAAGGAGTATGTCAAGGCTGTATATTGACACCGTGCTTATTTAACTTATATGAGGAGTACATCATGAGAAACACTGGGCTGGATGAAGCACAAAGTGGAATCAAGATTGCTGGAAGAAATATCAATAACCTCAGACACACAGATGACACCACCCTTATGGCAGAAAGTGAAAAAGAACTAAAGAGCCTCTTGATGAAAGTGAAAGAGGAGACTGAAAAAGTTGGCTTAAAGCTCAACATTCAGAAAACAAAGATCATGGCATCTGGTCCCATCACTTCATGGTAGATAGATGGGGGAACAGTGGAAACAGTGGCTGACTTTATTTTTCTGGGCTCCAAAATCACTGCAGATGGTGGCTGCAGCCATGAAATAAAAAGATGCTTACTCCTTAGAAGAAAAGTTATGACCAACCTAGACAGCATATTAAAAAGCAGAGACATTCCTTTGCCAACAAAGGTATGTCTAGTCAAGGCTATGGTTTTTCCAGTAGTTATGGATGGATGTGAGAGTTGGACCATAAAGAAAGCGGAGTGCTGAAGAATTGATGCTTTTGAACCGTGGTGTTGGAGAAGACTCTTGAGAGTCCCTTGGACTGCATGGAGATCCAACCAGTCCATCCTAAAGGAAATCAGTCCTGAATGTTCATTGGAGGGACTGATGTTGAAGCTGAAACTCCAATACTTTGGCCACCTGTTGCGAAGAGCTGACTCATTAGAAAAGATCCTGATGCTGGGAAAGATTGAAGGCAGGAGGAGAAGGCGCTGACAGAGGATGAGATGATTGGATGGCATCACCAACTCAATGGACATGAGTTTGAGTAAACTCCAGAAGTTTGGTCATGGCATGCTGCAGTCCATGGGGTTGCAAAGAGTCAGACACGACTGAGCAACTGAACTGAACTGAACAGCCTGGGGGAACGGATACTATTGACATCTAGTAGGTGGAGGCCAAGGACACTGTTAAACCTCTTACAACACATATGACAGCCCTCACAAGGGAGGATTTCCTGGCTGCAAATTGTCAATAGTGCAGAAGTTGAGAAATCCGACTACATAGGGAGGGATTAGCTTAAGTCTCCTGGATTTGTACCTTTTTAACCTGTTTTGTGCTGCACATATTTTTCATTCTAAACTTCTTTTATTTATAAAAGATTCAGTGGTGGCAACCAACTCTCCATGACTGGTTTATTGTGTGAAATTGAGCAAATCACTTCCCTTTTTCCCCAAGTTTCTGGGTCCTCTGGCTGGCTGTGGGGGAAGGTGGGGAGGAGGCTTGTTGCATTAGCTGTTCTCTGATCTTCCTACCAGGTCCTAGAGACTAAGGGTCTCTGTTCTTCCCCATAACGAAGGTAAATTCCTACTTCGTCAAGCTACTGGGCAGAGTTTTCAAGACTAGCTGCCAGAAAGCAGAATGCAAGCTACCTCCCAGGCACAGAGCCTACATTTTCTAGGATAGCCCCAATTTCAAACATTCTATCACCCAGAATCCCAGAGGAAATGGATACTGATGTGTCCCAATATTATTTTGAAAGTGTTCTCCTAATGCTGCTAAGTGCCAGGCACTGTTCTAAGCGTTCTTCATGTATCACTTCATTTAACCCTCACAATGACCCTGCGAGGTAGCACCATTATTATTCCCCTTTACAGATGATGAAAATAGAGATCAGAGGTTAAGTAAACTTGATTAGGGTCTCACAGCCAGCAGATAACAGAACTGAGATGAAGAGCCAGGTCTGCCTCCAGCTAATTGCACCACCTTAGTGACTTCATCTCCTGACTTTTCACATCATGTCCCAATGTGCCCTGAAGTGATAAGGGGAGAGGAGAGGAGAAACAGGTCCTGCCTCAAATGTTCACCATTTCTTTGTCTTTGGAAGGGCTGTTGTGTGAGCAAGCATTAGACTTGTGGACTTTGTGGATGAGGGTAAGGGTGGGATGATATGGGAGAAGGGCATTGAAGCATGTTAACTGTCATGTGTCTAATCAATCGCCAGCCCAGGATTGATGCTCGGGGCTGGTGCAGCGAGATTTCCCGGGGGGGAGGGAGGAGGGAGGGGGGTTCCGGAGGGGAAGCATATGTAAACCCATGGTGATATCATGACAATGTATGGCAAAAACAATAATAAAAATAAATAAATAAATAAATAAAAAAAGAAACCACTTCACCATCCCTATATCTCTTTTATGTGGCCTCTCAAGAAAACTACCCAGTTTAGAGCTTGGAAAATCTGTTGTATATACGGGACATTGGCTGTAGTTCTAGACTTTTCATTTGGCTGCCTTAATTAACACCAATAGCCAAATGTCTGTGTGCTGCACCTTGAATTAGAACAGATGTGTCTTCTTTGGAGAAACGTCTGTTAAGTTCTTTGGCCCACTTTTTGATTGGGTAGTTTATTTTTCTAGAATGGAGCTGCAGGAGTTGCTTGTATATTTTTGAGATTAATTGTTTGTCCGTTGCTTCATTGGCTATTATTTTCTCCCATTCTGAAGGCTGTCTTTTCACCTTGCTTATAGTTTCCTTTGTTGTGCAGAAGCTTTTAATTTTAATTAGGTCCCATTTGTTTATTCATGCTTTTATTTCCAATATTCTGGGAGGTGGGTCATGGAGTATCCCGCTTTGGTTTATGTCAGAGTGTGTCTTGCCTATGTTATCCTCTAGGAGTTTTATAGTTTCTGGTCTTATGCTTAGATCTTTGATCCATTTTGAGTTTATCTTTGTGTATGGTGTTAGAAAGTGTTCATAAAAATGGCTAACAAACACATGAAAAGATGCTCAACATCACTCATTATCAGACAAATGCAAATCAAAACCACAATGAGGTATCACTTTACACCAGTCAGAATGGCTGTAATCCAAAAATCTACAAGCAATAAATGCTGGAGAGGATGTGGAGAAAAGGGAACCCTCTTACACTGTTGGTGGGAATGCAAGCTAGTACAGCCACTATGGAAAACAGTGTGGAGGTTCCTTAAAAAACTGCAAATATACCTGCCACATGACCCAGCAATCCCACTGCTGGGCATATACACTGAGGAAACCAGAATTGAAAGAGCCACATGTACCCCAATGTTCATCACTGCATTGTTTACAATAGCCAGGACATGGAAGCAACCTAGATGCCCATCAACTGACGAATGGATAAGAAAGCTGTGGTACATATACACAATGGAATATTACTCAGCATTAAAAAAAATTCATTTGAATCAGTTCTACTCAGATGGACGGAACTGGAGCCCATTATCCAGAGTGAAGTAAGCCAGAAGCAAAAACAACAATACAGTATATTAACGCATATATATGGAATTTAGAAAGACGGTAATGAGAACCCAGCATGCGAGACAGCAAAAGGAACGCAGATGTATAGAGTAGATTCGTGGACTCTGTGGATGAGGGTAAGGGTGGGATGATATGGGAGAATGGCATTGAAACATGTTAATTATCATATGTCTAATCAATCACCAGCCCAGGATTGATGCTCGGGGCTGGTGCATCGAGATTTCCCGGAGGGAGGGAGGAGGGAGGGGGGTTCTGGAGGGGGAGCATATGTAAACCCATGGAGATATCATGTCATTGTATGGCAAAACTAATAAAAAAAAAATAAACAGGTTAACCAACTAAAAAAAAAAGAACAGATGTGGAGATATGGGCAGACGTGGAGGTGGAGAGGATCATCTGGGTAGATGTTGTACCTTTAGCTTTGGTTCTTTCCTCCCTTCCTGGAGTCAGGAAGAATCAAACCCAGTAGAAAACTACAAAAGATTCTGGTGTCCAGAGTTCAACCCCTTCATTGTACAGATGAGCATATGGAATCTGAAGTGCCTAAGACTTGCCCAGAATCATACAAGCAGGTGGGGTGCCCAGAATCATACAAGCAGGTGGGGTGGGCTGGGGGGCGATTGTGATCAGACTTATGTGACCAGGCCAGGAAAATTCTGCATTTCAAGGGGTTCCTCTCAGAGAAGGGACAGAGGATTTTTCCTTCTTTTCAGGATTTAATATTGTATTCATTGCTCTTTCATTAGGCTATCATTGTTGTTTCCACAAGATCCCTGGGAAACTAAGAATTATTCTACCTTGGAGAAACCTACCCAAATTCATCAGCAGCCATTAACAGAGCTAAATAATCAAACTACAGAGACAATACTGTGTGATATGAGAATCAGATGAGTGGTAAACTCTTTGCTTGTTAAGAGGAGATAAGCCTTTTGGGAAGATGTCATTGAGTTAATGAGGCTGCCTCAAGGATAACAACAGAAATGGAGATGCTGTTCTCAACAGTGGGGATGAAAAGGTAAAAGTGTTAGTCACTCAGTCGTCTCTGACTCTTTGCAACCCTATGGGGAGTGGGTGGCCATTCGCTTCTCCAGTGGATATTCCTGACCCAGGGATCAAACTCCAGTCTTTCACATTGCAGGCAGATTCTTTACTGTTTGAGCCACCAGGGAGGCCCCAGCAGCAGGGATAGATAGAGCCTAAGTGCAGACATGGAGCAGTAACATACACACAGTTTCAACACACACATACACACATGCATGCACATTCATTAATTCAACCACTGCTTATTAAGCATCTGCTCTGTGCCAGGTCCTGGAGAAATTATCCATTTAGGAGTCTTTCTGCCAAAGACCACACACTTAAAAGAAGGTGAATACAGAAGGTGAATATTGTCCAAACAGACAATAGCACAGACATTTGGATATTGGTGTATTATTACAGGCAGTAATAACAATGGGCATAAAGCAGGGGTGATCTGCCAATTCTATGGTTTCTTCTATATTTTCTGGCATTCTTGCTTCTCTGGTGGCTCAGATGGTAAAGAATCTGCCTACAGGGCAGGAGACCCAGATTCGATCCTTGGATCAGGCACATCCCCTGGAGAAGAGAATGGCTACACACTTTAGTATTCTTGCCAGGAGAATTCCATGGACAGAGAAGCCTGGTGGGTTACAGTTCTTGGGGTTGCAAAGAATCAGACACGACTGAGTGCTAATACTTTTACTTTCACTTTTGGGGAAGATGATTTTTAAGGCCCTTGCTGACTCAGATATTCTTTGCTTCTCTACTTAAACTTGATTTAGTTTATCTGGTAACAGGCACTTCAGAGAGTAGTGCCATTGAATGAAGCTCCTTACAGAGCAGCTTGATGGGCCATGGAGCTCAGGCTTCTGGGCCAGTCATGGGGCAAACAAGCTCTGATGGGTTCTGAGAAGCTCAAGGGGAAAGGACAAACCCTTAGGCCAAATAGCTCCTGCTGTCTTGATCAGGGTTACTGATCAGGGTTACTGAAGCCTGGCCTTGCCCTAGGTGACTCCAGTGCCTCCCTATCTGTTCTTGACTAAGATGTAAGAGGATCAAATGGTCTAGGAGAAGAGTCATATAAATTCCTTTAAGGCGAAACTCAGATAGTAAGTGGAGATAAAGTAAAGAATATGTGAACTCTTCAACTGTGAAACCAAGATGTCATCTTCATCCTAATTCAGTTCACAAGTCATAGAGATAAGCTCAGGAAATATGTGCAGTATTTTGTGTGTGATTTGTTTGTTCAATTTCAATGTTTTCTTCTTCCATTCTTCCATCTCCAAAATTTTCCATGAAGTCCCAGTATACTAAAAAAAAAAATCAAGGGGTACATAAATACGAAAATTTCCTTTTTCCTATGATTAAAACTACATAATTAATTTTTCAGTTGTAGGTTTGATAGTGAAATGGGGTATGACTTAGTCCAGTGGGCCCTGGGACTATCCCAGAACTTCCATGGCTATCTCTCCCACTATCTTCAGGGATCTGAGAAATGTCACCTAGAGCATCCTTTCTCTGTCACTGTCGGCCTGCTTACCCTCCATTGTAAACAGCAAAATGGAGAGGTGAATTTCACAAGCTGATTCAGATGGGCCTACTCAGGAGTCTAGAATCTAGGTTCCTTTTCTAGAAGAGACTCTGAATCAGCTTTTACCACATGATGACACAGTGATCTGAGTGTCACAAATCTTCTCCACCATGGATTACTAGAGGTTTGAAAACAGTGGCTTTGTATCATTTCTCTTCCTCTGCTTCCCATCACAGGCTAATTCAGTCTAGATTGAAAACAGATGATAGGGCTGGCTTTCAGTAAAGTCAGGAATAAGAGTCTTCCAGCATCCTGTCCATAACACTGAGCCCAAACATTGAGTGTCTATGTGACTTAAAAAATATTGAAAAACCATCCACACCAGCCATTGTGGCAAGAGGCTTGGAAGGATACTTAATCTCCCATGGAAGGCCTTCTTCTGGAGCTGCCACAAAGTCAACACTGGCTTTGTGCCCAGCTCCTGTTGGTGGCAACATCAGTCTGTGTGGGTACCATGTATAAGGACTGAATATTGAGTTGAGTTTCTGCAATCATGTTGCACCTTGGAAGAAAAGTTATGACCAACCTAGACAGCATATTAAAAAGTAGAGACATTACTTTGCCAACAAAAGTCCATCTAGTCAAAGCTATGGTTTTTCCAGTAGTCATGGATGGATGTGAGTGTTGGAATATAAAGAAAGCTGAGCACTGAAGAATTGACACTTTTGAACTATGGTGTTGGAGAAGACTCTTGAGAGTCCCTTGGACTGCAAGGAGATCCAACCAGTCAATCCTAAAGGAAACCAGTCCTGAATATTCATTGGAAGGACTGATGCTGAAGCTGAAACTCCAGTACTTTGGCCACCTGATGCGAAGAATTGACTCATTAGAAAAGACCCTGATGCTGGGAAAGACTGAGGGCAGGAGGAGGAGGGGACGACAGAGGATGAGATGGCTGGATGGTATCACCGACTCGATGGACATGAGTTTGGGTAAACTCCAGGAGTTGGTGATGGACAGGGAGGCCTGGCATGCTGCAGTCCATGGGGTCGCAAAGGGTCAGACATGACTGAGCGACTGAACTGAACTGAACTGAACTAAATCATGTTGGCCCAGATCTGAAGCAAAGACCTAAGTGGTTATGCTCACTATAGGAGAGGTGGCAGAAGCCTCTTGTACACTGACTGACTAAACTGACCTAGGTTGGAATGCCCAGACAAAAAGGGAGAGGGTGGTCTCCTTGATGGAGAGCTGGCCACATTAAGTAATAATCAATATTGGATTACAATTAGGCAGAGGGGTGGAATGGAAGAAAAGGACTGAGGATGGAGTTTCTACACAATGTGTATGAGGTTGATAGGATAATCAAGAGTCTAAATTGAGTTCCAAAGGAATGCAGCAGACCTGGTGCAAAGAATTTTCCCCCATCACCCTCAACAGAAGGATTGCTTTTTGCATAGTTCACCCTGACCCCCAACTACATGAAGACAAATGAATGTCCCTCTAAACTTCTGATAGAAACTGAGGATTTGGCACCATTCAGGAAGTAAGAGAGTTTTAAGGATTGAGTCTCATTATCTTCTTAATAGCCAGAATCTTGTCAAATGCTCTGTCATTTAAAAGAAACTTCAAAAACCATCACAATATTGTAAAGTAACTATCCTACAATTAAAACAAAATATAAGTTAAAACTAAAAGCTATTTTAAAAACTGCAAAAAATTAAAACTAAAAAAAAAAGAAACAAAACAACCCAACCTCCCCACTGCTGTTCATCTCTGCATTGATCTAGTGTCTTCTTATTTACAGTTTTGCTACCAACACAGTAAAAATCTTATAAGTTCCCCACTTGCATTCTAGGGAGACAGGTTATGCATCTCAGCTACTTCCCATTGTCCTCTTGAGTACAATTTTTTCTTGGCAGGCCATGGCATACAAAGGTCATCCAACAGCTAATACATTGACTATTCTGAGTCAGGTGCCCATCCATGACTTAAGAAGTAACCAATCCATTTTCAAGGAGTAGTCTAGGTCTGTTTTCTTCAACAAGGGACCATAGCCAACGTAATTTCCCTGAGAAGGAACTGTGGAGATGTCAGATGCCATAACTAGCATGTCTGATCTAAGATTTATGACAGCATAATGGCTGTGGAGGAGAGATAATTAGAAGCCTATCAGACAGCTCTTATACCAGAATGCGTAGCTGGTTATCTGTTTCAGCTTTGCCTGAAGCTGGCCCTAGGCATAGCCCTCAAATTCCATAGCACATACACAGAGTCATCTCTGGCTTGGGCTATGTAGGACCACCTTACCCAAGCTTCTCTATTGACAGCAGAAGGGGATGGTGGAGAATAAATGGCTTTTCCCATCTTGGAAGGCTGCCTGGACCCTCCAGAGGGCCTCAACAGAGCAGCTGTCAGCCTCTACAAAGAAGTAGCTTTGGACCTGCTGAGTGGGTGGCCACGTGTTGTGTGTCCTTCCTGAGGAACATGCATTGACTTGTGTCCTCTGCTATATTTGAACTGTTGAAAGTAGACCCAGCAGGAACTAAGCATCTGCAGCATTAAGTGGCAACACCAGATCATTACTTTGACTGGTCTGAGGCTTAGAGTGAAACAGGAGCTGAGCCCAGCACCAGAGACATTCTCAAATTCCTGACTCCTGGGCCACCAACTTTTTGCTTAGGTGAGCTCCAAAAATAGTGCCCATATTGGGCCACTAAGCAGTGGGTATGGGGAAGTGAAGTATGCAAGTATATGGAATTCAGCAACCTGGACAAAATGGCATCTTTTCTTTTTTGGGGGTCAAAATTGGGGATATATTGGTCATTTCATGTGAATGGAAAAAAACTGTCTGGAGTCTGGAGCCTGGTAGAAAAACAGGTAAGGTCTTCTGAGAGAAGCTCAAACTTGGGCTTAAAGGCCAATTTCCCCAAAACACAGGGCTCACAAGGATATTTCAAGTCAGGAGACTCTATACATATTTGACAGGAAAAATTCAACATTTCGTCCATTTGGTCCTATGGAGGGGATGAGAGCTGGCAACAGCAGCTCTCTTGCACTCTAAAAGCTTGTGTTCCCTTATCAGAGTGTATAACCCATTTCTCCCCTGCCCGATATCTAAGGAGTCCTTTTGAGACAGACATCTGTTCAGCAATCTGAGAGCCCCAGACAGAAGACAGAGACATTCATTTTCCTTTACTTATAGTGCAGAGGCCAGGGAGGACTAACTTCGTGGCAGTGTTCCATCCTGACTTGGATTGCAGTTGATCTGGGAAGAACAATCCTGGATGACACTTAGGCACTATCCAAACAGCCTTGTATTACCAAATGAGTCCCAAAAGCCAGCTAGGAGAATACTTTGGAACCCATAACGGATGTAAGCCAAGAGGCCCTTAATCGGAGTCCGCTGTTGATGAGGTTACAATGTGGTGAAGTGGAAGAAGGCTCATCCGGGAATCAGGACCTCTGGGTTCCAGCCCACAACTAATTCACTGCATGACCTTGAGCAAATCCATCTCCTCTGAGCCTCCCTGTCCAAAGTCTGTGCAACTCAGGGTGGAACTAGATGAGTTAGGAGTTCCTGTCCAGCTGTGTCGTTCTACAGTTCAGAGATGGGAAAGTTGGTGGTCAAGAGTATCTCTTACAGGGGAAAGTGCCAAACCCAGGGCATAACGAGGTGGTCAGAATTGCTGGTTTGATTTTTGTGTGGGCTGGTTAGTTTTATTGAAATGTAAATAAACAAAGAAAAATGCCTTTCTCTGAATAGACCTCTCCCTTCATCTTAGCCAGCTATCCTGTTTGCCATAGGGTGGATGAGGTGAGAGAAGGTGAAGCACTTGGTATGAGCCCTGAATACTGCTGGACAAACACTTTGAAGTCCAGCCCTATTCAGGCTGGGTCAGCAGCAGTCAGCTTCCTCAAGGTAGGACAGCCTTGCATTATTATATCTTCTTTCTACCTCCTGTGAATCATAGGCAGAGCACAGTGGGTCTTAGTTTGGGCTCTGCATTGGTCAGCTATACAGACAGCAACGTGCTCAGGGCTGATGCTGACCATTGATGAATTAGGGAAGGAACTTAAGTTTTTCTTAATTGCCTCCTTCCAGAGCCCCAGTTGCACCTTAGCCCTTCTCCCTTTTTTTCTTTAAACATGACCAAGAATCATGGTTCTTAACCCTCATCTTGGAAAACAATGGGATGAACTAATCTCAATAAGGAATTGGGTGATGATTCAAGAAGGAATGATAGTCTATCCTTTCAGAGGACTTGTAATATAACAGGGACTTCCCTGGTGGCTTAGATGGTAAAGGGTCTGCCTGCAATGTGGGAGACCTGGGTTTGATCCTTGGGTCAGGAAAATCCTCTTAAGAAGGAAATGGCAACCCAGTCCAGTACTCTTGCCTGGAAAATCCTATGGATGGAGGAGCCTGGTAAGCTACAGTCCATGGGGTCACAAAGAGTCGGACATGACTGAGTGACTTCACTTCACTTCTTCACTTCACTTCAAGTGCAAATCATAAAGCTTTCCCAGTGCCCCTCAAATCAGAGTGATGGTCAACTTTTTGTCAGACCCAAATTCTCCTATTACTGATGTCAAGGGTATAAAACATCTTTCCAATTTCCTGAGATCATCAGTGGAGTCTGCCTTAGGGGTTAGATTTAAAGGTTTCTGGGAAGTTCATTGCTTAAGAATATGATACGAGGGTCTCCTGATTGCTGGAGTTGAACTGGCTGCTTTGGCTGGCTAAGTTCTGTTCTCTTTCTTTCCTATCTCTCTGTGACAACGAGTGATGGAGTGGAAAGAGTGCTGGACTTGGCTTTGTGCCTTAGTGGGGTCTACTTGACCTCTTTAAACTTCACTCTCCTTAATCTGTACGATGAAGGGAATAACTACTTATCTCATAAGTTTGTTTGAGGACGAAATGAGATAATGCATATATAAAGTACCTCGCACAATGTCTGGCATACTGTCAATTCTCAATACACAGTAGTTGTTATTAGTTTGAGTGAGGCCTCACAGTGGGGGCCTGGCACTGTCTGATAGTGCTGGGCACTGGGAGGCAAGACTAGCTCCATAGAGAGAAACAGAAAATAGGAAGAGAGGTGAAAGGGCTAGCTTCCCTGATGACCAGCCCTGAGCCCAGGAAACAGGTTTAAAAGAAAAGGTTGCCACAGTCTTCTCTGTAAGTGTGTCCAGAGCAAACCATCTTCCCTCTTGCTTGCTCTCAGAGCACACTGGAACATCTGCCAAACTTGCTGTTTTCCCCAACTCGGCCATTTTCCATTAGTTTGACTCATAGAAATCAGAGCTGACATTTTGAGGGGTTAGCAAGGCCAAGAGCTTTGTCAGTCATGCTTAAGGGGGTATAGCCTTTCATACACTGAGCAAGTATGTAACAGACAGTACCACAAATATTGTCAATCCCTCCATTCTCATTTTGTCACGTTATGCGGTGTTATGTGATGTCCTGATATGAATCATTCAGGCAGCTGCCATACTGCATTAATTGCAGAGGAGCTGGATCCTATACAAGGTGTTCCCAAAGGTTCATTGCTAAAGACTCATCCAGCAGTTCTTTGAAATGTTGCATTGGGTGACAAGGACACTAAATCCTTCTATGCGTTAGAGCTCCAAAAAAGGCCAACTGGAAATTACACCATGGTTTTTCTCTCTTTCCTTTCCAGAAGAGAAAATTTATAATTATTCACATGGGCCATTCCCACCCTCTCCTTGATGATTTCTGGCTTTGAAGGCATTTAAACGCTTGCTCCCTTGTGTTCAAAGTCTTACACCACAATTTCTTTATGAAAACAATATGCTTTTAAATTAATTCTAAATAAAAATGAATATATCACTGGAAGACCATCCTCATGTAAAGCATCCCAGAATTAAAATGAATTCAATAACCTCTAACCCAAGCTCCAATCTCGTATTTCAAGCTACTTGGAGACCATCTCTACTTGGACGTTCCATCATCATCTCAGACTCCCTACCTCCAAAACCAAATGTTTCACCTTTGCTCCAAATCATCTCCTCTTTCAGCTTTTTTAATTTCAGTTGAGGGCAATACCATGACCCCATCATCCAGGCCTAGAAAACTTGGAGTCATCCTAGATTTCTTTCTTTTCTTCATCTGCCCTTTCATAGATGTCTAAGTTCTGACAGTTCTGCCTTTGACTTGCCTTTGAATCAGCCTTTGATTTACTCTGCCTCTGTAATCCCAATGTCACCATCTCAGTTCTGGTTTTTGTCACATCATGGCTGGATTCCTAGAAGAGCCCACTCAGTGGTCTGATTTCATGCTATCCATCCCATTGGCTACAGCCAGATCCTTCAATAAGCCTGCTTTCAGCATGCCACACCTGTGCTCAAAATTCTGCAAGAGTTGCTTTTTGCTTATTGAATCAAGTCTAAATTAACCTATCATTCAAGAACCATCTATTATTTCAGAGTATAAACCTACTGCTCCAGCGATGGTTCCAGCTTCACTATGTCAGTATAAACCACAAACCACCCACATTCTTGCTTCTGGGTCTTTGTGTGCACGCCCCATCCATCTCCTCCGATTTACAAATCCTTCCATTTTTAGGGCCTATGTCAAGTTCCACTTCCTCTCTCAAGCTCTCCCTGACTTTTCTGGCAGACACGGTGTACCTTCCATGTCTGTTGCCTACACCACAATATTTTAGCAACTAATTACATGACAGGAATGAAAAAGTACTGACAGAGTCAGGGGACCTGGATGCTAGTCCAGGCCTTGCCTCTGATTCAATATGTAGCATAGGGCAAGTCTGTCTCCTCTGAGCCTTGGTGTCCTCCAAAGTAAGATGCTAAAGTGAAATGACAATGTTTCTTGAACACCAGTCGTTTGTGTAGCATCTTCATGTTTGCTGTATCTGCAACCTGTCTCTACTTTTACTTACTCAAAATTTTTCTATCTTGTTTTTTAACATAAATACATTTTTTAAACTATGGCAAAACATATATAATGTAAAATTTGCCTTTTTAAACATTAAAGTGCACAGCTAAATGACATTAAGTACATTGACAATGTTGAGCAATCATAACCATCATTCACCTCCAGAATGCTTCCCACCTTGCAAAACTAGAAGCCCACTTCTATTAAACACTAATTCCCCAGTCCCGTGTCCCCCAGCCCCTGCCAACTACCCTTCTATTTTCTATGTCTCTGAATTTAACTGCTCTAGGTACCTTATTTGAATGGAATCATATAGTATTTGTTCTTTTGTGTCTCGCTTATTTCACTTAGCATAATGTCTTCAAGGTTCATCCATGCCAGCCCATGCATTTTTAATAAAAGAATTTTAATAAAAATTCTTTAAATGCATTTTTAATAAAAAAGAAACTATCATATTGTTAAATTTTTAGTTTTATGAGACAGCTCTATTTTTTCTAATATACACTGAGATAAATATAAAATAGTGTAAAAAAAGTTTGTGTGCCCCCTACTTTTTAGGAAACCCCTGACTTGATCATCTCCATAGGCCCATCCAGCATATGGATAGTTGGGGCAGTGGTTTTCAAACATGGCTGATTGTCAGAATTTCTCAAGTGGCTGTGAGGAAAGACCTGAGCCCTATCCCAGACCTACTGAATCAGAATGTTTGGAGATCACTAGGAGTCTGTGTGTCAAGTTCCTGAAGCATTCATGATGATCAACCAGGCTTGGAGCCACTGCTCCATGACTAACTTGAGGGCAGGGCTCCAAGTCTGTCTCTTCTTTACTTTTCTGACAGCACAGTGCTGGTCATAGTGGTCAAAGTCAAAAGTCATGTACTGACTGCCATTGAGAATTGAGAATGCCATAAACAAAAAAGGTGGGGGAGGAGAGACTTTCAATGAACTTCTTTCATTTCAGCAATGTTCCCCCTACCAAGTTCCTTTGTACAACAGGAGGGGTGACACCCTACCTTACAGAGTTGCTGTGACTCAAATTAGATAACATATGGGAAAACAATGATAGTTACTATGAACATTTCTTATACACTTCCTGTGAGTCCAGCATCATACCAGTAGCTGTGGAAGATAGACAAGAAATTTAAAACATTAGTCCTTCTCTCACAGAGCTCAGGATCTGCTGGAAGAAGCCAAACTAACCCAGATGGAACAAGTGAGGAGCAATGACTTCTGAGAAATTCAAGCCAGGTGCAGTGTGGGCAGGCTTCATGGGTAAGACTCAAGTTGAGCCCCGAAGGAAAAATAGGACTTAGAGGGAGAGAGACAGGAGAGGCCAGAACATTCCAAGTGAAGGGAACGGCATCAGATGTGGCTGAAGTGGTTACCCATGTGGTGTATTTGAGTTGGCCCAATAAGGCTTGTCTCATCACACAACGCCCCAAAATAACTCTGGAAATTTGACTGTTTAGAATTCTATTTCTTAGGATGGCCCTTCTGGAAATGCAAACACACCTGGGCTCGTTTGTGTATGATCTCACTTACACCTTACTGTACATTACTTAAATCAAAATGCTTTCTCCCCAACATCTGCACAAGATGGGTGGGCTGATGGATGGGATTCTGATTGGTGGAGGTGCAGGAAAGGGTCATTTGGGGGTCTTAGGAACAGTTTCAGCTGGGAATCCAGAAAACAGTGCGGGGGCCTGGGGAGGGTGACAGGTATCAGGGTATCAGGTATCAGTGTCAGAGATGACATCATCTTAAATATGAGGAAGGGGACAAGTTCTAACCAGAATCTATTTCAAATGACTTCTGTTGGGGTGCTTGGAGGCTTTTGCAAACCAGGATAACATGCCGATTTATATGAGAAAAGCATGGAACTTCCACACTGGACAAATGAAGTTTTGTCACAGCTGGGTAATTCCATTTGATGAGCATTTGGGAAGTCATGGCGATGTGGTTCTTTGGAACTAGGGGTGTAACAGGCTCCCTGTTACATACCCAGGGTCTCCCTTCCAGTCCCTTTACAGTTTGACTCCTGGGCTTGACCTCAGGTTAGACGAAAGTTTCCCTTGCAAAGACTATTTTTTCTTCCAGAGTCTGCTGCTCTCAGCAGAGCTTGTTTTTTGAAGAGTTGTGATTAAAGATAGAGGCTGTTTCTCTTCCTCCTCTGGACTCTGAGGAAGCTGGTCTCCCCCACAAGGCCACACTTGGGGCATCTCTTCCTGGCCAGCCCCCAATTCCCTGCAGCCATTACACCAGTTATCTGAGTCAGGCAGTTAGCCTTTGTTTATCTTGGCAGGTCCCTGGCTAACTTAGGCAAAGATATTTAGGAAAATGTTAGAAAAAAAGACTTGACTCTAGACCTTCAGGAATGAGCTTATGACAGGTAAGCCTGTCCCTCTTTCTTTTATTACTTTCTTCACAGAGCCAGCATCACCCTGTCTATGGGATTCTTTGTTTTCCCTGTTCTAATTAGGCAAGTTTATAATCAGTCACGGAGTTAATTCACAGATTATTCCTTCAGAACCCACATTGTGCTAAGCTCTGTATGGCAGACAGGAAGTAGAATGTGGGACTGTATCTTCAGAGAAAATCTCTCTCTCCACCCCCACCCCCACCGCCCCATCCTGCCTCCACAATGCCACACACACAGAGAAAACATTGAGTTCCCAAGATGAGGTGGCAGAAGGTTAAGGTCAAAATTATTGTTGGGGAGGAGCAATCAGTATCAACACAATTTGGGAAAGGAAGAATGAGATCCAGGAGGGGAAATGGTCCAGCAAGTCTTCCAGTTAGAAGTGGTTGTGAGCTGTGTTTGGAAAGTATATTTAGATAAGTTTTGTCATCCTATCACCTTTGAGTGAAAAATCTCAAATAGGTCCTGCCTTTCCCCTCCAACACCAACTCCTAATGCTCTGCCAGATAAGCTTCCACACTCATCCCCATTTACTTCTGGTCTCTTGAGCATCCCCACTCATTAATGCCTTGCTTTTCTTTATGCTCCTCCACTCCTTTTCAACCCTCCAATTCTCCAAAGTTATCCATTCCTCACCAAGTTCAAAATCACTTCACCCTGGACCCTCCCTGCCAACAAACATCCAGTTATGTCTCCCTCCCTTGAATTTCTTCAACAGATAAGGCATGTCTCTCTCATTTGATACACTGTATTCAATCATGTGCTATAATAGTTAATGATGTGATGTTATGCAATGCAACAAAAGAGGTTCTAAGAGGGAAGGCAATGGCAATAAATGCCTAAATTACAAAAAGAGAAGAAGCTCAAATAAACAATTAACTTTACACCTCAAGAAACTAAGAAAAGAACAAACTCAGTGCAAAGTTAGTTGCTGTTCAGTCACTCAGTCATGTCTCACTATTTGTGACCCCATGGACTGCAGCACTTCAGGCTTCCCTGTCCTTCACCACCTTCCGGAGCTTGCTCAAACTCATGTCCATAGATTTAGTGATGCCATCCAATCATCTCATCCTCTGTCATCCCCAAAGTTACTAGAAGGAAGCTAATAATAAAGATCAGAGCAGAAATAAATGAAATAGAGACTAAAAGGACTACAGGAAAGATCTATGAAACTAAGAGCTGGCTTTTTGAAAAGATAAACAAAACAACAAAAGTTTACCAAGACTAAATAATGAAGAAATAGAAAATCTGAACAAATTAGTAGTAAGGGCATTGAATCAATAATCAAATACACCCCAATAAAGTTAGGGACCAGATGGTGTCATGGGTGAATTCTACCAACCATTTAAAGAAGAATTAATACCAATTCTTCTCAAACTCTCGGGACTGGTGCAGCGAGATTTCCCCGGGGGGAGGGAGGAGGGAGGGGGGACCCGGAGGGGAAGCATATGTAAACCCATGGTGATATCATGACAATGTATGGCAAAAACAATAATAAAAAAAAATTAAAAATTAAAAAAAAAATAAGAGAATGCTTCTAAACTCATCTTATGAGGCTGGCATTACTTTGATATCAAAATCAGACAAAAAAGCCACAAGAGAAGAAAAATATAGGTCAACATCCCTAATGAACACAGATGCAAAAATTTTCAGCAAAATATTAGCAAACTGAATTCAGCAACACATTAAAAAGATCATACATTATGATCAAGTGAGGTTTATTCCAAGGATGCAAGGCTAGTTCAACATCTGTAAGTCAATCAATGTGATACACCATATTAACAAAATGAAAGATAACAATCAAATGATCATCTAAATAGATATAGGAAAAGTATTTGACAAAATTCAACATCCTTTCATGATTAAAAAAACTGTCAAATCACTGGGTATAGAGGGGATTATCATAGTATAATAAATGTAGGTCATATATGACAAGACCACATCATACACAATGGTGAAAAGCTGAAAGCTTTTCCTTTAAGATCAGGAACAAGACAGAGATATCCACTCTCAACACTTATATTCAACATAATACTGGAAGTCCTAGCCAGAGCAATTAGGAAAGAAAAAGAAATAAAAGGCATTCAAATCAGGAAAGAGAATGTAAAACTGTCTCTATTTGCAGATGACATGATATTATACATAGAAAACCTCAAAGACTCCATCAAGAAATTGCTAGAATAAATAAATTCAGTAAATTTATAGGATACAAAATTGATACACAAAAATCAATCACATTCTATACACTAATAATGAACTACAAGAAAGAGAAATTGAGAAAACAATCTCATTTACAATTGCATAAAAAGAATAAAATACTTAGAAATAGATTTAATTAAAGAGGTGAAAATGTACACACTGAAAACTATTAAACATTAAAGATGAAAAGAAATTGAAGAAGACAAAAATAAATGGAAAGATATCCCATTCTGATAAATTGGAAGAATTAATATTGCTAGAATGTCCATACTACCCAAAGCAATCCACAGATTCAATGCAATCCTTATTAAATTTCTAATGGTATATTTCACAGAAATAGAAAAAAATCCTAAAATTTGTATGCAACCACAAAAGACCCAAATAGCCAAATCAAGCTTGGGAAAGAAGAATAAAGCTGGTGGCATCATAGTTCCTAATTTTAAACTATGTTACAAAGTTATAGCAATTAAAACAGTATGGTGTTGTCATAAAAACAGACACATAGATCAATGAAAGAAAATAGAGAGCCCAAAAACAAACCCAGGCCCATATGATCAATTAATTCATGACAAAGGAGGCAACAATACAACATGGGGAAGGGATAATAAATGGTTTTGTTCAAACTGGACAGCCACAGACAAAACAATGAAGCTGGACTCCATGTTACATCATACACAAAAACAATTCAGAATGGATTAAAGACTTGAATTATAGATCTGAGACCCTAAAACTCTTAATAGAAAGAGATCCTTGAGATTGGTCTTGTCAATAATGTTTTGGATATGACACCAAAAACAGACACTACATCAAACCATAAATCTTCTGCACAGAAAAGGAAACCATCAGCAAAGTGACAGGCAACCTAAGGAAAGGGGGAAATATTTGCAAATTATATATCTTATAAAGTGTTAATAGCCCAAATATTTAAACTTCTACAACTCTATAGCAAAAAACAAAAAACAAAACCCAAACTGGATTAAACAATGAGCAGTAAAACTGAATATACATCTTCCCAAAGAAGACATACAGATAAACTAACAGATACATGAAAAGGTGCTCAACATCACTAATCATCAGGGAAATGCAAATCAAAGCCATTATGAGGTATCACCTCACACTTCTTAGAAAAGCTATCATCAAAAAGACAAGAGACAAGTATTGGTGAGAATGTGGACAAAAGGGAACACTTGTTCACTATTGCCGGGAACATAAATTGGTGCAGGCACTATAAAAATGGTATGGTGGTTCCTCAAAAAATTATAAATGGAATTACCATATGATTCAGCAATCCCATTTCTGCATATATATCCAAGGAAATGAAAACAGGATATCAAAGAGATATGTGCACACCCATGTTCAGTTCAGTTCAATCACTCAGTCATGTTCAACTCTTTGCAACCCCATGGACTGAAGCATTCCAGGCTTCCCTGTCCTTTACCAACTCCCGGAGCTTGCTCAAACTCATGTCCATTGAGTCGGTGATGCTATCCAACCATCTCATTCTCTGTCATCCCCTTCTTCTCCTGCCTTCAATTTTTCCCATCATCAGGGTCTTTTCCAATGAGTCAGTTTTTTGCATCAGGTAACCAAAGTATTGGAGTTTCAGCTTCAGCATTAGTCCTTCCAATGAATATTCAGGACTGATCTCCTTTAGGATGGACTGGTTTGATCTCCTTGCAGTCCAAGGGACACTCATGTTCACTGCAGTATTATGCACAACAGCCAAGATATGGAAACAACCTAACTGTCCATTGATGGATGAATGGGTAAAGAAAATGTGGCATATATAAATGATGGAATATTATTCAGCCATGAGAAAGAAGGAAATCCTGCCATTGTGACAACATGGATGAACCTTGAGGGCATTATGCCAAGTGAAGTAAATGAGTAGAGAAAGACAAATATTGCATGATATCACTTTTATGTGTAATCCAAAGAGAAAGGTCAGACTCTTAGCAATAGAGAGTAGAAAAGTGGCTGCCTGAGGCTGAGAGGTGCAGGATATAGAGAGAGGTTGCTAAAAGGGTACCAACTTTCAGCTATAAGATAAAGTCTGAGGATCTAATATTACATATGGTGAATTTGGTTGATAACACTGTATTGTATAATTGATATTTGCTAAGAAAATAAAGATGAAATATTCTACCCCCAAAAAAAGGATATATATCTGAGGTGATGGATATGCTAATTAATTATTAATAGATGCTGGGAATGTATATCAAATCCCCATGATGTATACTTAATTATACTTCAATGAAGCTGAAAAAAAAGGCAATTTTCCCCCTGGCCAAAAAAACCCCAGCAATTTTGTACATATTTATATAAATAAAAGCTTCAATAATGATTAATCACTCTACATATATATATATGTATATATACAATATATATTTTAGAATAGTTCACCATTATTGGGACTTTTATATTACTATGTGCCAGGCTAAGCATTTTTGTAAGCACCATTGCATTTATCAGCAGAACAATCCTGTCAGGAAGATGCAATCATTATCCTTGTTTTACAGCTGAGGGAATCGATGCTTGGTGTGGTTCACTTGACCAAGTTTGTACAGTCAATAAATGATGAAGCTTGCCTTCTCACTGCCTCTCACATGGGTATGGAGAGGTACATCATAAGCAAACACTCTTATATAAATTTGTCAACGTTTAAAAAGAGAACTAGAGGAGGAATAATTTAAATCTAGTGGGCAATTCTATTCATCACCCCCACTCAATAAGCTTTGGTCTGGAGTTAATGTGAACTGGAGTGAATCCCTCAAATAGTGTTAGTTCTGGTTTACCTCTCACTGTGTGATTATCATGCTTAAATATATATGCTTTACAAATTCAATAAGGCCCCAGAATGCAAGTTAATAGGCTTAGTTCTTGACTAGCAAAAGACTGATCCTGTATAAAGTTGGAGGGAAAAATTAAAACAAATCCATGTTGGATTTACTGAAAAATAATATGCCTGTCTCCAATGTAGTGCATTTCGAAGGAATTTCTGAGGGGTATTTTGTTTATAAATTATTATTATTTTTGCTCACCAAGATCTTAATCCCTCATAAGATAGGATTTCCCCATACTTGTGTCGTTTCCTCAACTGGTGTGAAAACTCCATGTGAGTAGAGCCTGTATTATAAACCTCTTGGTATTTCCCCGAAGTGCCTGGCAAAGTGACTTGAAAATAATAAGAGCTGAACAAATTGATGTTGACAATTATTCATTAGACACATTTTCACAGTTTAAGGTTTAAGGTTCCTGAGATCTCCCCAAAACTCCTCAGAAAATGGAAGGGAAGACTTGTGCTATCACATATATCCCATGACTTGTTGGCATCCTCTGTGCTATTTCTAGAAATGGAATCTGTCTGTTCCCATCCTTAGCTGGATCAACTGAGCACCTGGCAGTTTCCTACTGATGCCTGTTCAGCTGTCACCTTCAAACTCCTGGTTCTGTTTGCTCAATGTGTCTGCTAGAGCAAGCCTGACTATTTTGGATCTAAGTTACAGCTGTCGGCGTTTCAGGCGTACTTCACGTATTTCTAGAATTAGTTGGAAATATTTGAAGCCTGAAAAAGTAACTATAATGTTCTGAGTATGAAGAAAATATTTAGGCAAGTATCAACTGGCAGCACATAAGGCTAACTAAGAAGAATTGAGTCCCTGGTGATAAAACGAGATGAGAACAACATAGTTAAGCCATCTTGGGTTACTTGCATTTTAGTAGCATGGGGTGAGTTACTAAAGTATTTATGTTATTTTTATTAGCATGTGATTAAAGAATTGACCAAGTGTGAGGCTGTTTGCTATAAATGTGAAAAGACAGATTGATTGAACACATTTGCTTTGCTCTAATAGACAGTAATCATAATTCTTCAATTTAAAGAGGCATTCTGGTTATACACACATCCTAGGGATACTTTGAAAGTTAAGTTGTACCTCTTGACCTCATCCTTTTTAATTTTTGATAATAGTTTCTGTTCTCCAATCTGATAAGGTACAGTATTGACCTGGAGCAATTATAATTTGGCTTGGTACCATATTATTAAGATATGATTAGTTCTCATGGAGGAAGAGTAGAGAGGAAAAGGAAAAGTAGAGAATACATTTTATGGAATAGCTAGCTACCAAGGCAAGATGAGAAGGCAATGCAACCCACTCCAGTACTCTTGCCTGGAAAATTCCATGGACGGAGGAGCCTGGTAGGCAGCAGTCCATGGGGCCGCTAAGAGTCGGACATGACTGAGTCACTTTGCTAAGGCAAGACAATGGTGATAGAGACTTTTTCAGTTTCCAAGATTGGATTAAATTTGTGATTTAATATAGGTCAGATAAATCGTCTATTCTCTTACATTTAACAGTTATTTTGGATTCCTGTATTTGGATGTGTTAGGAAGAGGTGTCAAATCCCTCTTCAGTTTTGCCTTTTAACAGTGTTACCTTTAAACAATTTTGCTTTTGTAATGTGTAATGAAAAAAAAGCCCTAAAAATAACCCACAAACCCTCTGTCATTGAGATCCTCTGAATAAAAGCTCTTAGTGGAACTAAAGGCTCTGGAGATAGAGGAAGTGACTGTGGTGCTGGTGAGAAAAAGACCATGGGCTCAGTCCTTGAAAGGATCTATTATCTTCACTGTCTGTGTTTACAGACTGCTCTCCAAATGATTCTGATGCAAGTTGTCCAAGGACCCCACACTGAGAAATACTATCTTAGAGACTAAACATAGTCATGTTCATAGTCTACAGAAAATCAAGACCTTAAAAGTTATTGCCTTTAGATTCTTTTTTAATTTTACTTTTCATGGGGATATGTGCCTTGTGATAATTCTAATCCTGCTTCCTTCTAGCCAATAAATTATTGATAAAGAGACCACTGAATTAGATCATGTGTTGGAGAACTTGAAAACTTACATTTCCATCCCTAGCACTGATTTGCAGTCTAATCTTGACTTAATCAGTTAGTTATGTTCTCCTTTTGTAAACTGGAAGTCCATTGAAGAAACATCTGGTAAGTTTTGGATGAAAAGCACTGAGAAAGTGCTTATATCACATGATGGGTTTTTCCCCCCTACCTAAGGTTGCCAGATTTAGAGGAGAAAAAAGACGCCTAGTTAAAATTGAATTTCGGATCAACAATGAATTTTTTTTGGTATAAGTATGTCCTATGCAATACTTGGGATACACTTATACCAAAAAAATCTTTGGGTACCTTAAAATTCAGATTTTAACTGAGCATTCTGTATTTTATCTGGCAACCTCATTTCTGCCACCACCCTTTTCCTGGAGCCCATGCTATCCAAGACTTGGGCAACAGAAGACAGCATTTTGTAACTCAAGGCCAGGAAAGAAATGAGCACTCATTTAACACAGTAATATAGTACAGTAGAAACACTAGCAGGAGATTAACCTGCCAGGAGAGTATCTTCTGGTGAGGGGGAATAAAAGGCTAATGTGGGGGATTGGAGGGGAGGCCAGAGAGTGATTGGCAAACACATATATGAAATCCTAAAGAATGTCCAATCAGTTATTCAAAGAATAACTGATTTGCTTTTTTTATAGCCACAGGGGGAAAAAATAGAGAAACAAGGTCTTTAAACAGAGGCTCTGTCAGTTTCTACTGCTGCCACCAAAGGGGATGAGGTATTTCTGTACCAAAGAGCACAATCTTTGGAATCACAACTTGACTCTTTTATTAACTCCTCTATCCATCCACAATCGTGAGTCAAGAATTTAGATTGCAAAATTCACTGTACTCTCTGAATTCCACAGACTTTTCTCTCCCCCAGGTCAGATTTTGCAAGGGGCTCTCAGCTTATGCTATGTGGCCCTGTTTTAGAAAACTTAGCTCAAGTCTCTTTTTCCCCAAAGGCATGAGTCTTTCTTCCTTGCATCTCCTATCAGTCTTCATCTCCTAGTTCACTTTTCCTGCCTCAAGCTCTCCAAGAGCCAATGTATCTCTTCACTATCATTCTGATCTTCCTGCCCAAATACGGATTTATGATGGCAAAACTGCTTTGCTCTGAATTCAACCAAACAGGGGTATTTGGAGATCATAGGTAGCTAATGATGGTGATGGTGGTTTCAAAAATTAAAAACAGACTTTCTTCTTGATAAAAAGAAGTTACACTCATTGTTTACAAAGTCAAAACATATATAAAAGAAAGGAAAATAAATACTCTTAATCATAAGACTCAGAAATAACCACTCTGAACATTTTGGTGAACGTTTTTCAATATTCATTCATTTGTTCATTCATTTCCTTCAAAAAATATTTATTAGCACCTACCAGGAGCTAAGGGGCTTCCCCGGGAGTGCTAGTGGTAAAAAATCTGTCTGCCAATGCAGAAGACCTAAGAGATCTGGGTTTGATCCCTGGGTTGGGAATATCCCTTGGAGGAGGGCACGGCAACCCATTCCAATATTCTTGCCTAGAGAATCCCATGGATAGATGAGCTTGGTGGGTTATGTCCATAGGGTTGCAAAGAGTTGGACACAACTAAAGGGACTTAGCACACATGCACACACTAGGAGCTAAACACTGTTTTAGATTCAAGGGATACATCAGTAAAGTAGAAAAATAAAACTCCTACCCCCTTCACCACCTGCACACATAAACACATATAATTTTACATTAAATTTGCATATAATTTTACATCATACTATATACACAATTTTGTAACCTACTCTTTCATGTAATAATGTGTTGTGGACCTCTTTATATATCAATAAATATTGATTTATGCCATCCCTTTAATGTCTCCCTGGCATATTATGTACCATGTATGTAGCATGACTTA
The DNA here is from genome assembly GCA_007570785.1 of Antilocapra americana. Lineage (NCBI taxonomy): Eukaryota > Metazoa > Chordata > Mammalia > Artiodactyla > Antilocapridae > Antilocapra > Antilocapra americana. The sequence goes on along the minus strand of ML663443.1, from coordinate 233,996 downwards.
TTTAGTCATCTCTCTAAAGACATTTATTTCCAATATATAGTGTTATAAAAATTCTATGATGAGCATTCTTGTATGTGTTCTCTACGTGCTTGTCCAAACATCTCATTAGGGTAAATTCCTGGTTTTTCTCTTACATATTTGCTGTTTCTTCTCAGTTGTTTTGCTGTCTTTCTCTGCTTGACCTCTAAATGTTAAAGTATCCCAAGGCTAAAGGCTTAGTCCCCTTTTCTAGCGTCACTATGCCCTAGATTATCTCATACATTCCATGACTTTAAACAGTATCTATATGCAGGTTACTTCCAAATTTATCTCTACAATCTTGACATCACCTCTTGAACTTTAGACTCATAAATCCAACTGCCTTCTTGGAATATCTGTTTGTATATCTGTCACAGAATCTTAAATGTAATGTGACCAAACAAGAACTCTTCATTTCACCCCAAAATATACTCCTATCTTGGTCTTCCATAATTTAGAAAGTGGCAACATCATTACCCACATAGTTACTCCAGCCCCAAATAAGGCATCAACTTGATTTCTCCTCTTCTTTTTAACGTCAGCTGCCATATAATGAATCTTTCAAGTCTTTTCAAGTCTCTCTTCAAAATAGAGTTCAAATCTGCCCCCTTTTCTCTACATGTACTGTTATATTCACTTGTTACCATCTTAATCCAAGCCACTATAGCCTGTCACCCAGGCTACTGGATTACCTGCATAACTGATCTTTTGAAGTCCCTTGTCCCTCTATCATCTTTTCTTCACAAGTAGCCAAAATTATCTTTTAAAGATATAAGTGAGATCTTGTTGTTTCCATGCCTAAAACCTTCTAATGGTTACAAATCACACTCAAGATTGAATAAAAACTCATCCCCCAAAGGATAAACCTGAAGAAATCCAGGCAGACATACATAGTCAAACTTATGATTAAATATAAAGAAAAAAATCTTGAATGCAGCTAGAGATAAATGATATCTTAACTATAAGGGAAAAACAATTCCACTGTTTGTGAATTTCTCAAGAACCTATGGAGGTCACAAGGAACTGGCACAATATTTTTCAAGTGCTGAAAGAAAAGAGGTACCAACACAGAATTCTACATCCAACAAAAGTACCCTGCAGGAATTCTCAGATGAAGGAAAGTTAAGAGAATTTATCACTAGTAAGCCAACCCTTCAGTTCAGTTCAGTTCATTTGCTCAATTGTGTCCAACTCTTTGCAACCCCATGGACAGCAGCACGCCAGGCCTCCCTGTCCTTCACAAACTCCTGGAGCTTGTTAAAACTCATGTTCATCAAGTTGGTGATGTCACTCAACCATTTCATCCTCTGTGGTCCCCTTCTCCTACATTCAAACTTTCCCAGCATCAGGGTATTTTCCAGTGAGTCAGTTCTTTGCATCAGGTGGCCAAAGTATTGGAGCTTCAGCTTCAGCATCAGTCCTTCCAATGAATATTCAGGACTGATTTCCTTTAGGATTGACTGGTTTCATCTCCTTGCAGTCCAAGTGACTCTCAAGAGTCTTCTCCAACACCACAGTTCAAAAGCATCAATTCTTCAGCGCTCAGCTTTCTTTATATTCCAACACTCACATCCATACATGACTACTGGAAAAACCATAGCTTTGACTAGACGGACCTTTGTTTGCAAAGTAATATCTCTGCTTTTTAATATGCTGTCTAGGTTGGTCATAGCTTTTCTTCCAAGGAGCAAGCATCTTTTAATTTCATGGCTACAATCACCATCTGCAGTGATTTTGGAGCCCAAGAAAATAAAGTCTCTCACTATCTCCATTGCTTCCCCATCTACTTGCCATGAAGTGATGGGACCGGATGCCATGATCTTTGTTTTCTGAATGTTGAGTTTTAAGCCAGCTTTTTCACTCTTCTTTTTCACTTTCATCAAGAGACTCTTTAGTTCCTCTTTGCTTTCTTTCATAAAGGTGGTGTCATCTGCATATCTAAGGTTATTGATCTTTCTCCCAGCAATGTTGATTCCAGCTTGTGCTTCATTCAGCCCAGCATATTGCATGATGTACTCTGAATATAAGTTAAATAAGCAGGGTGACAATATACAGCCTTGTCATATTCCTTTCCTGATTTGGAACCAGTCTGTTGTTCCATGTTAGGTTCTAACTGTTACTTCTTGACCTGCATACAGATTTCCCAGAAGGTAGGTAAGGTGGTCTGGTATTTCCATCTCTTGAGGAATTTTCCACTGTTTATTGTGATCCACACAGTCAAAGGCTTTAGCATAATCAATAAAGCAGAAGTATATGTTTTTCTGGAATTCTTTGGCTTTTTCTCTGATCCAATGGATGTTGGCAATTTGATCTCTGGCTCCTCTGCCTTTTCTAAATCCAGCTTGAACATCTGGAAGTTCACAGTCCATGCACTGTTGAAGCCTGGCTTGGAGAATTTTGAGCATTACTTTGCTAACATGTGAGATGAGTGCAATTGTGCAGTAGATTGACATTCTTTGGCATTGCCTTTCTTTGGGATTGGAATGAAAACTGACCTTTTCCATTCCTGTGGCCACTGCTGAGTTTTCCAAATTTGCTGGCATATTGAGTGCAACACTTTTACAGCATCATCTTTTAGTATTTGAAATAGCTCAACTGGACTTCTATCACCTCCACTAGCTTTGTTTGTAGTGATGCTTCCTAAGGCCATCTTACCTGGTGGCTCAGACAGTAAAGCATGTGCCTGCAATGCAGGAGACCCGGTTTCAATCCCTGGGTTTGGAAGATCTCCTGGAGAAGGAAATGGCAACCCACTCCAGTATTCTTGCCTGGAAAATCCCATGGATGGAGGAGCCTGGTAGACTACAGTCCATGGGGTCACAAAGAGCTGGACATGACTGAGTGGCTTCACTTTCACTTTTTTTCTTTACTAAGGCCCACTTGACTTTGCATTCCAGGATGTCTGACTGTAGGTGAGTGATAACACCATGGTGATTATCTGGGTCATGATCTTTTTTGTATAGTTCTTCTGTGTATTCTTTCCACTTCTTCTTAATATCTCCTGCCTCTGTTAGGTCCATACCATTTCCGTTCTTTATTGTGCCCATCTTTGCATGAAATGCTCCCTTGGCATCTCTAATATTCTTGAAGAGATCTTTAGTCTTTCCCATTCTATTGTTTTCCTCTACTTCTTTGCATCGATCACTGAGGAAGGCTTTCTTATCTCTTCTTTAAGTCAACCCGTAAAGAATGGTTAAAGGGGGAATTCCCTGGTGGTCCTGTGGTTAGGACTTAGGGCTTTCACTGTGGAGGGCCCAGGCTCAATCCCTGCTCAGGGAACTAAAATCCCACAAGCATTGTGGAGCAGCCAACAAAAAGAATGGCAAAAGAAGTTCTTCAGATGGAAAAAAATAATAAAAGAAGAACTCATAGAATATCAGGAAGGGAGGAGCAACGAAGAACAAAATATGGATAAACACAATAGACTTTCCTCTTTCTCTTGAGTTTTCTAAATTATTTTTTATGATTGAAGCAAATGGTAAAACAACTGATGTTTCTCAATGTATGTAGAGGAAATATTTAAGACAATTATTTATACACTGTAAACTGAGGGGGAGGGGGTCATAAAGAGAAGCAAAAATTTTATAGTTTCCTCCAGTAGATAAATGGTGACTTTAATAGACTGTGATAAGTTATGTATATAGCTATCCAAAGAGAAACATTAAAAAAATCTGTAGATAAATTGAAATGAAATTCTAAAAAATGTTCAGGTAGTGCACAGGAAAACAAGAAAATGAAGACAGAGAAACAAAAGACAGAGCAATCAGAAAACACCCAAGACAAAGACAACTAAAATATGCATCAATAGGTGAATGGTTCAACAAAGTGTCATAATCCATAATATGGACTATTATTCAGCAATAAAAAAGAGAAAACCACTGACATACACAATAACATGGATGAATATCTAAGGAATTATGCTGAATTAAAAAAAGACAACCTCAAGAGATCACATACTGCATGATTTAATTTATATAATATTATTCAAATGACAAAATTGTGGAGATAAACAGATTAATGGTTTCTAGGAGTCAGAGATGGGATGGATGTAACTATAAAAACGTAGCATCCAGGCTATCTTTGTGGGGATGGAATAGTTCTGTATCTTGACTACAGTAGTGATTATACAAGTCTACACAGGATAAAATGGCTTAGAAGTATACATAAACATGGAATCAAAGTAAAATTCCTGATTGTGACACTGTATTCTAGTTATGTGAAATGTAATCACTGACAATGTTTCAGTTATGCAAGATGAATAAGTTCTGGAGATTTGCTCTACAATATTGTATTTATAGTCAACAATTCAGCATTGTTCACTTAAAAACATGTTAAGAGGGTAGATTTCATGTTAAGTTTCTAATGACAAAAGAATGACCACTGCCACGACCACTTTTAGAGGGGTCATATAGCTGATTGTAGTGATGGCTTCATGAGTATATGCATACCTTCAAGCTCATCAAATTATCCAGTTAAATTATACACATTAAATATGTCCAGTGTTTTTTATATCAGTTATACCTCAATAAAGCTGTTTGAAAAACCAAGATGCAATCATTGTGAGAAGATGGGTGAATAGTACAGGAGATGTCTCTATACTACATTTTCCATCATCCTATGATTTCATAATTATATAAAAATTAAAAGCTTAGAAAAGGGTAACCTCAAAAAGGACAGATATACTATGATGATGTATGAGGAGACCCAACATCAAGATAGCAACTCTCTTCAAACTGATCTATAAATTTAATTCAAATTCAGTCTAAATCACACCAGGGGTACTTCCATGGTGGTCCAGTAGTTAAGACTTTGTCTTCTAATACAGGGGATGGGGGTTCAACCTCTAGCGGGGGAATTAAGACCACACATGCTGTGGGGCAACTAAGCACATGTGCCACAATTACTAAACCCAGGTGCCTCAATTAGAGAGAAGTCCGTGTGCCACGATGAAAGATCCCATGTGCCACAACTAAGACCTGACACACCCTCAAATAAATTTTTTAAAAAATCACACCAGGATTTTTAATGGCTCCTGACAAGCTGATTCTAAAATTTATATGGAAGAGTCAGGCATCAAGAATAGGCAAAACAATTTTGAAGAAGATCTGTGTGGGGGCAGATTCTTAACATTTATTATAATGTTATAGCAAGTAAAACAGTGTGGTGTGATATTGGCAGATAGATAAGCAAATAGATCAGTGGACTATTAAAGAGTTTAAAAACAACTCATATGAAGGTAATACAACAGAGGTTGATTATATACCATGGAGAGTATGATACAGACTTTTCAATAAATGACATTAAAATGATCCTTGTGAGAAAAGATGAAAATTAGATAACTTCTTCAAATCCTGCCTGCAAATCAGTCCAAAATTAATTAAAGATCTAAATATTGAAAGCAAAATTTCATAACATTCTGATGCAAATATAGAATAATTTATAGTCTCAAAGTATGGAAGAATTCATTAATCATACCCAAAAACCTCACAAAGTTTAATAGAAAAGATGGATAAATGTGGCTGTATTAAATATTAAAATGTCTACAGAAAAAAGCAACACAATAAAGTTAAAATAAGCCATATAGTAGGAGGGGATATTTGCCTTGCAAAAATTGGAAAAGAAGCAGCATCTAAAGGATATATAATAAATCAATTTTTAAAAGGCAATCAACCCAAAAGAAAAACGGGCAAAGATTTCTAACAGGCAATAGACCAAAGAAACTAGAATCACCTATAAATATATGAAAAGATACTCAACCTCACTAATATTCAGGGAAATTTTTTAAGGGGGGATATTAGGGTTTTTTTTTTAACTTTCTTTACTTTATTGTGTTGGTTTTGCCATACATTGACATGAATCCGCCATGGGTATACATATGCTCCCCCTCCAGAACCCCCCTCCCTCCTTCCTCCCGATTTCCTCTCTCTGGGTCATCCCAGTGCACCAGCCCCGAGCATCAACCCTGGGCTGGCGATTGATTTCACATATGATAATTAACATGTTTCAATGCCATTCTCCCATATCATCCCACCCTTGCCCTCTTCCACAGAGTCCACGAGACTGTTCTATACATCTGCGTTTCTTTTGCTGTCTCGCATGCAGGGTTCCCGTTACCATCTTTCTAAATTCCATATATATGTGTTAGTATACTGTATTTTTGTTTTTCCTTCTGGCTTACTTCACTCTGGATAATAGGCTTAATTGTCAAATTGGCAAAAATTAAAACTCGAAAGTTGCCAATGGTACTGTGTCATGGGACCACAGAGATCACTGGTGGGATTGTTATTTGGTAGACATTTTGGAAAGCAATCCGCTAAGACCCAGAAAACTAAAAGTGTGCATATTTTTTAAGCTGACAATCCCATTCTACTATCTAAAAGGTACATACTCTGGAGAATTTTTCACTACCTGGTGTGCAAAGACACATGGACACCAATGTTCACTGCAAAAATGCTACTGTTTTTAATAGTAAAAAAAATGGAAGCAACCTAAAAATTCATCAGTTGGGAAATAAATAAATGAAATGTCACAGTTGGACTATAGGTTACATTTCAGCAGTGAAAACAAACTAGATCATTATGCACCCACGTGAATTGCTCTCAAGAACATAATGCTGAATTTAAAGAGTGGATAAAAATATAATGTATTATTTATGGCCTGGAAGAAAATGTATCAAATTAAAGGACATGGATGGACTAGAAGTGGGAGATTAAGGGAACTGCAATATTTCCTGTAGTTTGTTTTAAAAAATAAACTATTTAAAAATCTGTCCTATTAAAGTATTCTATTTTTTAATGGAAGACAAAGTAAATATAATAGTTTATTTCCACTCTGCATAGAAACACAAGTGTTTGCTATATTCTTTTCTATACTTTCCTGAATTTTTAAAGTTCTCAATATAAATGAAAGATGTGGTGTCAGATGGTTCTGATAAATACTCAGTTTGGGGAACCACCATATTAAAGACCTACTAACTTTATATGTTATCCTTCCCAGGGACATTTTCACTTTTAAAGAAGGCTGCAGTATTTAATCCAAAGGTATAGGCATGGGGGTGTTTGCTGTCACTTCTGAATTGTGGGTTAACAAATTTTGAAGACAAAACTTCAAAGGGTGTGATTTTCCTCCTAAATGTGCTAGTCCTGCAATTTGGGTGAGTTGCCACCACTCTGACAGAATGATAGGTTTCCCTTAAGTTGGACAGCTCAGAGAGAGGGGACAGAGCACATTTCCCGGCTCATTTCTGCTTTCACTCATAAATAAACCCACATTTAAGACAACTCCACAGAAAATAAAATTTAGAGCAAGATTTATTGAAACACAGACACCTAGGTGCAAATAAATCCTGTCAAATTTAATCAAGCATTTGTTCTATCTTGTTCAACAACCTTGAGTAGATTTAACACAATTTAATGATTTCTTGGCTTGTCTGTAGGTATCAAGCCTTGTCTGTGGCTTTGAGACACCTACTCTCTTCACCCAGATCAACTCAACCAGTTGTTTAAACTGCTCAAATCTTTCTTCAGTCACAGTTTTTAAGTGAGAGTCTTTTTATTGCTTTGGGCATGTTCCTTCTCCTAGCCAGTGCTCAGAATTTTAACTATGTAACTATTCAATTTCTCTCTGTCTCCTTACATGGGGGAGAAACGAGATTTCTGTTCCACACAGTTTGGCAAAAGCTTGCAGGGAGTGAGAGATTACAGCCAGATGTACATCTGCATGTCAGCAGCAAGAAGGTCTGGGATGGTGCTTTTTCAATCAGAAGGGAGCCATTTCCCCCCTCAAAGGAGAGGGCCTCCTCCCTCTCATCAGATATTTGGCGGCTAGCTTCTCACTGATTAATTACTGAGGTTGCATCTCCACACAATTGGTCTTCTGAACAACAGTTCTAGCAGGCTTCCAGTTCATTCCTGAATGTGCTTCTTATTTTTTTTAAAAGTATCCTCCTTTCCCAAAGCATATGTTTGAAAAAAGAAAAACAGTTTAAAGAACAAAGCATAGTTTTTAAACAAATAAAGTAATTCTACTACAATTTCTAACGTTAGAAAATCAAGCACCAGTGGGAGAATAGTTTCAGGGGTGGGGAAACATTTCCAGTATCCTTCAAATCAGAACAGCAAGCGAATGGCTTCTTCTATTTGCATGTGAGGTATTACTCCATCTATCTTCTGGTTAATTCCAGAAATCCATTTTATATTGGAAAGGTAAGGCAACACAAGCATCCCTTCTCTGTACCTCCAACACCCCCCCACACCCAGTAGAGATAGCATGAAAGCGAAAGTCACTCAGTTGTGTCCGATTTTTTGTGATCCCGTGGACTGTAGCCCACCAGGCTCCTCTGTCCATCGAATTCTCCAGGCAAGAATACTGGAGTGGACTGCCATTTCCTTCTCCAGGGGATCTTCCTGACCCAGGGATCGAACCCAGGTCTCCTGCATTGCAGGCAGACTCATTACTGTCTGAGCCACCAGGGAAACCACAGAGATAGCATATCAAGGTCATTATTAGTAAGTTCCTTTTCTAGTTTGAGTCTTTACTGAAAATTTCCATCTATTTTCCAAGATAGATATATGAGATGCACAATACAATCACTCCATGAAACCTAGCTTGGAAACTGCCTCTTGGGTCACATTCTCATTTCTAAGGAGCTCAACGTGCAATGCAGCCAGTACCAGGAGCAGTCGATTGTGAGATATATAATTACGGCTTCTCCAAGACAGGCTAAAGTCATAAGTATGTGCTGAAAGTCATTACTTTAAGATCCCATCTCTGTAACAAGGGAAAGACTGGAACTTGGTCAATAAACAGTAGCTGTATGATACTAACCATAATTCGCTCTGCAAAATTTGGGAGCAATCTCATCAAAAATGTATTTATTCAAGCTCTGAAAAGCTGCACCTACCCATCAGACCTCCCCAGGTTCCTCTCTCTACTCCTCCCCATAACACGCACCTTGTGTGCCCCTCCAACAGTTCTAAACTGTGATAAAACTGACAGATGACATTTACAAGCATGGCAAACTCCCATGGGTACACTCAGGGAATACACGGTTCTTAGCATGCTGGCTGGTAATTAGACCCTTTTCTCTTAAGTTTCATTAAAACGTACTGAAATACAAGCAAGTGAGAGTGACATTGTTAGCATAAAGACAGCCTTGAATCCACTCTAATTTACAACTAAAGTAAATCATTTAGCAATTTTGGTACATTTACTATTATCAGCAACAAATTATTGACATCACCCTTTACAGCCAATCTTGACACATCAATTGTGGTTGACAGTGGTTATCCTCATCATATCTGTGATCTGACACACTCTCTTATGCCTCTGTGGTGCCTTTCCCCTCTGCTCTAAAAGGTCCTACATCCCACACAGTAAATCCACAAGTTTGTTGATTGACTGAAGGAATGAATGAATGAAGTGCTTGCAACTTCAGATAAGCCTCCCACTGTGTTTATAATGTTCACACACTGGGCCACAGCCATGCATCAGTGAAAAATAATATTCTGTTACGAATAGGAAAGTCAACTGTGATTATGGGCAATTTTCTTAACCAGAAAGCATTGAGCAGTAAGATGCTTTGCAGCTGTACATTTTTATTAAGGGCTGTTTAAATAAACATAAACCATGTTTGCCAGGAGAAGGTAAAAACACAGATGCAAATTTCAGTCAGAAAAAGGTACATTCATTATTTTTTTGCATTTGCTCTAAAATGTGCCCCTAAAACAGCAATTATACCTGGATGTCATTTTTGACCAGTGACAGGGACCAGAAACAAGGACTTAATTTGGGCAGGAGTTTGCTGGGACATAATATGGCTACTGTGCCTGGAGTCTTTCTTGGTCATAAAAGCAGTAAGGAAGTATGACATAACGGTGTGATGGTAAGTCACAGCCTAAGCCATTTTGGTTGGCAGAATTTAGAAGACAAATAAACATTACTTCAGGAGCAGAGAAGACGTGCCTAATTACCTCCGTGCCTGGGCTGGGAGCCCTGCAGCTTGTGCTGGTCCTGGACTCAGGTGTGTCCATATGGACAGGCGCCATGTGCACAGGGGCCAGGATGGTCCAGCCAGGAGGTAGGGCTGCTAGGGATGTGAGGACTGGGAGACCCGCCTCCACATCCTCTTATTTAGGGAAACCAGGCAGCCCAACTGCAGGAAAAGGGCATCCCTGAGGGGCCTTGTGGAGCCAGAGGGAGCAGGATTGGAAGAAGTGGAGAGGCTCGTCCCAGACACTCTACTTTGAAAGCAATGGAGAGTTGAGGTGATTGCCTTCATGAATTTCTGCTGTTTAAAAAAAAATCTCAGGCCAGCCCAAGGCATCTCCTCTTCCACAGCTAAGGCCTCCCTGGCTGGCTGCAACTATGGTCCACATGGGCTTCGGTGCTCACCACAGGTGACCATAATCTTGGGATGGAGCCTTCTTTCCTGGCTTGCTGCATTTTCAGAGCTCAGAAACCTCCATTCTCTTGCATGTTTTCTTTGGCATTTATAACTCCAGGCCATCGTCCTCTTCTGCTTCTGTTTTCTCTGTCTCTGCCCCTTTATGGAAATCAGCTGCCCTCTCACAGTAGGGTAGAACATACTGGAGTCCCAGCAAGGCTTTCCCTGGAGCACTCCTCTACTTACTGTGCTTTTCCCTTCTCTCATTCCTCACACATCCCTAACCCCATCCATTCTCAGACTTTAATTTCAAAAAATTGTGGTAACATACACATAAAGTTTTGGGGTTTCCCAGGTGGTATTAATGGTAAAGAACCTGACTACCAATGCAGGAGATGTAAGAGATGTGGGTTCAATCCCTGGGTCAGGAAGATCCCCTAGAGGAGGGCATGGCAACCTACTCCAATATTCTTGCAATAGGGTCGCAAAGAGTCAGACATGACTAAAGCAACTTAGCACACACACACACAGAGAACTTACCATTTTAACCATTTTAAATGTACAGTTCAGTGGCATTATGTATTTACATCTTTCTAGAGATAGATGGTTGTGCAAGCATCTATCTCCAGAACTCTTTTCATATGTCCAAACTGAAACTTTGTACCCATTAAACAGCTTTCCTTCCTCTCCCACCTTGAACTCTTGGTGACTACCATCCTACTTTGTCTCCATGAATCAGACTAATACAGGTCTCTCATGTAAGTGTAATCATACAGTTTTTACCTTTTTGTAACTGACTCATTTCACTTAGCATGATGTTTTTAAGGTCCATCCATGTGTCCGAATTTCCTTCTTATTTAAGGCTAAATAGTATTCCGTTGTATGTGTATACTACTTTTTGTTTGTCCATTCATCCACTGATGGACAGTTGGATTGTGTCCACCTTCCGCATTTTCCTTTCAACTGTGGGAACGCTAGGAAGGAACATCAAAAGTGCTGAAGCTTTCAGGTGCCCCAGCTTCTGTTCCTCAGAATCTTCACCTTGATCATCACAGCCTTCATGTACTAATCATGCAGATGGGGTGCTAAGTGTCTGACAGACTTTATCACGTTTGATATCTACACTAATGAAGACCAAAAGAAGCTAAGCTGAGCTGGCAACTTGCCTCTGGTCAAAGAGTTAATAAGTAGCAGTATGTATGTGTGTGCTGTCATGTCTGACTCTTTGTGACTCCATGAACTGTAACCTACCAAGCTCCTCTGTCCATGAGATTTTTCCAGGCAAGAATACTGGAATGGGTTGCCATTTCCTTTTCCAAGAGATCTTCCTGAACTAGGGACTGAACCCGGGTCTCCTGCATTGCAAGCAGATTCTTTACCACTAGTGCTACCAGCACTAGGGTTTAAAACCCCCACTCAGGACCACCCCGCTCTGGTGTTCACTCAAGGCCCAGGGCCCTCTGCCATCAGTTGCTACTTTCTTCTTCAGGTTAGGTTGGTATTTAAGAAAAGTAGAGCTGATTCTGGGGCTTCCCTGGTAGCTCAGCTGGTAAAGAAACCATTTGCAATGCAGGAGACCCCGGTTCAATTCCTGGGTCAGGAAGATCCCCTAGAGAAGGGATAGGCTACCCACTCTAGTATTCTTGGGCTTCATTGGTGGCTAAGATGGTAAAGAATCCACCTGCAATGTGGAAGACCTGGGTTGGATCCCTGGGTTTGGAAGATCCCTTGAAGGAGGGTATGGCAACCCGCTCCAGCATTCTTGCCTGGAGAAGCCCTGTAGACAGAGGAGCCTGGAGGGCTGCAGTCCATAGCGTTGCAAAGAGTTAGACACCACTGGTGACTAAGCACAGCACACACAGAGCTGATTCTATGCACTGACAGATCACTGACCACATGTATGTGGAGGGGCCTTTCGAATATAAAATCCTGACCTCCACCACTATCTCTCTGCCTCATCCCTCCCTCTCTCTCTCTGTCTTGTGTACATGCATACACAGAGTTCTGAAATCATTCTACTTTGGGGCTGCCAAGACTTCTCTATTTAAAGCAGTCAGAGAGCTTTATCAAGATGCAAGGATTTAGAAGACTGGCCTAGAAGACCAGGGACTTGATTCATGTTCTTAAACCTGCATGTCTTCTCTAAGCTATTTGTTTCATTTCTTCTCCTGAGGCACTCTGTTCTTATCTCCCTTGAATAGATTAATTAAAGAGGTGCCCAGCATTTTTAAACGCTAGAAGAATTAGGCCTGAGGCTGTTAGCAGATGCTTACCTGTTAGCATAGGTATGTCTTGGATGCCTGAGTGATGCCAGCCTCCACTAAGGAGAAAAAGACCCAAAAGATTTTGTGGCTGGGACTGGGATATGTGTGTTGGGAGGGGGTGCCCCAGGAGGATGAGAAAAGGCCCAATGGGCAGGGATGTGGCAACCATCAAACACAAACTCCACTGCCTCAGTTTTACCAGGAGCTGGCGCAGACCACACTTTCTCTGACACTCCCAAAGACTGGCCAGAGTGGCTTGCATGCCGGGACCCTGGGCAGCAGCAGGCCCAGCTGGGTAAACAGAAGTGCAGGAGCAAAACAAGCCAATAAATCATAGCATGGCTCTAGCCTGCCCCAGTTCCCTCCTCCTCCTTCCTTTCCAGCTCACCCGGGTCTCCATATGAAGCGCATGGGCCCAGGTGTCCTTTGATCTATATCTCCTTTGCCCTTTACAAGGGAGAAATGTATCTATAGTAGGGGTGACCTCAGCACCACCTGTGACCAACTAACAGTGTTCCTTGCAAGGAGCTGTGAACATCACACGTTCAGCTACTAAAAGCAAAAAAGGAGAGCGGACATGGAAACCTAAGGTTGGCCTATGGTCAGGGGGCTCTGGGTGGGTTGACCTCTACAGAGTGATAGAGACAAATGGGGCATGTTTTCTACGTCAAGCACTGGCACATGGGCTGCAGCCTATACTAAGCACACAGGACACTGTTAGGACCAGGGTTAAACTCAGACTCTATCTTTCTTTGCCTCACAGCTTGAGGTTTTTATACACTGCATGCATTCCTGTTTGGAGCTCTCACATTTTTGAGATCCCTCATCCTGCTAGCAAATGGATGTATCCTCCACTGTATATCATTAATGCCCAGAAGACCTCTCTCTTCAGGAAGCCCACATAGTGTCATGATCCACCAGATGATCTTCTGACTGGCATATCCCCAGTGCCTAAAACAGTGCTAACACATCATTGGTGCTGATTAAATACTTATTGAGTGAATGAATGAATTGCTATAGTTTACTCTTTAAGAGGTAGTTTCTGGAGTCAGACAGACCAGAATTCCAGCCCAGGTTCTGCCTGGGGAAAGATAACTTACCCTCCCTTGGCCTTGGTTTCCTTATCTGTCAAATAATAGTAATAATAGTATCATAACAAGACTATTAGCTACTATTATTATTTTGTATACCAACTGCAGGCAACTGGTCCAGACTGCCAGGGGGTGCTAAACTGAGGGTTCTGTGGTCTCATCTTGATTCGATGAAAGAGAGTGCTCTAAGGCCTGCTGTGGGTGAAGATGGGGAAAGTGAGAGCTTACTTGTAGGGAAATTGCCTTCTCTGGTTTGCCTGGCCAAGCCCAAGCTATCTGGAGTAGTCTTTAGGGAGAAGCAAATTACACACTTACAACAAGTAACTTTTATCAACCATGCAGGTGTCAGAAAAACAACAACAACAACAACTTATGCCTTCAGTGGAACTTTCCCCCAGAGTGAGGACAAGGGATGGGGGAAGGTCTGCCTACTAAAATTTTGAAATCATTCAAATATATCACAACTTTCCCAAGAGTTGAAAATAGCATTCAGACCCTTCAACAAAGAGCTCCCTAATTTGAGTCCACCATCAACAGAGAAGCAGACAGTCAACAGGAAGTCATTTCCCTATTACTGAGCGGAATCTTTGGCTCTATAAGCAGAATGGCTGCCTTACCATGTGCTTGAGTTTGTCAAAGGTCACACACTATATTTCAAACATGTGAAGCTGACATCATGTGAGCAATATTGCACTCATTTCTGACCCTATTTGAACTTCAAAGGAGATGTCAGACACATTGGCCTCACCTAAATGGATGGGACTTTTGATCAAGTGGTACTTGATGGCCAAGAAGACTTAGAATCCCATGTATAATTAGACATGGAGCCAAAAAGGGAATTTTTGACTAAAGGTAAATGAAGCTAAGTCTTGGAAAGTTTGAGTTCAGCTGAAAACACAAAGCACATGAGGTCAGAGTAAGTCTCAAATTCTCTATCTAAAAACACTCCAATGACATCATCTTGAGTCTGGGAGTATCCTTGGGCTCTGGAGAAGTGTGAGCTAGAAAGCCTCTCCGGAGAAAAATACCTTTCCCACCACCAAATCCATCCAAGGACTTTTAGCTCTCAACAAAGCTGTAGGGTGGACTGGGCTATGAAGGGCACTGTGAAGGTGGGAGTAAACTTTCCCTTCCACTCCTTGAGTCTGCTTCATCAAATGACAAACTTGCCTATGTACATTACTTGAAAATTTCATAAACACTGCCCTCCAGAAATACCTCCTTCATGACCTTCAGTAAGTCACCTTTTTTTTACAGCTTCAGGGCCTGACATTCATCATGGTCAGGGAATTTGGACAAACCTTAGGGAGACCTCAGCAAACAAGAACATGGGGCTCAAGCAAATGGATGCTATCTGCCAGTTAGCAAGGATTGTAGGCAAGGAACATCCAAAAGGGAACAAATTTTGAGAGTAGTCTCAGGGTGAAGGCTCCAGCTGAGGAACAGAGACCGGAGAGATATTGTCCTGGGATCTGGCTACTTGAGGCTACTGGGAGCTGAACATAGCAACAGAAAGGGGAGATTAGAAAGCAAGGAAGATAAATGTTCACATATTCCCTGAATTTATGTAAAGAAGTCTTCATTCCAAAGTCCTCTATCTATATCAGACAGAAGGGATACAAAGCTGAAAGACTACTCTCCTTCTTTCCTCTGTCCACCTCCCTCTCTTGCTAAATGAAGTGGGTACAAAGGGGCCTGTGAATAATTGTGTTTTACAGAAAGGCTAGGCCTCCCTTTTCCTGACAATGAATTTGAAATAGTCATTCTCTAAATAGAAAGGATTTCACGCAAGTTATTTTCACTTCACTCCTGGGCAAAAACTACAGACAATATCCCTTATGAATATAGATATAAAAACTCTCAACAAAATTCAGAACAGGTAAATCCATAGAGACAGAGATTATATTAATGGCTGCCAAGGACAAAGGAGAGGGGAGAATGAGGAGTGACTGCTTAATGTGCCTGGGGTTTCCTTTTGGGGTGATGGAAATTTTCTGGAACTAAATAGTGATGATGACTGCATAATACTATGAATATACTAAATGTCACTGAGTTGGACACTTTGCAATGGTTGAAATAGTGAATTTTATGTTATGTGTGTTTAACCACAATAATAAAACATCATCAACAAAATATCAGTAAACTGAATTCAACAGCACATAAAAATGATTACATACAATGACCAAGTGAAATTTTTCCCCCAGGAATTCAAGATTGGTTTAAAATATGAAAATCAATCAATATAATATGCCATATTAACAGAACAAAAGACAAAACCCACATGCTCATCTCAGTAAATGTAGGACAAGCATTTGATCCAATATCCTTTCATGATAAAAACACTCAACAAACTAGAAATAGAAAGTAATTTCCCCAATCTGACAAAGGACATCTATGAAAAACCCACAGTTAACATCAGATTTACCCACAGATAAAAATCACTGCAGATGGCAACTGAAGTCATGAAATTAAAAGATGCTTGCTTCTTGGAAGAAAATCTATGACAAACCTAAACAGCATATTAAAAAAAAGAGACATTACTTTGCCAACAAAGTCCATATAGTCAAAACTATGGTTTTCCAGTAGTCATATATGGATGTGAAAGTTGGGCCATAAAGAAGGTTGAATGCGGAAGACTTGATGTTTTTGAACTGTGGTGTTGAAGAAGACTCTTCTGCAAATTATACCATCCAGAAAGTTAAAAGACAACATGCAGAATGAGAGAAAATATTTGCAAATCGTATTTTTGATAAGGGGCTTGTATCTAGAATACATATATATAGCTCTTACAACTTAGTAACAAAAAGTGTGTGTGTGTGTGTGTGTGTGTGTGTGTGCTTAGTTGCTTAGTTGAGTCAGACTCTTTGACACCCCATCGTCTGTAGCCCGCCAGGCTCCTTTGTCCATAGAGATTCTCCAGGCAAGAATACTGGAGTGGGTTATCATTTCCTTCTCCAGGGGATCTTCCCAATTCAGGGATCAAATCCAAGTCTCCTGCATTGCAGGCAGATTCTTTACCTACTGAGCCACCAGGGAAGCCCAGTAACAAAAAGACATATAACCCAAATAAAAGTGGGAAAAGATCTGAATAGACATATTTCTCTAAAAAGAATATTTATTTAATATTTTCAAAGGGCCCATGGGACACCAATGCGCCTTTCTGGAAAAGGGCATAGATGGAGCTCAGGATTGCTGCTGTGATGCCCCCGCTTAGTCATGCCAACTCTTGCAAGCCCATGAACTGTAGCCTTCCAGGTTCCTCTGTCCATGGGGTTTTCAGGCAAGGATATTGGAGTGAGTTGCCATTCCTCATCTAGGGGATCATCCCCACCCAGGGATTGAACCTGCATCTGCCTGCATCTCCTGTGTTGCAGGCAGATTCGTTACCTGCTAAGCCACTGGAGAAACCCCTAAAAGAGAATGTACAAATGGCAAATAAGTTCATGAAAACTGCTCATTATCATTAGCCATCAAAGAAATGCAAATCAAAACCACAAAGAGATTCCACTTGGCACCCACTATGATGCATATAATCAAAGACAGATTTTGCCAACAAGCTTTGGCAAGGATGTGGAGAAATTGGAATGCTCACAAGCTACTGGTAGGAATGGAAAATAGTGCAGCCACTTTGGAAAATAGTCTGGCACATCCTTAAAAGTTTAAACATATAGTTAGCATAAGACCCCCAAATCTTACTGGATTTGCACTGGATGTACATATGCCCAAGAAAAACGAAAACATGTCCACCCCAAAACATGCATCCAAATGTTCATAACAGCACTTTTCACAATGACCAAAAGGTGGTAACAAATCAAATGTTCAACAACTGATGAATGGATAAAGAAAATGAGGTACATCCATACAATGGAATATTATTAAGCCATAAAAACAATGAACCTTGAAAATACTGAGAAAAGAAGGAAAAAAAAACCCAAAGGCCACAAATTATACTATCACATTTATATGAAATGCTCAGAATAGGAAAATCCATAGAAAAGAAAGATTAATGGTTGCCAAGGGCTGGGGCTGGAGGTGGGGAGGGAAAATGAGAAGTGACTGCTAATGTGCAAGGAATTTCTTTTTGGTGTGATGAAACTATTCTGGAATTGGATAGTGGTAATGGTTGTGCCACTTTTAAAATATACTAAAACCACTGAATTTTATACTTTAAAGGGGTGCATTTTATGGTATGTGAAATCTATCGTAATAAAAAGTGGAACAAAGTTGTTTTTATTGGGACATCACTCTGATTTTTGGTATGGAACTCAGAAGGAACTCAGAATTATATGACAGTGTTATAATAAAGCTTTTCAATTCTCATCTTCTTATTTATATGATCAAGATTTCTCAGTTTGACAGAAAACAGCAAAATTCTGTAAAGCAATTATCCTTCAAAAAATTAATTAATTAAAAAAATTAAGAATAAAAAAGGTTTCTCAGTCCTTATGTATATAAAGAAAATGAGAATTGATGCTAAGTACTTAACTTGCCAACATCCGCTGGATTATCAAAAAACCAACAGAGTTCTAGAAAAACATCTACTTCTGCTTTATTGACCATGCCAAAGCCTTTGACTGTGTGGATCACAATAAACTGTGGAAAATTCTTAAAGAGATGGGAATATCAGACCATCTGACCTGTCTCTTGAGAAACCTGTATGAAGGTCAGGAAGCAACAGTTAGAACTGGACACGGAACAATGGACTGGTTCCAAATAGGAAAAGGAGTATGTCAAGGCTGTATATTGTCACTCTGCTTATTTAACTTATATGCAGAGTACATCATGAGAAACACTGGGCTGGAACAAGCACAAGGTGGAATCAACATTGCCGGGAGAAATATCAATACCCTCAGATATGCAGATGACACCACTCTTATGGCAGAAAGTGAAGAGGAAGTAAAAAGCCTCTTGCTGAAAGTGAAAGAGGGGAGTGAAAAAGTTGGCTTAAGGCTCAACATTAAGAAAACTAAGCTCGTGGCATCTGGTCCCATCACTTCATGGGAAATACATGGGGAAACAGTGGAAACAGTGGCTGACTTTATTTTTCTGGGTTCCAAAATCACTGCAGATGGTGACTGCAGCCATGAAATTAAAACACGCTTACTCCTTGGAAGGAAAGTTATGACCAACCTAGATAGCATATTGAAAAGCAGAGACATTACTTTGCCAACAAAGGTCCGTCTAGTCAAGACTATGGTTTTTCCAGTAGTCATGTATGGATGTGAGAGCTGGACAGTGAAAAAGGCTGAGCACCAAAGAATTGATGGTTTTGAACTGTGGTGTTGGAGAAGACTCTTGAGAGTCCCTTGGACTGCAAGGAGATCCAACAAGTCCATCCTAAAGGAGATCAGTCCTGGGTGTTCATTGGAAGGACTGATGTTGAAGCTCAAACTCCAATACTTTGGCCACCTCATGCGAAGAGTTGACTCATTGGAAAAGACCCTGATGTTGGGAAAGAGTGAGGGAAGGAGGAGAAGGGGAAGACAGAGGATGAGATGGCTGGATGGCATCACTGACTCAATGGACATGGGTTTGGGTTGATTCCGGGAGTTAGTGATGGACAGGGAGGCTTGGCATGCTGCAGTTCATGGGGTCGCAAAGAGTCAGACATGACTGAGCGACTGAACTGAACTCAACTGACCTGAAAAAAAGCATTGAAATGCATATAAATAAAAATATTTTTGTAATTATAAATTATTTTCAAAATATTTTAATATATTTATTTTGTTTTCATCATTTATGTGCAGTAGTTATAATAATTTTTAATAATTAGTGTTTTATGGACACAGGAAATAAAAGTTAATTTCACTTTATATCTTTGTTACAGAGAAGCCTAATTGGGAAGCATTATAGGACTTTCACATATAAAAATGTATTACCTTAAGATAAAAAATTCTCTGAGGGAAATGAGCTAGAAATACAAATTCAAAGAATAAAATGTTAAATATTTATGTTTTAAAATAAAATGACCATGGGTAAAAGTCATTTTGGTATTTGGTATTTAGAATACGTTTAAAAGAGTGAAGTAACAGCATTATATAAAATGCTGATACTTACAATAGATTGGAAATAACTTCTTTGCAATTACACTTATGATTTTAAAATAGTGTGATAAAAATGTGCAAGGGGATACTATTATTAAAGATCAGGAAATATAACCTCAATCTAATCATGAGAAAAAAATCAGATAACCCTAATTTGAAAGGTGTTCTGCAAATTAAGCATCAAGGTCATGAAAGACAGGACTGTTACAGTTCAGAGGAGACTAAGGAGGCATGACGACTGAATGCTGTGTGGGATTCTAAAACAGAAAATAAGAGAAAAAAAAAGAGAAAGATCAGTAGACAGACTGGAGAAATCAGAACAAACTCTGATGTTTAGTTAAATGGACTGAATGTTCCCTGCTTCCCCAAACTCATATGTTGAAATCCTAATCCCCATTGTGGTGGTATGTGTTGGTGGGGCATTTGGAAAATGATTAGGGCATGAAGGTGGAGCCATCATGAATGGGATTAGTGCCCTTATAAAAAGAGCTCCTAGAGAACTCCCTTGCCCCTTCCACCCCATAATGACACAGAAAAGATGGCAGTTTGCAATGTCAAAGAGGACTCTCACCAGAACCCAACCATGCTGGCACTCATTTATCAGGCTTCCAGCCTCCAGAACTGTGAGAAATAAATTTCTGTTGTATCAGTCCATGGTACTTCATTAGAGCAACCTGAGTGGACTAAGACATTTAGTTAGTACTATAGTACGAATGTTAATTTCCTGGTTTTGATCATTGTATTATGGTTAAGTCAGGTAACACTTAGGAAAATTGGATGCAGAGTATATGCATTGGATGCAGGGTACTGTTTTATTCAACTTTCATGTAAATCTAAAATTACTTCAAAATAAAAAATTAAAATCTCAGAGGATTGTCAGGCAAAACCATTTGAAGATTGTAGAATTACATGCATCACAATGACCATAAGATAAAAGCAAACCAGTGCAGCTCTTCCTGGCTCTGAGATCCAAGAGAAACTTCTCCCCAGTGCCCTCACCATGCTGATGTGATAAGATTCTCAGCATTCTCTTGCAGGAAACTGTGACAAGACAGGCTCATTTTTCTTTCAGTATGTCTTCATTGTGTACTGAAAGGATGCATACATCCTTCTCAAGCACATGTGCTCAATTTATTTTCTTTTAAAATAGAATGTTTTTCCTGATTACAAAAGTGACATGAACTAACAGAAATTTTAGAAAACAAAGATATTCAATAACTATAAAGAAGAAAACTAAAATGCCTACTATTGCACACCATGATGAGTATATTGGTCTATTTTCTCCTTGTCTTTTTTCATGAATATATACATGATTTGTGGGGATTTTTTGAAAATACTGATCATCCTGTTGTTATTGTATGCTACTTCACTTTATAATTACAATATATGACCATCCCTTCACATCATGACATACTTTTCTCCAACATTATGTAAGTATGTATGTATTTTCAAAGGTTATACTCTATTTATAGTTATTATGAAATATTTGCTATATTCCCATGTATCCTTGTAGTTTTATACATAACAATTTTTACTTATTAATACACTGCCTCTATATTGCCCTCTCCCCCTTCCTTCTCCCCACTGATAACCACTAGCTTGTTTTCTGTACATGTGAGTCAGTTCCTGTTTTGTTATATGCATGCCTTTGTTTTATATTTTAGATTCCATATATAAGTGATATCATACAGTATTTGTCTTTCTCTGCCTGTTTTATTTCACTTAGCATAATGCCCTCCAAGATCATCCATGTTGTTGCAAATGGCATTATTTCATTCCCTTTTATGTCTGAGTAGAATATATATATATATATATCATGTTGTTTATCCAGTCATCTGTTGTTGGACACTTAGGTTGCTTCCAATCTTGGCAACTGTAAATAACACTGCTATTAACAGTGGGAAGAACATATCTTCTCCAAGTAGTGTTTTTGTTTTTTTCAGACATATACTCAGGAGTTGAATTTCTGTATCATATGGTAGTTCTATTTTTAGTTTCTTGAGAAACCTCCATACTGTTTTCCACAGTAGCTGCACCAATTTACATTCCCACCAATAGTGTATAAGAGTTCCCTTTTCTTCACATCCTTGCTAACATTTGTTATTTGTGTTCTTTTTTTTAAAGTGAATTTATTTATTTTAATTGGAGGCTAATTACTTTACAATATTGTGGTGGTTTTTGCCATACATTGACATGAATCAACCATGGGTGTACTTTTGATGATAGCCATTCTGATAGGTATGAGGTGATATCTCATTGTGTTTTTATTTTACATTTCCCTGGTGATTAGTGATGCTGAGCATCTTTTTATGTGTTATTGGCCATATGCATTTCCTATTTAGAAAAAATATTTATTCAGTTCTTTTACCAATTTTTGATTGGAGTGTTTATTTTTTTGATGTTTAGTTGTATGATCTGTTTATATATCTTGTCTCCAACATCATTTAAAATCACAAGATAATATTCTTGGGTAGACCAAAATTAATGTTACTGGCCCACCATTACTGGACATGTGCTTGTCAACCATACAAAGGCAGGGACTCTGTCCCTGACAGAGTCTCTGCACTTGGGGTAGACACTTAGACCAGGACAGATGGACCAACACATGATTTATGTATAGTAAATGCCGAAGATGGGATTTCTGCTCTATCAAAACATAAACAAGCCCCAGAATATTGTCATATCTAGTGGATGATGGTGTGCTATGTATAATCTCCCTGCACTTGTATTTAGGAAAAAGTTTTCAAGTGTATCTCCAAATAGCATATACATATAATTTTAATATATGTATTTATATATTTATCAGTGTATTTATACTTATGTAAATATATTTTTAGTTTACAAATTATATTAATTTACTATACACTAATATAATAACCAAGGACATTCTATAACATACAAAAATAAAAATTATCTATAAATTATGGTTATATTAATAATTTGTAAATTATAAGCTAAGCTTAGTGTATATGTTCTGCATCATAAATCATACATAGGAAATAGAAATTTAGGGTCTTCCCTGGTGGTCCAGTGTTTAAGATTTGATGCTTAATCCCTCCAGGCATTTCAAATTGACTCCTGCAGAGGTCTGCTGACTTGGTGCCACATGGCTCTTGGTTACATGGCTGGTGTGTTGTCTATTGACTTTAGATTGTTGGACCTAGTGGGGAAGAGGCAGGCCATTAATCTGTCTAGCACTTAGCATTCTGTTAGCTTTCATTGTTAGAGTCCACAGTGATTTGTAGACCCTGGCCCTGGAGTCAGAAAACCTGGGTTTTAGTCCTTCCTCTGAAGCTTACTTAGTTGTGTGACCTTGGCCAAGCCAATTTATCTCTCTGAAGGAAGTCACAGTGCAGCACAGGAAGCGGTGTCACTGGGCAGAAGAGACAGCCCTAGAACCAGGCAGACCTATCTCAAATCTCAGCTGTGCCCTGTGGGTGCCATGTAATTTGGAGCCAGCTGATCTTCTCTTGCCTTCTATGTTCCCATTTTTAACTGGGGGGGGGGGGTAATAATAATATGTATCTCATAGGCTTGTGAAATTCTGTGAAAGTTACTAGAAAGGTATTCAATAAGTTTGCTCAATCTGACTCATTTAAAGGTAACCACTGAATGTCAGAGTCTTCCAAAATCATATGTTCCAATCCCCTCAGTCTACAAATAAGCATAATGAGGACAAGACCTGGGGAAGAGAGCATGTCTAAGGCCACCCCTGAGTTCCATCTCTTCTACAGTCAGCAGACCTGGATTCTCATTAGGGTGCTGACACTGGGAGATGAGGAGAAGGGGACGACAGAGGACAAGATGGTTGGATGGTATCACTGACTCAATGGACATGAGTTTGAACAAGCTCTGGGAGATAGTGAAGGACTGGCATGCTGCAGTCCATGGGGCTGCAAAGTGTCGCATATGACTGAGTGACTGAAAAATAACAACTTGTCTCCAAGTAAATTCCCTTTAAGCACCACTTTGCTATGATAGATGTTTAATAGATATTTTTCTACTTAGGAGGAAAGGGAAGGGTAGGACAGGGAAAGGAAGGGAAGGGAAGAGCCGTGACACTAAACCAAGGCCCACATGTCAGATCAAAATGTTCAGCCATCCAGAAGGAATTTGGGTGACAATCACATTCATGATTGTGGTTCACATATTATGTACACAGGGTATTACTTTAAGTGCTTTTTATATATTAACGTACTTCATTCTCACAACAAATTTGTAACTCACATTTTACACCTGAGGAAACTGGGACTCAGAAAGATTTCAAACTTGCCCAAGGTTCTAGAGTGGGAAAGCTGGGGTTCCAACATAAGCAGTCTGGGCATGCCTCAGAATCACCTGAGAGCTTTTGAAAACACAGATGACTGGGCCCAATCTCCAGAGTTTCTGATTCAATAGGTCTGGGATGGAGCCCAAGAATTAGCATGTGTAAAAAGTTTCCAGGTGATGCTGAAGCTGCTGGTAGAGGGGTCACACTTTGCACATGAATAGTATATAGCTTTTACACTCTGAACCATCTTATTACACCACCAAGATCATTCTCCTTTGAAATCCTTTATTGACTCCCCCATAACCTTCGAGATAAAGCACAAATGCCTCCTTGGAACATGCAGGTTATTTCATGGTCTGACCTTATTTAACTTTCTAATCTCACCTCCTTCTGGTATGCTCCATACCCCCCATGCCCACCCTCCAAAGCTTTTTTTTCTCATTCCAAATGTACCACAAACATTCTCTGGCTTCTGTCTGCATTTGCCATTCCTTCTCTCTAGGATGACTGCATCCCTACACACTCCTCCCACCAATACTTGACAAACTTCTTGTGCTTCAAGTTTAGAGATTCAGTTCAAGCACAACCTCCTTACAGAGGCCTTTCAGGTTCCTATGTCCTACCCTTACTCCAAGCTGGAATGAGGGGCCTCCTTGGAGCTCAACAGTTCTCTGACTTTCTTTCAGTTTTAGCCCTTCTCTCATTATGCTGTAATTTTCTATACACTGGTTTCTCCTAGAACCACGAGAAATCTGTTTTATTCATATCATTATGCCCTGTGCCTGACCCCTGGTAAATGTTTGTTGAATGAATACATAATGTAGATGGTTGAAGAGCATCTCAATAACCCAATGACTGTTTAAAAACTACTTGGTGAAAATATGGAATCAGAAAAAGCAAATTGTTTCTTGCTCTAAGCCTCCCCCAATGGAACAGAATTTATCGATCATTCTTTGTATCCCCTTTTCCTGTGCTCCCCTTTCCTCATCCAGTGCTGGAGACACTCTGCTTGTGCTCCTCAGGCTTTCTTTCCAGTCTTTCTACCCTAGTCTCTGGATGCCTCTAGGTCAGCATTAAAGCTGCCCCCTCTGCTGTAGGGAGAACTTCATGTAGGCACCCCTGTTTCTGCCAACACTGGTTTGCAAGGTGTACTTCCCCTACCCCACCTCAAAAGTGGGGAATATCTGGGACAGAAGGAAAGAACTAGGGACATCCATCTTGGGTGACGTGGATTTCAACTCTCTTTCTGGAGTATGGCTTAGTCTCTTCAGGGGAATCTTTTCAGGCTCTTAGAAGAGTGGAATGGGCTCTTCTCTCATGCCTTATAAATCTCTCATTTTATTTTTCTCTTTCTCAAATGAAGGCAGATAATGAATGCTGGTTGGCCTTGTGATTTATGAGCTCCTTGAATAGAGGTTGCTCTGCAGAGATCTAAGAAGCATGAGACAAGTTTAATATTTATAACTAGCTTCGCCCAATGACTGGCCTCAAATTTCATCAAAAGAGTTGTGGGACAGCCAAAGCAAATAGTAGGGGGAGTTATACCTTGTAAACTGTAACTATGAAATAGGACCAACCAGCCTCCGTGGACGTTCAGATAGAGAAAGTCACTTAACAGACAACAACTACAACAAGCAGCAGGAACAACAAACTCTAGGGTCCAAGAAGAATCTGATTTCCAGATTGGACACATTATAATATTCAAAATGTCCAGTTTTCAACAAAAAATTATGAGGCCTGCAAAGAAATAGCCCATACCCATGAAAAAACAAAACAACCAATAAAAACTGCCTCTGAGGAAGCCCAGATATTGGATTTTTTAGACAAAGATGTAAATAAGCTGTTTTAAATATGTTAAAAGAGCTAAAGAAAATCATGTCTAAAGAACTAAAGGAAAGTATGAGAATGACATCTCAATAAATAGAAGGTATCAATAAAGAAATAGACATCATTTTTAGAAGAACCAAATAGAAATTATGGAGTTGAAAAGAACAACAACTGATATGAAAAATTCACTGGTGAGGTTCAATAGCAGATTTGAACAGGCAGAAGACAAAATCAGAAAACATGAAAATATTGATATTCAATATGAGAAACAAAAATGAGTGAAGAAAAATGACCACAGCCTCAGAGACCTGTGGGACACCTTTAGGTATACTAACAAGCACATAATGGGACTATCAGAAGAACAGGAGACAGAGAAAGAAGCAGAAAGAATGTTTGAAGAAATAATAGCTGAAAATTTCCCAAATTTGATGAAAAACATTAATCTACACGTCCTCAAAGCTCAACTAACTCCAAGCAGGATAAATTCAAAAAGGTAAACACTTAGACACACCATAAGCAAATTGTTGGAAGCCAAAGGCAAGAAAAAATCTTGAGAGCAGCAAGAGAGAAGTGACTCATCACATACAAAGAGTCATCAATAATAAGTTTAACAGTTAATTTCTCATCAGAGACCAAGGAGGCAAAAAGGCAGTGGGATGACATAACCAAAGTACGGAAAGGCAAAAGCCATCAACTAAGAAGTCTATATCCAGCAAAATTATCCTGAAAAATAAAGGAGAATAGTATTCTGCCATAAAAAATGAAAGAATGCAATCTTGCCATTTGTGACAACATGGACTGACCTTAAGGGCATCATGCCCTTGGACAGAGAAAGACAAATACCATATGATCTCACTTACATGTGGAACCTTAAAAAATAAAAACAAGCTCATAGATACAAAGGACAAATTGGTGGTTGCTAGAGGTGGGGGCTGGGAGTTAGACAAAATAGGTGAAGTGGGTCAAGAGGTATAAACTTCTAGTTATAAAATATATGTCATGGGGAGATAATATACAACATGGTGATAAAAGTTAATAATACTGCAGTGTATATTCAAAAGTTACTAACATAGTAGATATTAAAAGTTCTCATTGCAAGAAAAAAAACTGTAACTGTCTTTTGATGGATGTTAACTATTGTGATCATTTCATAATATATACAAACACTCAATCATTATGTTGTATGCCTGATGTTATATGTTAATTATATACAAAAATAATACAATGTTATATGTCAATTATACTTTAATTTTTTAAAGAGTGTTAAAAAAAGATATGTCAAAGGGAATCCTTCAGGCTAAAATGGAAGGACACTATACAGTAATTTAAATCCATACAAAGAAATAGAGAACATGAGTAAATATAATATTTATCTATAAATATTAAAGATATTAATGTATCTTTGTAATTTTGTATCTTCATAACATTTGTAATTAATGTATCTTTGCAACATTTTTTCCATTTCATTGAAAAGACAACTGCATAAAGCAATAATTACAAATCTATGTTGATAGGAACAGCACGGGGAAGAATGTAATGATGACACGCATTTTACAGATGAAGCTCTGAGGCACTGGGAAGTAGTGTGCTTTGCTAAGTTCACACCACAGTCAAGAGGCGGAGGCAAGAAGTGAACACATGACTGCCTGATTGCAGAGCCCATGGATATAAACCCCTTTCTATGCTGTGTAAGGAAGAGCCTTGGGCCTCTTCACCTAGCTGTCAGATGGGGCTCTTTGAAAGAAGCTCAAAATAATCCACCAAAAAAGATTCCTGAGATTTGCTCCGCCTTTGTAGATTTCTACTGTAGTCCTCACAGTGTCCCCAGCATGGGGCTAGGCACAGAGCAGATACTCAAAAATTCCAGTTGAATCGAGTTCCTCTAAAGTGACCTACATGGCTGAAGGACCCCAGGAAAAGCCAGGTTTAGTGAGGAAATGGCAAGACTAGATATTCATTAACTGCCAAGCACCATGCTAAGTGTTTATACATATTCAAGTTGTCTAGTTTCACCCGTATAAGAATCCTGTAAATTAGGTCCTATACCTATCCTGTTTTATAGAATAAGGAAGGTGATGCACCAAGTGTTTAAGTAGCTTACCCAAAGTCCCACAGTTGGGAGGTGGCAGAACTGGAATGCAACCTTACAGTCTGGCTGCAGGGCCCATGCTCTTTCTGTTCAACCACATCAGGAGTGTCTGAGATTTTTCAAGCTATAGATATTAGCTCCCATATAAGGAGCTGACTTTCAGAGCCACTGGTATGATCTCAGAGGTAAGTACAAGAAAGGTGGCTTTTCGCCATATCCTTTTATCTCCCACTTGCTGGCTGATATCTGAAATTTCACATTTAGAGATTTATTCCTTTGGCTTAACTTTCCCCTGAAACAAAGATGTAGGAAAAAGTATTATGATACTCTTTCCAGAGAGATGCCTTTATTACACATGCAGACAAGTCAAGGTCAGATACAATCATACTTGGAGAAGGGAGAAAACATAAGATCATGAAGGAAAGCATGCTTTTTCTCCATGGAAAAGAAAGCAACAAGGTGAAGAGTGTCAAGAGACAAATGCCACTGTTTTGGAAAAGACCTGCTGCTGCTGCTGCTGCTAAGTCACTTCAGTCATGTCCGACTCTTAGCGACCCCATGGACTGCATGCAGCCTACCAGGCTCCTCTGTCCATAGGATTTTCCAGGCAAGAGTACTGGAGTGGGTTGCCATTGTCTTCTCTGTTGGAAAGGACCAGCCTTTGTCAAATGGCAGTCACTGTTCTGGAGACATCCTTACAGACACACTGAGTTCCCGAGAAGGACGGTCTTTCTTGTGGCAGTCTTGGAGGATGGGTCTTCAGGGGAAATGATTCTGAAAACCCTGAAGTCATCTGTTTATCCTGGAATTCCCTTCTTGTCATCTCTGAAATATTAACTCAGCACAAATTCCTCTGATTGTCAGTACCATTATTGCCACCTGGGAAACAACTCCTGCCTGTTAAAGCAAGAGGAAAGGAGCTGAGGAGCATGATATGAGGAGGGTGGAGTAGCCTCCTGGTTTGGAGGTTGTAGCTGAGAGGTGATGGGGGAGATGCTCTCGCCAGGGCAGGGCTCTGCCCTTGATGACTGCATGACGTTGAGCCAATCATTCTGGCTGGTGCTCTCCCCTTTACTGGAGCTTAGTTGCCTTCTGTATGCTGAAGGCTCCCACGCTTATAACTTTGTACTGAACCTCCCCACTGAGCTGGACATGTTGCATTCAGAGGGCTGAGGTGGTAGCCACTGAACACTCACAAGAAGAGACATCACTTAATTATACACATCTGTCTATAAGACAAAGAATTTTCCCCCCAGCCTGACTGCAGAACTTGTTCTCTATGCTATGCCGTGTTTTAATTCCAGTGCCACCACTTCAGAACTGTGTGAACTCAATTAATATGTGTGAGCCTCAGTTTCCTGGTCTGTAAAATGGCGATGTAATTCTACTTACCTGTTACATATTAAGCACTGTTCCTGGAATGTATTAAGTGTTCAATGTGTGGGGTTTTTTAGTAGCATTTTTTTCGTATGGAATTAGGGTTAATAGTCATTTCCTCAACATCCTGAGCAGGTATATTTTCCTTGTAGGATATTTGAAATTACTCTTAGAGGGAAGATGCACCTGTTAATAGTCTCACCCAATGAAAGCAAATATTTAAATATGTGCTTTTAAAAGTGAAGAAATGAGCCGTGGTTGGATTTGATTTCCAAATTCATGTTTCAGGAGTCAATAGAAGATTGAATCCTTTCTCTATTTTGAAACATTTAAATCAAATGAAAATCAATTTGAATTTGAGAAGCACTGGGCAAAGCCTTCAGCCTTCTCGTCTAGACTGTAAGCCACCCCTAGGAGCCTGGCCCCAAACTTACAAAGGCACATGCGCCACCTGGTACTTCATAAACGCTGTCAACCACACTGTCAGGGTGGAGCAGAGACTTTGGCACCATCTGACAGAGACAGTGTGGTCTATTTGGTGGGATTTCTGGGGCACTGGGAAGTAACTCCATTTCCCCAGTCATTCCATCCTGATGCTTGAAATGCTTACAGTGTCTTCTAAGGAGACTCAGTCCAGAAATAGCTACCCTATTAGCTTTTATACCAGCACTGTGGGCTCCATCCATGGAGACTTTTAGCTTCCTTGAGACTCCTGTTAATATGCAAGTATGCCTGTTATGCCCCGGGCTCTTACCAAATAACTCCTAACTTGCAGTTAATTCCTTAACAGGGCTTGACCGAGTGGGACACCAGACAAGGACATGAACTAGAGTGCTGCCTCACAGCAGGAAACCAAGTGGTGCCAAAGGAGGTGGAGAACTAGGGGTCAGAGCCTCTGACCTAATCTCACTGCATAAGACCCTTGAGTCCCTCCCTCTACTCTGCCTAAGACAGAAATTAAATCCAGCACCCGAGCAGCCCAAGATTGGGCCATCAAGTCATACCAATTTGGGCTAATGGGTGCAGAGGAGCTGGTCTACATGATGGACCATTTTTCAAAGAGATACAGTTTTATGATTGCCCAGCCGGTACAGTAGCATGGAACTAATAGCTCACTGAGGGCTGCCAAGTCCCAGGCCTGCCAGATCTGTGTTAATGACAAGATAAGAACCATTTATAATTAGCACATTTGGTCTGTAAGTGGGCCCCACTATACTCCTAGCCAACAGTTTGTTCCCAGGGTCATGACGAGCATGTACCCACAATGCTTACTCCATTTTTACCAGAGTCTTAAAGAAAACCCAAGTTTTATGAAGCCCAGCCCCCAGCAGATGCTTTCAAACGCTGAGGTAGGGCCATCCAAGCAGTGATTCAAGTTAGGCTGTTGCCAGATCGTCAAAAAGCACTACTACTGTAGGGGTGGAGAAACCCTGCCATCTGCCAGCAGGCAATGCCAGCACTCTGAGGCAGGAATGGCCCCAGTCTCCCTTTTCTGCTAAGAATATGTACAGTTTCCCTCAACATTCACTTAACATGTTTTTTGACGGGCATCCAGTGGGGAGTGGAGTGTAGTCAGAAGTGAGAGATGTAACTTGTTGGTTTCATCCTACCACACTGTGAGTGAAAGACATCTCTAGCAATCTGGAAGGGGAGATGGTGGGGGCCCCCACTTCTGCTCCCTAATACCCCTGGGAATAGACACCCACTCCTGTTTCCTCCCAAGAAAAGTGAATGGGCAACAAGGATCCGATGTGCATTCTCTTGCCATGGTATACACTCACACACTCCACACACAAGTCCTTTGTTAAGCTCCAAGGCAGGAAATGGGAAATTCAAATACAAGTGCCTGAGAAGCCATTCCATTTCATTTGCAGGGGGCTTCTCACCATTCTGCAAAGGAGCCAGCCCCAAGTGACACAGACCAGGGCCCCTCTCATGCAGTGTTATTTCTCATCCTCAATAGAAAGCAAAAACTCCCAGGGCTCAGGGCAGGAGAGGTTTCGCCTGATGGAAGAAATCTCTGCAGGCGCTGAAATTTTGTAATCTGCCTCATGGGTGTGGTGGATTTGTGTTTCAGTAGAGTGAACATGTAAAAGAGGTGAATGTATGCAAAACAAAAAATCACAGGAAAAGCTCCAGAAACCCACTTGAACTGGGTCTGAAAGAAAGAATGTGAAAGACAGTAAAGTCACTCAGTCATGTCCAACTCTTTGTGACCCCATGGACTGTAGCCTGCCAGGCTCCAGTCTTTCTTTCCAGGCAAGAATGCTAGGGTGGGTTTCCATTTTCTTCTCTAGGGGATCTTCCCAACCCAGGGATTGAACCTGGGTCTCCCACACTGCAGGCTGCCTCTTTACTGTCTGAGCCACCAGGGAAGCCCTGGTGGCTGAGTCTGAAGGGGCAGCCAAACAGAGAGAGGCTCACTTTTCTCCTTCAGACATCTTTGTCCTCTGGATTGGTGGACAAACAGGGAGTTCATGAGCTTGGACACGCAGGAAGCATGTGCCCCAAAGCCCTGGGCTAGGCAATAATGGGGGGAATAGGGGTGCCTGGGGCTGTTTTCTCAGAGAACTGATGATGTGGAAGGATAAGGACGCTTTGAATCATCAAAGGGCAAGAGGACTTCAGATGAAGCAAAAACTTAAAAGCAAAAATGAGCGTGGTAGGGTGGCAGGGGTGCTGGAGGCCAGGAATGAGGCCTGGCTTGCAGAGAGGGCCCCAGGCCGGGAGCATTGAGAGGTAAGGAAATGAAAAAAACAAAACAAAACAAAACACCAGATTGTACTTGTCAGATACTACAGGTTATTGGCATAAGAGTGTTCACTGCCCTTCCCTCAGGGAAAAATATGTTTGCAGACCGGTGTGAGTTTACGTGCTGCACACTCCAGCCCTACCGATGTCTGCCTAGCAGCCTCACCTTTGGGGAATAAATCTGCTCTCTTCAAAGATCTGTATGGGTCCCAGGAAACCTGGATGAGGGTCTTTCTCGGATGAAATACAGTAAGCCAGGACAGCTGGGCCTGACATTTCATGAGTAAAACAAGGAGGGCTGTGCCTGGCTCTGCCTTGTCTGGGAGGGAAAACATTCCCTCGGGAGACCCCACCTCCAGCCCCAACTCCAGTTCCCACTCTGCCCCAGAGTTGGGAGCCCTCTCAAATGTGCTGGGTTGAAGGTTGAGAATAAATCCTGGATATTGTTTCTTTTGGAACTCCATCCAGGGCAGCCTTCCCACACTTAGCCTATTGTCCCCAGCCCATTGGCCATGACCTAGGCCTGACCCCAAATGCAATGCCTGGCTGGTTTCTGGAGAAGTATTAGCACCAGGCAAGCCTCCCCAGAGCCCAGCAGGTCCAGTGCTCTGCCCCTCTGCTCGTGGGGCCCCGCAGGAGTTAAAATGCAGGCTTAGTCCCCTACTGCACACCTGCAGAGGGGCTGCAGGCCGGCTCTGCCCCAGTGGTTGGCATACAGGGGCCTCATTCACAATTCACTGTGTTCCCAGGGACATTGCCTATCACAGGCTGCTCCTCCCTGGGCCTCCTGCTAACGAGTCGCTGCTGCTCACAGTCAGGCTGCTCTAATCTCACAGATAGGCCTGAACCTCCCTCCCTCAGCACATTTTTTAGGAAGGGTATTTTTTCCCTCTCTCCCCCCTCTTTTTTTTATCATCATCAAAATATATTCACAAAACACCCACATCTCTGTCCACACTATAAATCAGGGTGGGGAGCCTCTGGCCCACAGCCCAGATCTGGCCCTCGGCTTGATTCATCTGGCATGTGGGGGATACTGTATTGGCTGCCACAGCTGCAACCCAGAGAATAATGCCTGCTCCCTCTCCGCCTCCCACCCCCTGGACTGCAGGGGCCGGTCCATTCCAAAGACAGCCTCGAAAATAGCCAGACTCAGATTGGGGGGTGGGTGGTAGCTCCTGTGACTCCTGCATTTGCTGTTAAACAGGAACCAGGACTCCACAGCGAAGGAGGTGATTTTCATAATGAGAAGAGTCACATGTAGTGGCCATTTTGCTAATTTCCAGGACTGACCTAACAAAGCACATCACCTACATTTTCTCATTTCACCTTCCCAACCATTTCATGCTAAGAACTCTCCTTTTCACCTGGAGCATAGGAAGTAGGGGCTCAAGAACTTCCACAACTAGGAAGTAGCCCAACTGGGAATCAGAGTGGGCCAGCCTCCATGAGTATTCTGCTCTGAGCTCCAAGGTGCATCACTGAGGCTGCATCACTGCCTGCACCTATGCTTATGATTCTTTTCCGTGTCTCTATAGCACATGCAGAAACCACGTGGTGGTTCTGGGGTGACTGTGCATTCGATTCCAGCTACTTAAGTGGGCAACTTCGGCTCTAATGATTTATACAAACAACAAACAAAATTGAAGTACAGAGAGAATGTTCAGCAGATTACTGAGAATTTTAAAAGGCAGTGAAACTCTTCTCAAGCCCAGAGCCCAAAGAAATAGGTGAATGCTAGGGGAGTTTCTGGGCTTCCCTGGTGGCTAAGTGTAATGAATTTGCCTGCCAATGCAGGAGACGCAGGTTCGATCCCTGGGTTGAGAAGATCCCCTGGCACAGAAAATGGCAACCCACTCTAGTATTCTTACCTGGGAATCCCATGGACAGAGGAGCCTTGTGGGCTATAGTCCATGGGGTTGAAAAAGAACTGGACACAACTTAGAGACTAAACAACATTGGAAAAATCCCTGATGCTGGGAAAGATTGAAGGCAGGAAGAGAAGGGGACAACGGAGGATGAGATGGTTGGATGGCATCATCAACTCAATGGACATGAGTTTGAGCAAGCTCTGGGAGATGGTGAAAGACAGGGAAGTCTGGTGTGCTGCAGCCCATAGGGTCAAAAAGAGTTGGCATGACAGAGTGACTGAACAACAAAGGGGAGTTTCTGATGAAAATGACCCTTTCCTATTTGCTAAGATAGGCCATGACTAACAGGGCTACAGAAAAGAAGAAAGGGGGTGAAGAAACTCTGAGCAAAGTCTCAGTCTCTGAGAGACCTCTTCAAACCCTCCCACAGCATTTCAATACCCCAGTGAATTACTGGCACATGTCTCCATCTCTTAAAAGACTGTACTGCGATGGCATCTCTGGGCAGGTGAGCTAGAGCCCAGAATTTATGTACCAATAAAATATAGTATGTCTCTGAGCACCAAGAAAGATGTTGTATATCTAGAAATATCCAACAGATGAAGGGTTACAAACAAAAAGGGAGCAGGGGGTAAATTCAGAGGCCCCAGTGTCAGACCATCTGTCTACCTTAAAAAAAAAGAAATATAAGCTTTTGCCTGATGTGAAATCTGTAAATGCCAGTGGACTCACAAATACCCTCTGCTGACACTGCAAGGCAGTAGACAACTGCTTGGGTTTAGGAAAAATCGGGGCAACTCTAGACTGATCCAGGAAAGAGGAGGCAGCTGCTTGGTGACAGAGACCCAGAGTCCCCCTGACTCTTGTTTATTAACGCCCAAGTGAACAGAGATACAGAATAAAAGAAAGAGTTGGTAGGGCCCCTAACCCCACCAACAGGGTGGTCCCAGACTCCAACAGCTGGTACTAAGTACAGCTTGTCCTCCCAAGGTCCTGGGTAAGGGAAGCTTCGCTATGCTCGTTACTGAGAGGGCTCTGGCACCCTTCAACCTGTTTGTATCTCTTCATCCTCTCTCTCTAAACATTTGTTGTCTGGCAGGCACAGCTGCAAGCTCCTCAAAGCCAAGGCCTCAGACCTCTGGGAGACCCCAGTGAAAGGGGTCAAGGTGAGGAGTGTCAACCTGAAGGATATCGTGCCTAATTCTTAGAAGTAAGCAGATCCTGCAGCCCTGACCACTGAAAACCCCTGTCTCTTTTCGGAAGCAACTCACTTCTTTCCCTGTGTGGCACTCCAGAAGCCAAACAACTTGGAGGAGTTCGATTCTACCCAGTGAGAATTATATAAAAACTGCAAGAGTCTAAGGAGGTAAATCAAAATAACAGTGCATCTAGAAGCCTGGTGACCTATTTCCTGAATTGGCTGTTGGAATCGCCTTCCCAAAAAAACAGCCAATTGTGATGTGTTAGTATTTTCATGCAGCACAGCCCTCTGGCATGGAGGCGCTGCCCCATTCCTTCCCAAGGAAATTCCACTGCAGGCAATGTTATGATTAGTGGACTAATAACACTTGTCGTTGGAACACTCCAGACAAAGCTGCAGTGTGGACTGGCCTCCAAGTCCTTTAATCACCTATTTCATCATCTCGACACTGGAGCCCTGGCAGTAGGGACGGGCTTGTGGATCCCAATAATTAACCAAAGGGACAGCTGCTTGCTTGCATGGGGATCTCCCTTCCCTCCATTCATAATCCCAAGCCAATCTGGGGTGTTAACTGGTGTGGTTACCACGTCCAATGCTGAATGGCAGATAGAAAAAGAGGTGCTGCAGGCTAATTCCAAAGCAAGCCACCTACCCATTCACTTCTGATGTTCATGCACAGACATTTTCCTGGCGATTAGCTTGCTGGGGTTCTGGGCTGGGGCCAGGGGAGAGTCTGGGAAGTGTGTGTGTGCTCACACCACCTGACTCAGGGCACTGCCGAGTCCCAGCACTGTAATGATGAGCTCCTTTAGCCTTCCCCTGGATAGTGCATGGGGCCCCAGGGAGAGGAGACAGAATCTCTAATTGCACGAAGGCCTCTATGAAGGAAGCAAACAGGTCTATGGGAAATGAAGCAGAGGTGCTTCATTTTTATCCCTTTGGATTGGGCTTCATGCCAAATCAGAATTCACCAGCTAAAGGCAGATGCTGAATGTCTTTAGATGAACTTGTTTAGAAGTGAGCATTTAGAAGAAGAGAATATGATAATCTAGGCCAGTAGGGGAGAGGGAGGCTGATATGATCACCGAGATAGGAAACAAATCTCCTGGGACTGACTGATCACTCAGAGACACTGGCTAGCCACACACCAGTGGATGTGTCCTCCTTTCTAATCCTGAGAGCCATCCAGACTTCTTGGGCATGTCTTTGAGGAAGGAAATCAACATATAAAGGCCAAACGAAGTTGCGGGTAGGGGTGAGTAGTGAGAGCAAGACAGAGAGGATGAGAAAAAAATCTAAAAGGAGAAAGGTCATTTATTGTTGGAAGGTAGAGTGCTAAGAACAACGTCTGCAGGCCTGGAGCAGAAGCACTGGAGCTCTGGGGTGCCTGGAATAGGCGGCAGGGAGAAGCACTTTCCCAGTGCAGAGTATTTGATTATTTGAAACACAGTTCTATAGATAACAAGACACAAGACAGACAGTCCTTGGCAGTTTTCTTCCCACAGATGCTGGGCTCGTTCTCCAAGGTTCCTGACGTAACTACACTGTTCCTGGGGTTCCCAGGGTGAGATGGCTGCCTCCAAGCAAATTGCGCAAATGCCCTATGTCCAGGGCCCCTGGCCCCAGGTACCAAGACAGGATGGCTTCTGTCCTCTCCTCCACCCTTTCTGAGAAGGACAAACTGTCCGGGTGACTGGACAGCTCGCAGTGCAAAGGCTCAGACATTCTCTGGGAAAGTCCCACCCCAATCCCTTTCCCACTGACCTTTCCAAAATTCATTTGGCTTTGTTTGGGGCTCCACAAGTCCTGAAAGTTAGCTTCCAGGAGAGCAAGAGATGAGGCATTCCCAGTGTGGGATTTAGAACTCTTCATTTCCACCAAAGTGCCAGAGTATAGTTTGGGGGCCATTTCTCCTTCATATTTAGACAGTGACGTAAAACCTGTTGATTTGTTTAGACACAATTGTCCCTCAGCAGGACAGATGGTATTCAACAGAATGGAATAATTAGGAGATTTAAAAGAAATAATTATGTGGGAAAATACAGTTGGAGTCAAACATGCCTGGTAATCTATAAGAAGAATTCATGTTTAAAATGTGCATAAAAATTGCCACTGTAAATTTTGTTGCCTTGTTCTCCTGAGATAGAACAACTTTATCGACAAGAGATGTTTCATGTCAGGCTGTTAAAGACAAACATTATTTTTTAAGACTCGTGGGAACAGTGACATGAAGCATTCAGTTTGTTTTCATCTCTTCCTGGGGAAACTGAAGTTCCTAGTGAAACAACCTTATGAGGCAATGGCTTAATTACACTAAATGCTTTAAAAAAATAACATAGCAGGGTGGGAGTGGGGGGTGGGAGTAGTAGCTATCTTGTTAGATTGTTTGTTTGACTTTGAGCTGCCTTTGGCTTTCCACAGCCCAGGGTCCAAATATGGGACTCTTTTTTGAAACATACACTTCTTGCAATGAAAGTTTCATGAGTAATAGTCTTTCTTAGCACACAGCGCTCCTCTACCTACACAAGTCAGGATGAATGAGCCTGCCTGAGACACTTCTTCCTGAGCTGGCTGAGTCCTGAAGCAAGTGGGAGGCCTAAATACAAGGAGGAAGCAAATTAACTCCAGCTAACACCCTTGGTCACATGGTTTAGTTCCCTTCTCCCTCAGTACCACCAAGCCCCCTTTCATTTGTGTGATCTGACAACAGCAAGGTAGTGTGATTTGGGCCCAGTACCTTAATGGGGTTCTGAGGCAGAATGAAAATGCACAGTAAAATCTGCCCGATTCCAAAGGTCATGGTGGGAGAAAGAGTAGACTTTTAATTAAGTGGATTTGGGGTTACTTGAGTTTTATTTTAAGTGAGGCAGTTGATCTTGATCTCAAAAATTCTTTCTACCTCTCATACTCTTGTCATTCTTTGACGTTATGTACCAAAGCTGAACATACAAGTAAAATAAGACTCAGTAATTCTATTCCTAAGGGTACTTGACAGAAATGCATGCCCATGTGTTCTAAGACACATGTACAGAAATACTCAGAACAGAATTATTTATAACAGCCAACACTGAGAGTAATTCAAAGGCCCGTCAAGAGTAGAATGAGGAAATTGTGAAAAAGCCATTCAATGGAATGCTATCCAGCAATGAGAAAGGCTGGTCTATGGCTAAAAGTTAACATGTACATAAATCTCACAAGTGTGATATTGAGCAAAAGAAGCCAGACACAAAGAAGTGCATCTTATATGACTCCATTTATATAATGTTCAAATGCAGGCAAAGCTAATCTGTGCTGTGAGAGGTCTGGACAGTGGCTTGCTATGGCTTGAAGAGGAAATGAGGGGTGTGATATGTTGAATGGTGGCCCCACAAAAGATTTATATATGTCCCAAAACCTGTGAACATAACCCTACTTGGAAAAAGGGTCTTTACAGATGTAATTCAACCCAGGATTTCAAAATGAGATCATCTGGATTATTTGGATGGGTCCCAAATCCAATGACAAGTGTCCTTATATAAGAGACGGGAGAGGAAAAGACAGAAGAGAATGAAGATGGAGAAGGGCTTTGTCAAGAAGGGGTAGAGATTTTGAGTGATGTAGCCACAAGCCAAGAACACCTGGAGCCACCAGAGTTGGAAGAGGCCAGGAAGGATTCTCCCCTAGAGTTCCTGGATGGAGTATGTCTCTCCTGGCACCTTGATTTCAGACGTCTGGCCTCCAGAACTGAGAAAGAATACATCTCAGTGGTTGTAAGCCACTGACTTTGTGGTAATTTGTTAAAGCAACCCTAGGAAACTAATGTAAGAAATGTGCTCTGTTTCTTGATCTGGGTACTGCTTACATGGGTATAACCATTTTATAAAAATTCATCAATTGTGTATTTTTACATATAAGTTCAGTTCAGTTCAGTTCAGCTGCTCAGTTGTGTCCGACTCTTTGTGATCCCATGGATTGCAGCATGCCAGGCCTCCCTGTCCATCACCAACTCCTGGAGTTTACTCAAACTCATGTTCATTGAGTCAGTGATGCCATCCAACCATCTCATCCTCTGTCATCCCATTCTCCTCCTGCCTTCAATCTTTCCCAGCATCAAGGTCTTTTCCAATGAGTCAGTTCTTCACATTAGGTAGCCAAATTATTGGAGCTTCAGCTTCAGCATCAGTCCTTCCAATGAATATTCAAGGCTGATTTCCTTTAGGAGGGACTGGTTGGATCTCCTTGCAATCCAAGGGACTCTCAAGAGTCTTCTCCATCACCACAGTTCAAAAGCATCAATTCTTCAGTGCTCAGCTTTCTTTATAGTCCAACTCGCACATCCATACGTGACCACTGGAAAAACCATAACTTTGACTAGATGGACCTTTGTTGGTAAAGTAATATCTCTGCCTTTTAATATGCTGTCTAGGTTGGTCAGAGCTTTTCTTCCAAGGAGCAAATAAATATCTTTTAATTTCATGGCTGCAGTCACAATCTGCGGTGATTTTGGAGCCCAAAAGAATAGAGTCTGTCACTGTTTCCACTGTTTCACCATCTATTTGCCATGAAGTGATGGGACTGGATCCATGATCTTAGTTTTCTGAGTGTTGAGCTTTAAGTCAACTTTTTCACTCTTCTCTTTTATTTTCATCAAGAGGCTTTTTAGTTCTTCACTTTCTGCCATAAGGGTGGTGTCATCTGCATATCTGAGGGTATTGATATTTCTCCTGGCAATCTTGATTCCAGCTTGTGCTTCATCCAGCCCAGCATTTTTCATGACGTACTCTGCAAATAGGTTAAATAAGCAGGGTGACACTATACAGCCTTGACGTACTCCTTTCCCGATTTGGAACCAGTCTGTTGTTCCATGTCCAGTTCTAACTGTTGCTTCTTGACCTCCATATAGATTTTTCAGGAGGCAGATAAGGTGGTCTGGTATTCCTATCTCTTGAAGAATTTTCCACAGTTTGCTGTGAGCCACACAGTCAAAGGCTTTAGCATAGTCAATAAAGCAGAAATAGATGTTTTTCTAGAACTCTCTTGCTTTTTCGATGATCCATTGGATGTTGGCAATTTGATCTCTGGTCCCTCTGCCTTTTCTAAATCCAGCTTGAACATCTGAAGGTTCATGGTTCACGTACTGTTGAAGCCTGACTTGGAGAATTTTGAACATTACTTTGCTAGCGTGTGAGATGAGTGCAGTTGTGTGGTAGTTTGAGAATTCTTTGGCATTGCCTTTCTTTGGGATTGGAATGAAAACTGACCTTTTCCAGTCCTGCAGCCACTGCTGAGTTTTCCAAATTTGTTGGCATATTGAGTGTGGCACTGTCACAGCATCATCTTTTAGGATTTGAAATAGCTCAACTGGAATTCTAACACCTCCACTAGCTTTGTTCGTAGTGATGCTTCTAAGGCCCACTTGTCTTCACATTCCAGGATGTCTGGCTCTAAGTTGATGATCACATGTATGTTAGACTTTGATAAAAACTTGTTTTAAAAATCTATGATTCTGGGCTTCCCTGGTGGCTTTGCAGTAAAAAGAATCCACCTGCCAGTGCAGGAGACATGAGTTTGATCCCACATGCCAAGCCCATGCTGCACAACTACTGAGCCTGTGCTCTAGAGCCCATGCTCCAAAAAGAGAAAAGCCACCTCAATGAGAAGCCTGCTCACCACAGCTAGAGAAAAGCTTGTGTGGTAGCAAAGACCCAGCACAGCCGAAAATAAAAAAATAAAACACTAGATTCTTTATCCTGAATGGTACTAGACAGTAAAATAGCTTTATATTAGATTTTCTATGATTCCATATTCTAGTTTCCAATTACCCACCATTTTGAGGAAATAGAAGCTGGTTTTATACATATATATTTTTTGTTGTTGAAGTAGGCAACACAGTGGGTGAAGGGTAACAAATCTCCAGGACAGAAACTGTCTAGAAGTTGGAGGTAACAAAACAGTGATCTACACCTTGCTTTTGCTCAAAGTGGATCAGTTGGGAACTGTTTGTGATCAACAAGAAGAGGCCAAACCGTAACCCCACCTTATGTGGCAATTTTGCAGTGGGTGGGAGAAGCTTTACATATAATTTTTGTGTTACTAATAATGAGATTCAAAGATGGTTTCTTCTGCCTTGGGGGAAAAAAAAGGACACATTTGGCAGCCTACAAATAATAAGCCAGTAGAGGTTTCAGATTTTTTCTACAAGAATGAGATGACTCCAAAATGAGCATGTTTTCCATTTTCCACTCCCTCCAACCCCAGGCAGATGATTTTGAACGTGCACTCTCCTCACACTGGCTTTGAAGAAGTCAGGACTTGCCAGAACTGTGGACTCAAGAGGAAAGCCAAGTGCAGATGGAAGTGACTGTGGAGAGCAGGCCCAAATTCCCTCAGCAGGGATTACTGAGGAACAAAGTTGGCAGGGTGGGGATTGCAAACAGTCACAGGTGCAGAAAGGCGCAGGGCAAAAGATGGGGTGCTGGGGAAGGGCCTTTTCCCACCTTTATATGCGTCAGTTCTCACGCATATTTACTTAAAAGGGGTCACTGCTGCCTAAATCCGGTTACTGAACTTGTCAATTCAAGGAGACTCCATCACTGAAGGTGGCAGACAGGCCATGATGGAAAGACTGTCCCCCGATAGCCCTGCCCAGGCACCAAGAATCCAAGACTGTGGCTCCCTTGTCTGCAGCATGGAGGACAAAGTACAGGAGACTACAGTGGTCTTGCAACTCTGAGAGGGGGTTTGAATTCTTCAGTAGGAATAAGCAAAGTTTCGGCAGTGATTTGGGTGCTGACTTCCTTAAGGGGCCAAATTAGGTTAAAATTGACGACTCCTCTATGTTTCCTCCTGCATTGGAATTCTCAAACTGTGTGCTTTGTTTTGTGTGGATGCTCTGTCTAGGACAGCAGGGACTGGGCCCTCCATTTCTGTTGTCACCTTTGAGCTGTTGTCGTCTACATGTAGCTGTTAATGTAAAAAAAAAGGAAAAGAAAAACGAAAAGTGAAGGCAGAAGTGAAATGACACAGGTTCTGAATTAGGCCACTCTGGGATGGTCACAGCAGTGACTTTTTCAGCTAGAAGAAAAACTTCACTCAAGGATTTGTTTGAGAAGGGAAAATGTGAAATTAGGGGGCAAAGAGAAGAAAATCCTACCTAGGAGATGTGAAAAGAAAGGCAATGTTTGTGAGACCAGATAAAAACTAACTGATTTTAAAAGAAGTCAAAACATTAGGTAATATGAAATCCTGAGCCTTGACTGTAACATATATTGTATGTTTTTTTTCCTAATTCAGTTTTGTCTGTGTGGTATTCCGGCCAAATGTTCTAACCAAAAGCCCTTGAGGAAAGACTGAACATGAGACAATAGTTCATAATTCAATTCCATCAGCATTCACTGAATGCTTACTACGTGCTCAACATTCTGTTTGGCGCTGTGGGGAATGTGGAGGAAGCAGAAAACACAGTCAGTGCCTACAAGAAGTTGGCCATTTTGCTGGGGAGAGAAGATTTCTAAACATAGAGCAATTAATACAATTAAATTAGAAAATAAAGACATAGTAAAGAACCAAAAGAAATAGACTTTAGTGCAACGATGTGTGGTTGAGGCAAGAATGGGCAATTCAACACCACGAAAAAGCTGAAGACAGTAAGGAGAGGGCTACAGGATATCAATAAGGTAGACTTCTGGGCTCTAGGAAGAAGGCAAGACCACATCACATTCTGAAACTGACATTAACAAGAAAAACTCTAACCATTGGTGCTAAAAGATGAGGGTAGTGTCCCCAGATCACAAGGGACTGTGAGAACAGCTTCTAAAATCTCAGCTATAAGGCATCAGTCAGTTAACTTTTGTCACAGAAGTTTTTGGAGTGTGAATCTAGGTATACCTCAGAGATATTGCTGGCTTGGTTCGAGACCACCACAACAAAGCAAATACTGCACGCAATAAGGCAAGTCATGCAAATTTTTTCTTGGTTTCCTAATGCATATAAAAGCTATGTTTACACTATTCTGTAGGCTATTAAGTGTAAAATAGCACACTTACATCTAAAAAAAGCAATGTGCATCCCTTAATTAAAAATATTTTATTGCTACCTGAAATTTCATAGATGGGTAATTTTTTCTTGCAATGGTAACATCAAAGATCACTGATCCCATAACAAATATAATAATAATGAAAAAGTTTGGAATATTGTGAGGATTGCCAAAATGTCATACAGAGATACAAAGAGAGCAAATGCTAGTGGAAAGTGGTGCCAATACATCTGTTCAGACCTTTAGTTTGTAAAAAATGAAAAACCTGCAAAGCACAATAAAGTGAGGTCTACCTGTATTGAATAAGGAGACTTGGATAATAAGAAGTTGTCTGTTAGTCTGCAGTATTGTTTATGGAAGTAGATTTAAGTTCTTTATGCCATCAGAGAGATATTTTGGATCAGAACAGAGGAGACAACCCAAGTGCTCCCCTTCTTTCCCTCCCTTGGTTATGATTCCCTAAAAAAATAGTGGTTCTTTTAAAGACATGCCAGGTGACGCCACTCCTTATTACCCATTTCTCCAAGCCTCAGTTTCATGAAATGGGAATACTAATAATATTTACCCTCACTGGATTATGATGAGGAGTATTTGGTAATACATATGGTATGCTTAGCTTAGCACAGGGCCTGCCATAAGACAGTAGCTCAGTAAAAGTTTCTATTGTTTTTGTTAGTCATAAAATTTAGAAAAGGCAGAGGAACCAGAGATCAAATTTCCAACATCCATTGGATCATCGAAAAAGCAAGGGAGTTCTAGAGAAACATCTATTTCTGCTTTATTGACTACACCAAAGCGTTTGTGTGGATCACAATAAACTCTGGAAAATTCTTCAAGAGATGGAAATACCAGACCACCTTACCTGCCTCCTGAGAAATCTATATGGAAGTCAAGAAGCAACAGTTAGAAACGAACATTGAACAACAGACTGGTTCCAAATCGGGAAAGGAGTACGTCAAGGCTGTATATCGTCACCCCGCTTATTTAACCTATATGCAGAACACATCATGAGAAATGCTGGGCTGGAGGAAGCACAAGCTGGAATCAAGACTGCTGAGAGAAATATCAATACCCTCAGATATGCAGATGACACCACCCTTATGGCAGAAAGTGAAGAGAACAAAAGAGCCTCTTGATGAAAGTGAAAGAGGGGAGTAAAAAAGTTGGCTTAAAGCTCAACATTCGTAAAACTAAGATTATGGCATCCGGTCCCATCACTTCATGGAAAATAGATGGGGAAACAATGGAAACAGTGACAGACTTTATTTTCTTGGGCTCCAAAATCACTGCAGATTGTGACTGCAGCCATGAAATTAAAAGATGTTTGCTCCTTGGAAGAAAAGCTCTGGCCAATCTAGACAGCATATTAAAAGGCAGAGATATTACTTTACCAACAAAGGCCCATCTAGTCAAACCACCACAATATTGTAAAGTAATTAGCCTCCAATTAAAATAAAATTAAAAATTTAAAAAGCTGTGTTTTTTTCAGTAGTC
This sequence comes from Antilocapra americana, assembly GCA_007570785.1. Taxonomy (NCBI): domain Eukaryota; kingdom Metazoa; phylum Chordata; class Mammalia; order Artiodactyla; family Antilocapridae; genus Antilocapra; species Antilocapra americana. Next base: position 189,301 of record ML663443.1, on the reverse strand, counting down.
ATGTATGGATGTGAGAGTTGGACTATAAAGAAAGCTGAGCACTGAAGAATTAATGCTTTTGAACTGTGGTGTTGGGGAAGACTCTTGAGAGTCTCTTGGACTGCAAGGAGATCCAACCAGTCCATCCTAAAGGAAATCAGTCCTGAATATTCATTGGAAGGACTGATGCTGAAGCTGAAGCTGAAGCCCTAATACTTTGGCCACCTGATACGAAGAACTGACTAATTGGAAAAGACCTTGATGGTGGGAAACGTTGAAGGCAGGAGGAGAAGAGGATGACAGAGATGAGATGACTGGATGGCATCACTGACTCAATGGACATGAGTTTGAGTAAACTCTGGGAGATGGTGAAGGACAGGAAAGCCTGGCATGCTGCAGTCCATGGGATCAAAAAGAGTCAGACACGACTGAGTGACTGAATTGAGTCATAAAAACTTCCTGATTGCCACTCAGGGCTAGATGAATTAATAGTTCAGAGTTTGGGCTTTGTATATTGGGAAAGAATCTTAAAAAGATTGGATATACGCCCATGTATAGCTGATTAATTTTGCTTTCCACTTGAAACTAATACAGCAATATAAATCAACTATACTCCAATAAAAACTTTGTAAAAAGGGTTTGGGCTTTGGACTCACATAGAACAGAGTCTAAATCCTGTGCTCTATTTACTAGCTATGTAACTTCAGGCAAATTAGACTGTTTATTATTATTATTATTTGTTGTTGTGGCTACTGTTACTACCAACTTGGTCTCCCAGGTACCTTGATACTGGGAAAGGAAGTTAGAGGACATAAGGCTTCCAGACATTGGAAAGGCATACATTCCATCGTTAATGAATAAACTGGCCTCTGAATTATAATCTCCTCTGAGTCTAGCTAAGCAGACTCCAGTCCCCCAGAGTCCCCACTACATGATCTGGGAGTTTCCGGTCTCAGTGACTAGCCAGCTTCTCCTTGTCATCATCTACACCCCCAACAAGAAAGGTTTTGATTTACAAAACTGGAAGTCCTGAGGCAGGTAGTTTCAGGGTTGATATAATAACTGTAACCCCGGTTCTTTTTCCTGATCTTCTCTGTGTCCTGATATTCTCTCCAAGATGACTTGATCCTCAAGCTTGAGTGAGATGTTTGTGGCAGTTTCAGCCCTCACATCCACACAGGACAACATATTAGAGGGAGAGAGACTGCTTTCTTAGCAATGAGGAACCCTTCCTTGCAGCAAACGTTCCTTCATCTCTCATTAATGTGAATTGGGTTGCTCACCCATTTCTACACAAATCCTTGCAGCCACGTATATCTGAAATATCCAGCAATACCAAGATTGTTAAGACTGATTAGGCTCCACCCACTGAAACTGGAAGCAGTTCTCAAAACTATATTTGTGCTAAACAACGTTGATGGTAGGATATCAACTTGTAATGGCTACCACTTTAAGCATAGGATATCCATGCTCCTTAAGCTGGAGATAATGAAAAATAACCCTACACCAAGTAATTGGCCACTCTTGAAACACCAGTTGAAGTTAAGTTCTACCCCAGTGACCTCTTTGGAACTATAGTCATATCCGGAGTAACAGGAATGTCACTGCCTGGAAAAACAGGGTCCTTTTCTAAAATGGGCTTTCCCTTCTGGCCAGACTCCTTGGTCCATAACTGCAGTTGATAGGATCTTTGGGAGAGGTTTCCTTGGCCTTTTGTTTGAATGTTGTGCCCCCTTTATGATTCTATATGTGAAGAGGAAACCAGCCCTTTCCAGCAATGTCAGGACCCTGATTAATGCCTCAGTAGCAAGCATGACCCAAACCCCAGAGAGTCTGGCTCCTTCCTTTCCCAGAAGGAAGCTAACATGGCTCTCTTTTGTTTGAAGGTGTTGGGTGAAAAAAATCACACTAGCTGCAGCTTCGGAGGGAGGTAAGGAGGCCTGAAAATGTGTTCTCCTCCTTACCCCTCTACAGTTTGTGTTGAATATAACATGAACCAACTGGAGAAACTAAGATTCGTCCAAGCTGAGATTGAGGGCGCCATCCATTGACGGGCCAGGCTGAACTTGCCGAGCTCAGGGTGATATCCAGTTCCAGACAGTATAGGACCATAGGCCTGTGCCTCAGGGTCCAGTTCCCATCACTGGCTTCCTCCTTGCCCTGTTTTTAATTTTTCAAAACTCCCATCCCTCTTGCAGAACGGTCTCGGTTCCTTGCCTAACCTCTGTCTGGTCTCCCCAGGCAGGCTGCCTGATTGTCCCAAGAGACAGGAAGGTACCCTTTACATCTCTCCTGTTTGGGTCCGTTTTTACTGCCTCTCTGGAGTTAACATAAAGGACTTTAAAAACATCTCAGTAAATGCAGATGTAGGGGCTAGATAGGATTGTGGTCACCTTGGCCCTCATTTTTCTTGCTGCTCACAGAGTAGGAAAATTCAGTGCTGTTTTTGGACTTGACCCAATACCTTTTCTGTCCAGAAAGCCAATAACTCACTCTCAGAGTGACTTGTTTGGCTCTGCTGGCTATATCACGTATCATATATTATAGATGATATATCACAGTCATTGGCAAAGCTAACTAATGCCCAAACTCCACTCCCAGATCCCAGCACTGACTGCCAGAGGTAACCAGACATGCACATTAGTGAGACATGGTGGGCTGTTAAACCAATCTGCATTATTTGAGGTGAAAGTGTGGAAGCGAACAGACTTCCAAGTTTCTTGGATTAGTATCAGTATGATTTCTTTTGGACTGTAAATACTTTGAAAGATCGTATTTTCTACATTACTTGGAATTTGTTTTTCAAATCTAGTGAATATTGTGTACAGAACATTGTGCTCAATATTCAAGAGACTACAAGGGTTCTAGTAAGGAATATGTGCTATATGCTTTGGAAAAATTATAAACAATCCAAGGTAATATATGCTAGGTCACAAGGAAGGGTATAGAGCAAGGCTGTAAGCACAGAAGCATGGGGGACTTTGTCCTTAGTTGATGTATAACAGCTTAAACTCATTTCTAAGCATTACCCTTGGGCCTTTTCATTTATGACAATAACATACTCTGGGAGAGGTGGGGTGGAACACTGCTGACCATCTAGAGTTAAATGAAACCTCTCATTAACCCATGGCTAACCTGCACCAAGAACTCCCTGTTTATTTTCTTGCTTCCTGTGGCTAAATGTGGCCTATCTGGGAGGCCCAAAGAGTGTCTGTCCATTGGGTAATATGACAGCTTGCATTCTTTTGTTTTTTTTTCTTTTTGTGTCAAAGGCAGACTTTATTATTTTTAATCAAACTTTTAGTTTGTATCAGAGTATACCTGATTAACAATGTTATGATAGTTTCAGGTGAACAGCGAAGGGACTCAGCCATAAATATACAGGTATCCATTCTCCCCCAAATTCCCCTCCCACCCAGGCTGCCACATAACACTGCTTGCATTCTGATGGGAAGGGAAGATAAATGTTTAAGGCCATGGGGATGGTGGTGCCCTGACCTTCCCGGGCAATACCTTCCTATATTTCAAGTTGCCTGGTCACTCAGCTTAATGATTTTAAAAGAAGATATTATTTTGTTCAGTGGCCTGTAGTAAAGTTTACATTCTGTCAGGGAAGAGAAAATAAATGTCTGTGGGAGTGGGAAAATAGTAGGGACTTCCTTGGGAAATTCTCTGCTGGTCAGTCAGCTTATTAATTTTTAAGAGACATTAAGGGGTCAGAAAGAGAACTCTGGCCTGGAAGTCAGGAAGTGCACCTTGGGGTGGGCCTATCAGCAGAGAGAGGGAGAGCATCAGCCACCAGGAGTCCACAAGGAGTATTTATAATGATAATGATGCAAACGTCACATTTTAGACATCTTAACATTTTTTAAAGCACTTTTACATCTGCTACCACAAAATCCTAGAATCTTATGAGTGGGAAAGGACTTTAGGAATTACCCAGCATGGCCCCCTACCCAGGCAAGACTCTCACCACCATGATCTCTCTCATCTGATGTTCCAAGAAGCCCTCTGCAGAAGCGAGCTTACCAAGTAGCACCATCTTCATTTTATAGGAAGACCAGCTAAGGACTTGGGGTGTTGGAGAAGACTCTTGAGAGTCCCTTGGACTGCAAGGAGATTAAACCAGTCAATCCTAAAGGAAATCAGTTCTGAATATTCATTAGAAGGACTGATGCTGAAGCTGAAGTTCCAATACTTTGGTCACCTGATGTGAAGAGTCAACTCATTGGAAAAGACCTTGATGCTGGGAAAGACTGAAGGCAGGAGGAGGGGACAACAGAGGATGAGATGGTTGGATGGCATCACTGACTCAATGGACATGGGTTTGAACAAGCTCCAGGAGATGATGAAGAACAGGGAAGCCTGGCATGCTGCAGTCCATGGGGTCACAAAGAGTTAGACACGACTGAGTGACTGAACAACAACAACTAAGGACTTAGTTTCAGGCCAAGATGATTCATTCAATTCATGACAAAACTGGCTTTAGACACACTAGTCCAGGATTCTTTCCATGCTATCACATATCTCTTTTATAGTTAATAAGACAGGTTCTAGTCACCCTTCTGGCCTTTGCTAAGTACCTAATTGTTATCAAATTGCTTTAGCAGCTTCAAGTTTGTTATCTCAATTGGAGTCCAAGAACTTTGCGGGCCAGATCTCATACTGTCTTTGAATCTCCATCTTCTTCCCACCTTATCCCAATGTTAGGGGTTCTTGGAAGATAACTAACAAATGCCTGAATGAACATATTAAAATTCCAGAATTTCTGAGTTATTCCTTATACCTTAGAGGCACACCAGGTTCTATGTTCCATGATTTTGTTCTCATCTTTGGAAATTTCATTTGGTTGGAGCTATTCAGGTTGCTTGTGTGTGTGTGTGTGTGTGTGTGTGTGTGTGTGTTAGCCACTCAGTCTTGTCCAACTCTTTGCGGCTCCATGGACTGTAACCCACTAGGCTCCTCTGTCCATGGGATTTCCCAAGCAAGAATACTGGAGTGGGTAGCTATTTCCTTCTCCAGAGGATCTTCCTAACCCAGGTATCACACCTGGGCCTCCTGCATTGTAGACAGATTCTTTACTGTCTGAGCCACCAGGGAAGGGTTCTCATCTTTGGAAATTTCATTTGGTTAGAGCTACTGAGGTTGCTTAGGCAGGTTGAAATACTCTAGTATCAGGGTTTATATGAGGGAACGTTTGATATAGCAGATTCTCTGTCTCGATGGATAAAACAACTGGCAAGTCAATGGCCTAGGTGTGATATTGGCAAGTTGAGGATTCAATATGTGTTTTATTTCTCTTTAAAGTCTTGGCTGGAACTCTATAGAATGGAGAGGTCATGTTGTCCATTTCTGGCCATTGAAATGTATTAAATGAGACACATTGTGCTCATTTTTTTAGAGTTAGAGGAGGAGTTCTGATGAGTGTTATTAGTCATGGGCTTTTGACATAAACTAGCCTTTCCCAAGAGTGTTAGGCTGCAATAAAAACAAGAATTAAAGACTTACTTGGAAACATCCACAGGGTTGACTAGTTAGCCAAAGTGCACACTTTTTTCTGAAGTTAAAATTTTATGCTTGGTGATTTCCATTTTAAAACCAAGTTTTTAAACTGCTGTTTACATCTGCCTGTACTTTGACTTTTAAAAAAACAAAAACCTTTTTGGTTCATAATTCTTTTGATGCTGTTGGCATACAGAAAAACTCTAGCTGATCAGTTTCTATTCCTATCTGCTCATTCCTTTAATTTTTATCCTTTCCCCCAAATAAGATCTATATTTCAATAAGTATCTCTGCTGCCCCTAGGACATCTGGAAAAGGTGTTAATCAACTAGCCTTTGATTTTCACAGTGCTATAATTTTTATAGCTATAAGGAAGCCTCCCTCCACCTTTACCCCTATACTAGTGATGGGTAAACTACCCACAAACTCCTTCATGAGGAGAACAAGCAATGGAATCCTGCCAGTCACCTGATAACCAAACACCACCCAGGCAAAAGGAGCCCAACCTGTCTAGTGAAATTCTTTCAAATATATTTTATACTATCAAGGCTTAAACTCACAAAAAAAACAATGAAATTTACCAGGAAATATTTATGGTAGAGTAATAGAGCTGCTGAGATACACTTAAACATAACTTCCAAAGCTTAAACTGCATGATAATCTTTTCCAGATCCTTTTAGCTCATTTCTTATTCCAAAAAGAACCTTATATGGAATTGCACACACTTGGCCCAGTACAAATTTCACCATATTGAGCCCCTTAGACTTGGCCCACCACTAATTCATACTGTCAACTACAGCTTGGCTCTCATCACTGCCCAGTTGTTCCTTATATACCTTATACTGTGAATATTCCAGTCTTTCTCTTCAGGTCCCCAAGTCCTCTTTATCTCAACACCCCCATTCTTAGTAGATGAGCTTGAGAAAGGTTGCTGAAAAAAGCTGAAGTTATGGGTGTAACTCCCTTAGCTACTTGAGATGTGAGATGATTCTTTTTCTTAGTATTCTCTAAGTTATTCTCTCCCTCTGCTGTAGAATTCACCCTTTCCTACCTTTCTACTCCCACATTTATCCTTTCCCTCCAAAGTTGCATGGTCTTGTATGGTAGCCCCTAGCCACGTGTGGCTATTTGAATGTAAATGAATTAAAATCAAATGACACTAAAAATTCAGTTCCACAATTGTGCTAGCCACATTTCAAGTGCTCAATAGCCATGTGAGATTACCTGATGGGACAGTGAAGATGTCTCCATCACTGTGGAGAGTTCAATTGGATGGCAGAACTCAATAGGATCCTCTGATTTTTCACTTGTCCCATAGGCTCTTCAATCTCATCATCAAGAGTAACAACTACCCTACAAGTGACCCTCCTCTCCTTATTGCTACGAGTATCTAAATGCTGGCAAACTTTTAGAATAAAAACTTCCTTTCAGGCCTGCGTTGCTTTCTTGGCCCTTGACATTCTGGCTTCTGTACCTTCTTTATAGCTAAGAAGCCACCCAAAGACGTTTGGGGCATCCTCCACCATTCCCCGCCCCCAAGTCATTATCATCTAAAATTTCTCCTCTCTAAAGAGGACTCTTTTTCCCACCTCTTGTCCCTAGTACATCCCACTGCCTAAGAAGTGTTGCTTAGGTCAGACAATGAGCTTCCCTCTTTGATCATTCACTCCCAGATCCTTCTTATGTCTCCCTTATGTCCTGAAAGCCCAGTCCTCTGCTTTTCTTCTGTCAGCTCCTCTCTGGTGAACTCATCTTCCCTTATTTGCCTTTCACTATCTTCTCTATGGGCTTCCCTGGTAGCTCAGACAGTAAACAATCCGCCTGCCATACAGGAGACCCAGGTTTGATCACTGGGTTGCAAAGATCCCCTGGAGGAGGGCATGGTAACCCACCCTAGTATTCTTGCCTGGAGAATCTCCACGGACAGAGGAGCCTGGCAGGCTACAGTTCATGGGGAAGCAAAGCGTCGGACACAAAGAGATGAACAACTAAGCAAATCATCTCTATGAAAATAGGTCTCAATCTTATCGCTTAAGATGGATAATTCCTCACTTACATGACTGGCATTATTGGGAGAGAGGCAAGAATAAGTGTTTGTATTAACAATAGTAGCAGAAAAACTATCTCCTCATCCCAGTTAATTCCCATGTCCCTCACAACACTGGGCAAGTGTAGAATCAGGGACTGAAGAGAGCAGAAACAAAGACTGCAAAAGGAAGATGTGGAAACACTCTGGTCAAAAGAACTCTGTCTATATAACAATTCTGCCATATTCTTTTCTTACAACCAGTGTCAAAACTCAGGATAATATAGAAGTTCTTTTGCCTTTTGATTCCTTCCTCTTTCTTTTCTTTTTTTCTTTTGGAGCGAAGAGTAGGTTAGTAACCTCCACCTTGCCTTTTCATAGCAAACCCCACAACAGTTGCAGATCAAAATGAAAAACCAGTCATTTGCAACAAGGCATGAGCCTGCAGTAAGCCCACAGCAAATTATAGCCTTGTGTTTTGTGAAGGAAGTTGACAGGACAACACTTCCTTCCCTGCTCAAAATGAATGCGTAAAATACACTCTAGCCTTTAACAGCATCTGATGTCTATAACTAACTTGAAGAGAATGGCAGAATGTTTTTTCTCCCTCTGGCTTTTTTTCCTTTCAGTAGACACATTGCTCTGCTGATTAGAAAGCCAAGAAAGTGAATAGATAGGAATGTATAACGTATTCAATCAAAGGAAAATTAAAGTAATGCCGACATCATAGTGCATAGTGCTTGATTTGGTTATACTTAATTTAAAGACCACCAGGTCCTGACCAATGCTCTTCCGGCCCTTCCCCAGCTTTACTGAGGTACAAGTGACAAATAAAATTGCAATGTATTTAAAGTGTACAGCATGATGATTTGGTACATGTAGGCACAGTGAGATGATTACACAATCAAGTTAATGAACAATAAACACATCCATCATCTCACATAATTCCTTTTTTTTGGTGAGAATGCTCACAATCTCCTCTTTGGTGAATTTTAAGTACACAACACAGTATTATTAACTATAGTCACCAGGCTGTACATTAGATCCTCAGAACTTACTCATCTTTTAACTGGAAGTATGTACCCTTTGACCAACACCTCCCCATTTCCCCCAACCTCTCACAAACACCATTCTACTCTCTGTTTCTATCAGTTTGACTTTTATTTTTAGATCCCACATATAAGTGATGTCATACAGTATTTCTCTTTCTCTGTCTCCTGACCAATGCTCTTGACATGTAAATTCAGCATGCAAAACCCACAAGTGAAGTTAAAACACTTGAAAGCAGGAGAAATTTACACTGGGTAGTCCCAAAACTCAGTGGTCTTTGACAGCTACAAAGTCAAGGCAGTTTTTCAAAGTTATTGTACAAAACTTGCATGTAATAGAAAAAAAATTTTAAGAGGGCATTCAGTTATATTTGAGGTAATCAAAGTAGCAAAAATAATCTCCAAAGTCAGCATTTACTAGGCAAGTTGGGTTAAAATGATATAAAAGGCAGATCGTTTGGGCCAGTACATCTGCCTTTCTTGCACTTGAAGAAAATTTTAAGATGAAGAAACTGTCTTAAAAAAAAAGAAAAGCCTCCTTTCCCACAGCCTTCTGCCAAACAGATTCTGTTGCTAGGTAAACAGAAGCTACTAACAATTTATGTACCAATATATATAGCAAATTATAGCTGAGAGGAAGCTTGCTAGCTTATGAAACAGATGGTAATTTGTTGTGACTCAAGAAAGAACAGGGTTTTGCCATGATGAACCCCTGCTAGTCTCTGACAATTTCCCAGCCTAATAAACCCTCTGACTTTGTATGTTATGAAGTTGGATGAGAGTGGGATAATGTAAAAAAAGAAAGGAACAATTGGAAGGAGTGGCAGAGACGATGCTCTTTAAGAGTAGAAATTATGGGTTTTAAACTTAGTGTATAAATATGTGATAACAGTAGAAAGTAAACCAACACAGCTTGTAATATATCCCCTAGATGTGCCATCTGGGTTGAAGTCAAATTGAATAAGCCCAAGAACACCAACTCTGCTTCTCTAGCACTGTGACAAATTTCAGAAAGACTGGTCAAGCAATCAGAAGCAGGAACAAGAGGGTGTAACCTTCTGTGAACTCTGTAACTAGAGACTATATCCATGCTTATTAAAATTGTGTCAAAATAAATTTTGGCGAGTTAAGGCCCTTGCAGCTCACATCTCTCGTCCAAACTAAATTCGTGTTTGTTTAATAAGCAACTGGTTCACAACTGGACTTCAACTGTCTCCCCACATCCTGGAACAAACTGTTGAACCACACTCAGATCCACACTGACATCTGCAGGTAATCAAAACAGAACTTCTATGAATTGATTTCAAGATGCAGATTCTTAAACCATTCACCACAGCAGTGTGAGAACACACAAAGCCTAAATACCCTGGAAGATTATTTCTTTAAAAAATACTCTCAATGTTTAAGTGCTTTCATAGACTAAAATGTATTATATAGAGAGTATTAACTCAATTATCTAGAAAAAACCCACAAACATATAGTTAATTCCACCTGGTGTAATTATGGTGATTTTTATTTTCACTTGAAATTTTGTCTTCTGTTTCCCATTGCTTTTCAGGTATTCTCCAGTGAATGTATAGTCCTTTTACAATAAGCTATTGAAAGGCTCCTACCTCACTTTTAACCTCAAACCCCTAGTTGTCCCAGTTCAATTTGTATTCACATTCATCAAAGCCTTAAAAAGAAAAGCCCTGCAAAATGTTTTTCTGTTCTAAACTGCTGCTAATCAGCATCTTTATTTACATAGGCTATCAAAACTCCTAAAGATGCATGAAGATAAGGAGAAAGCAAATCTGTAGATTTTTCTATAGTGTCTCAACTGGGTGAAATTTCAAAGTAATATTTATTGCATCAATTTATAATTACTGTGTTAGAGAAAACAAGATCTATTTCCAAGACTGTCTGGGGTGCCTGCCTGTTTTTCTGGGCTTGTAAAATCAAGTGACTCATTAAAGTTCTGAGATTAAAAAATCAACATTTGAAGAATGTTTTATTCTACAAGTTGAAAATTAACTGTAATAGAAAAATATACCCAGAATTTCTAGTGATAGAAAAAAGTGACAACTGCTTAAAGGCTTGTTAACCAATTCAATCAATAGGCACTCAGAAACATGCAGACCTTCAACTTTCAAGTGTGTTATATTTCAAACATTTATTGATATATTCATTTTTTGGTGCCTGGAATGCATTTTCTTGAGCAATCAAAGTTATGATGGTTACAGTCCCAAATCAATTCACAAGAGTAAAGTTAAAATACTGTAGTTTTGCAACAAAATTGTTAGAAGTAGTCTTATTAATAAGATCACAAAAATGTTGGAATGATTTCATTGATAAATTATTTTTCAATTTCCTTATTGTGGTACATGAGAGAATACTTATAGCAAGATAAGAAAGCCAGACTTTTTCTAGCACTTTAGATGTTAACATTTAAGTTTCCTTTAAAACTTGCAACATTTAAAATTTTTTATTTTATGCTATTGGCCATACTTAAAGTTTTACTTTAGTTAAAAAATAGACACAAGAGGGAAATTAAGGAGAAAAATTTGGAAAGAAATTTTGATAAGGAAACAAAAGAGGGGAGAGAGAAATAAAGAAAATATAGAGGTTGCCTCTACTTTATTCATTCATTTATCCATTCATTCATTTGACTATTAAGTGGCAGGCCCCATTGGTAAATAGAAGTTCATTCATTCATTCATTCAGTTTCCTCCCCAAATGACCCAGATAGTCAAGTAGACTACATATTTCTTTTAAAAAAAGCATATTTACATCTCTCAGCTGGTAAAGAATCCACCTGCAATGCAGGAGACTTGGTTTGATCCCTGGGTTGGGAAGATCCCCTGGAGAAGGGAAAGGCTACCCACTCCAGTACTCTGGCCTGGAGAACTCCATGGACTGTATAGGCCATGGGGTCATAAAGAGTCCCTACTGAGTGACTTTCACTTTCACTTTACTGTGTATGGAGTTGAGTATCTTTTCATATATTTAAGAGTCATTTGTTTATTTTCTTCTACGAACTGTGTCTTCATGTTTTTGCCCGTTTTCCTCTTGTGATTTTTAGCCTTTCCATCCCTGTGGAATTTAAAACTTCTTTTTATATATATTTGGGATATTAGCCCTTTAGATAAGTATTTCTCCCAGTTCTGTTGTGTTTCTTTTGTCCATGGTTTTTTTCCCTCATGTAACAGGTTTCTATTTTTTGTAGTTGAAATGATCCATCTTTTTTATTGTATCTGGATTTGGGGTCATACTTAGAAAGACTTTCTCCATACCCAGGAGAAATTCATTAAGGAATTCATCCATGTTTTCTTACAGTACTTACATGGTTTCATTTCTTAAATTTAGATCCATTTGGAGTTTATTTCAGTGTACAATGTAAGGCTTTACTATATGTTAAAATTTCATATATACTTGGGTCTATTTCTGGACTTTTTGTTTCGTTCCAATGATCTGTCTGTTCATGCAACAGTATAATAAAATAAAGGTAACAGGTTATAACACATTCATATGCAAAAAAGGGGGCAGGTTTCGTTACAGAAGAATGCTAGCTAATAAATATGGAAGGAATGACAGAATTAGTAAAATATTTTGCAGCCACCATCTTAAAAACTGACTCAGGTAGGTATTACTAATGAATGCTGAAACTATTGGGTGAAAGTTGTTGGGGAACAGGACATGTACATGGTCACATCTACTTTTTAAATACTAATTTAGCATTAATTACAAAGGGGTAAATGTACTTTTACAGTGGACAACACTGGTAGTGGAGAACACTACCTTGACCAAGTGATCAAATTTGGCATCACCAGTGGGACAACTGAAATCATGTACCTCCTGATGTGATGCAATGAGAATCACCTATGTGGTATTCCCGCCAAAAAGGTTTAACTAATCTAATGTTTAACTGAATCTAATCATGAGGAGACAATCTGACAAATCCAAATTACAGGACCTTATACAAGACAACTGGCCTAGACTCTCTGAAATGAATATTTCATAAAAGATGAAAAAAAGTGGGGGAGCTGTTCTATTCTAAAGAAAACTAAAGAAACATGACAACTAAATGAATTTGCATGAACTTTGACTCTGAATTTTGAATCCTCGATTGAAAAAATTTGATAAAATAATATTATTTAATTCACAGTCCATATTCAAACTTCCCAGGTTGTCTCAATAATTTCTTTTGGATCAGCTGAGCCTGTCCTGAACAGCAGAACCACCCAGCTTACCCACAGACTCATGAGAATAAATGAACTATTTCAAGTCACTAAGGTTTCAGGGGGAAGGAGGGGGAGATTACACAGTAATAGCTCATATAAATATGCTATTATATGTGTAAATTTTTGGAAAAAGGAATATATTGACAAATGTGTTTGCATATATGCAAACTTTCCCTATAAGGATACACAAGAAAATAAAAACATAGTTGCTGTGGGCAAGAGGAGCTATGGTGGCTGGGGGATGAAGACAGGAGAGAGACTTTTTATTGTCTACCCTTTTGTACCTGTAGAGTTTTTAAACATATAAGTGTATTATCTTTCCAAAAGGAACATAATAAATAAAATGCACATACCCTTTGACTCAATAACTTATCACTTCTAAGACTCTCTCCTGCAGAAATGCAGAAACAAAGATAATATTATGTGTGTATACTAATAAATGATAAAGAACTTAAATGACCATCAATTAAAGGTTAGTTAAATAAATTATGGAATGTTCTTACATGGGAATACTACACAATTGCTAAAAATGAACCCATAAATCATCATCCTGGTCAACATAGAAAATTCAAGAAATTCTGAAGCACTCTCTAATGTCTGTATCTAGTCATTCACTCCCTTATAAGTTACTATAAACTGAATAAACCCATATAACCATCACCTAGATCACACAGAACATTCCAGAACACTTGAGGTGCCCTGAATGCCCACCTCTAGCCACTTGCCCTCTATGAATGATCACAAATAAAACCATGTTACCATCATCCAGGTCACACAGAACATGCCAAAACATTCCACAGACCATCTAGTTGTAATAATTCATCAAGCTGAACACTTCTTTCTATGTATGTTATACTTCAATAAAAAGTTACAAAATATGCACATCTGTTATAAGCATGTTCACATATATATAGAAAGAGGTAATTAGGCATACAAATCAAACTATAAGTGAAAAGGCTGGGGATAGGCATTTATTCACTTCCTATACTTCTATAAGGTTTAAACTGTTTATAATGAACTTTTCCCCTCATAATTTATAATTTTTAAATGAATGAAAAAACCACTTCTTAAAAAAAGAAAATAATTTAAAACACTACTATGAATTGTTAATTTTGTCTTAGAGGAGGAAATATACAACATTAGGATTATAAATCATAGAATTCTTGACCCACTACTTACAACAGTCACAGTTCCCCCCTCCTCTCAATCCAATCCCATAGGTTCCAGAGGGAGGTTCCTGAAGCATAGATTCAGACAAAGAAACACTTTACTAGCTCTGTCTCTCACCTCAAACTTCAGTGTAGTCACCAAAAGGATTACACCAAAACTTCCTTCTGCCCAAAGCAAGTAGACCTCAGTGACCCAACCTAGAAGCTTCTTTCTCTGAGGGCAACATTCTGATTTTAGCCTTGGAACACTCACCTCTACTTCAGTCAGAAGAGATCATTAAGGAAACAAACTGAAGGAAAACCACACTAGGTCAGGCAAGAAACCATTTAGGGTGACCGATTGGTACCAGTTTGCCCAGGATTTTCCTTGCCTTAGCACTGAAAGTCCCCAGAAAACCCCTCAGTTCCAAGCAAACCAGGACCTAGGAAATCAGGCCTCAAGAACTCTAGGCTTCTTCTCCCAGAACCCAGACTAAGTTCCCCTTAGGGTAGAGAGAGAAGTGAGAGGGAAATAGACAGGCAAGAACAGACCAAGGTCAGAGGGAGGTATCTTCTCCTCAGAAGCTACAGAAGTGTCTGACTTCTCTTACTACACTTCATAGAAGAGTGAGCAGAATCAGTATCCCAGAAGAGGCTCCAAAGAGGCACCCCAAAGAACATCTCACACAGATTCAATAGAGTTTAACCTCTTCATACCAACAATTCCACACATCACTGTGACCCAATCCATTCCTGGATCTAAGTTCTGATTTATATTTTACTCTGATGTTTTTTAAGTGAACTCACTTTCTCTTTGTTGTGTTTATGTTAACTGAAATCTTCACATTGCTTTCATAAATGGAAAGTTGGTATCACATGAGACAAACAGAAGGTCTATATTAGGTATATATGAATAATTATTACCTAAGCGGAGTACTCCTTGATGAAGATTCCTCATACAAGTTTTCCTGGGGAATGCCTGGAAGACAAGAAGCTTGATGCTCCTCCTAGAGGTGAGAGTGTGTGGTTAACACTGCCTTAGGAGTTTCTTCTGGCTCTTTCTACAGGTTAACCCTTCCCCTTACCCCCACTCCTGTGACTTTCTTTCACCTCCCTCTACAGGTTGAAGTGATTTTCTTACAGCTCCCTCTATGGGTTAGAGGTGCGGGGCGGTGGGGGGGGTTATCATGCAACAAAATTTAATTGAGTGACTATTATGTTTTAGATACAGCACTGAGTATACAAGGGAGAAAATGGGAACAATTTTGTATTGCAATTGAGCACGAATGGGGAAAGAAAAGAAAGAAGTTAGAAGATATGGGCACAAACTGTATTGTTCATCTCCATTTTCTAAAACCCCACGTATTCAAGCCACTGCAATCCGAGTTTTGTCCTGTTCCCCTCATGAAAAGTACACTCATGAAACTCTGTAGGGAATCTCCTAATTATCAGATCCAATGGGAAGTTTTCCATCCTCATCCTCAATGACCCTGGAGATGACTCCCTCCTTAGCTTTGCTGAGAGCATTAGCTAGTTTCTCCAGTGTTTCCTCCTACGCCTCTTGCCACTCCAGCTTTCCTTCAACCTGCTCCTTAAATGTTGATGCTTGTCAAGATTTTGTCCTTAACCAATCCTCTTCTCCATAAATCTCCCTTCTTATGTCTACACTAGGGCTTTCCTGATGGCTCAGATGGTAAAGAATCTGGCCGCAATGCCGGAGACCCGGCTTTCATCCTTGGATCGGGAAGATCCCCTGGAGAAACAAATGGCTACCCAGTCCAGTACTCTTGCCTGAAGAATTCCATGGACAGAGGAGCTTCACCGGCTATAGTCCATGGGTTCGCAAAGAGTCAGACACGACTGTGTGAATAACACTTTTGCTTTCATAGCTTCCCCCTACATAAGCTAAAGACCCCCAAATCCTAAAATACAAGTGGTGCCTCTGTTTTTCTCTCCACCCCCATTTCTCATGTTAGCAAATGACCCATATGACTGTGACTGTGCCTTGGTCTCTTCTTGCCTATTTCCTGCTCACTTCTCCCTCTGCCCTAAATTTGTTCTTCGATTCAGCTTCAGTGTTACTTCTCCTGGAAGCAACCAAGAAGCCCAGACCAGGTTATGCTCCCAACACTCTGTGCTTCCTTTGTACTCCCCAACACACTTGAATCAGTGCTTTTAGTGGTCAGTGTACATTTTTGTTGTTGCTGTTAGGTTTTATCCTTCTTTTTTTCCTTTAAACTTTTTCTTTTGTGTTGGGGTATAGCCAATTAACAATGTTGTGATAGTTTCAGGTGAACAGAAAAGGGATTCAGATTCAGCCATACATATACATATACATATATCCATCCATTCTCCCCCAAACTCCCCTCCCATCCAGACTGTGTACATTAGTGTATTTCTTTTTATTTATTTACTTATTTTAATTTTCTTTACATTATCCTGTTGGTTTTGCCATACATTGACATGAATCCGCCATGGGTATACATGTGTTCCTCTTCCAGAACCCCCCTCCCTCCTCCCTCCCGATTCCCTCTCTCTGGGTCATCCCAGTGCACCAGCCCTGAGCATCAAACCTGGGCTGGTGACTGATTTCACATATGATGATTAACATGTTTCCATGCCGTTCTCCAATATCATCCCACCCTTGCCCTCTCCCATAGAGTCCAAAAGACTGTTCCATACATCTGCGTTTATTTTGCTGTCTCGCATACAGGGTTCTCATTACCATCTTTCTAAATTCCATATATATGCATTAGTATACTGTATTTTTCTTTTTCCTTCTGGCTTACTTCACTCTGTATAATAGGCTCCAGTTTCGTTCACCTCAGTAGAACTGATTCAAATGAATTCTTTTCAACGGCTGAGTAATTAATTCCACTAGCCTGGTCATCTTAAATACTGACTTCATCTGCAGTTACAGTTCCCACCACAGAGTTCAATAAATACTTTTTAAATTGATGAATATAAAAAAATCCATGAGCTAACACAGAGGAAGGGAAGGTAAACACAGAGGAAGGGAAGCTTGGGAACAATGCTTGGTGTGGGTGTGAGAAAGGGATAGTTAAAACTTGAGTATTTAGATTTCTCTTCCCTTTCCCTTTCTGCCATAGAGGCAGCCAGGGCTGGCAGGGCTGAGGGGGCATTAGGGTGGCAGGGTCAGAAATTGGTTACATACAAAGAAATGAGCCATTAAATTGAGGATAGCAAGAAACAGGCTTGTCATTATTTGAGAACAGTTACATATACGGATAGGACAGACACTGGAATGAACCCGGTAGTGCTGAACTGGAATCTGAGATGCCAGTTTGAAATCATGACCTTTAATAGATGATCGAATATACTTATTTGTGTATATATAAATATACATTTTCTCTTATTGAATATGTGAGTGTTCAGTGCTCTCCAACCCCATGGACTTTAGCCTCCTGGGCTCCTCTGTCCATGGGATTCTCAAGGGAAAAATACTGGAGTGGGTTGCTATTTCCTCCTCCAGGGGATCTTCCTGACCCAGGGATTGAACCTGTGTCTCCTGTATCCCCTGCACTGGCAGAAATATTCTTTACCACTAGCACCACCTAGGATTCCCTCTGTATTAAGAGGACCTTTATTTATATTATTTTTTGCCCATGTTGCACAGCTTGCAGATTTCAGTTCCCCCATCAGGAATTAAACCCAGGCCATAGCAGTGAAAGCATGGAATCCTAACCACTAAGCCACAGGGAACTCCAGAAAGGGTCTTTAAACCATAACATCCAAGAAGTAGTGATTATGCCTAGTGCCTATACTTTGGTAATTGTACCAAATACCATCCTCTATTAAAACGAATCAAGGCTCCTTAGAGAAATGGATAATCTCAAGGTAGGGACAAGTATAAATCTGGGACATCTTATGCTGGAAAGTGAAACACTGCCCCTCAAATGATAGGGATTTGCCAAAAGGACATAGTAGCCAGCTTGGAGGGACTCTCACTGTCCAAATCTGATATGCGAATACCAAAATAATCATGGTTATGAATAAAAACCCACTGACTAAAATATAAGTCCACAAAGATCAAATAAATGGTGGAGAAGGGAAAGTTCTCCTTTACACTAAAAATGCCAACTAAGTATAGAAGGAATAATGGAATTAGAGAGTCACCATTGGGTAGTGATCGTAACACTAGCACGCAAGAAACATCAATGGATGCTGAAACTAGTGGGGGAAAGTCTGATGAGAAAATTGGATATGTATATAGTCTCAAAGTATCTCCACACAAAATATTTTACAAATTTCAAAGGGAAAATGTTAACTGTACAGTGGAGAAATACACCAGATATTTCCTTCACCAAAGGATTGATGGTCACCAGTAACAGGACAAGGTGGTACCATGGGCCTCCTGCAATAATCTATTGAGAACACATCACCACTTCTGTAGTTATTTCTGCCCAAAATGCATAAACGTGAATTTAATAATGAGAGAATATCAAACTTAAATTGAAGGACATTTTAAAAAATAACTGGCTAGTACTTCTCAAAACTATGAAGATCACAAAAGATAAGCAAAGACTGGGGGACTTACAGATTTAGGGAACTAAAGACACATAATGATTAAATGTAACACAACCCTCGGTTGAATCCTAGGCCAGAAGAAAACTTTTTTCCTCGCTAAAAGAGCCTTATTGGGCCCAAAGGCAAAATATGAACAGGGTCTATACACTAAGTGGGATAGTTTTGTATTAATGTTAATGTCATGATTTTGAAAGTGCAATGTAATTACATAGAATATCCTCATCTTCAGGAAATTTACACTGAAGCACTGAAGAGTAATGGGGTATCATGTCTATAACATTCTCAAATGGTTCAGAAAAAAATGTGTGACACACACACACATACATAAAATAAAGTGTGAGGAATAAATACTAATGTGGTTAAATATCAACAAACAAGGAATCTGGATGAAAAATATTTGGGAGTTCTTTGGGATACTCGTGCAGCTTTTCTCTATGTGTGAAATAAAATACTTTGCATATTAATATATTTTAAATACTGAAAAGAAAATTGAGTGTTTAAAACCAGAGTCATGCATGAAAGGCTTTTATTTTTTTTTGCCTGTCTTCTCACCCCCGATCTTGTTCCAAAAACAATGCTGAGTCTTATGAATATGTAAAAAAATTAAGATAAAATAAATCCAAAACAAGTAAGAAATATGTGTGGCCTTGGCAAGAACCTTCTAAATTGTCAAATTCTACAAAATGCTCTTGAAAATTTGACAGATTATGTGGCGAGGTTTCTCTTTGTTTTGGGAAACAGCCCAAATTTCAAAACAGCTATTAGTTCTTTTGTATTCTTGACACCCTTTTATTCAAAATTTTCCTGCAATCACACACAGAGAACGTAATATTGGGATATGGAGGCAGAGAATAGTAAGAATAAAAGAAATATGCTAAAAATTTTACAGAATTTTATGCACATATACATACTTTATTAATCTTGCATTCTAAGATATACACAAAGTCAGCATTTCACAAAACTTATTATTCCAAAAGCAGTTATCATGAAACACAGTGATTATATATCAATCAAGCAAAAAGAGCATCTATTAAATTTTCTTATCGTGTCATCTCTTATATTTGTTTTCAAATAGAAGCTTGAAACATGAATAGGAAGAGAGAATTTTATAACAATGATCACTTTCCAAATATTAAACTTTATATAAAAATAAAGTACTGTCACCAAAACGCATCTGAAGGCTAGCATCTCTATCTTTTATTTATTCCAAAACAACCCCTGCAGAAACTTAACTTTCTAGTCACTTTAAATGATAAAAACAAACCTTGGCTTATATAGTAAAGTGAATCATCTTGCCTCCTAGTTCTTAAACCAGTGGAACAGTTTCATTTTCCTATCCCAATTCTACCCCGCCACAGAATTTCAGAAACAAATTTAAATATCATTACATTCTAAAGGTTATGTCTTAATAGTCCTAGATTAGAGCCAAAAAATCATGACTAAAAGTGTCCCTTAAGGCAAAGAAGACAGCAGAGAGAAGGTGGATAAATATCCTATAGGAGAAAACCATCTCTCAGTATTATATAGGCAGAAACTCTTAAATGATTTTTTCATAAACAGAATAAACATACTGCATACCATTGAAGTAATTTTTCTTTAAAATGGCATCCTAAAGAACAATCTTCATAATATATACATTCATGTTAAGTTTGAAGGATTATGGATTTTGCACAGGTGAAAGCCAATATGAGAGAGAAAGCCAGTAATGGCCATGATGGTGGTTATCACAATTTAAAATAAACAACACAGCTGATATTGTAACAGAATTACTTACTGCAAGCTAAGTGATGCTTTCTTATAATTCAGAGAGAACAGGGTTCCCTTTGAGCCCTACAGTATTACTAGTCTGTGAGCACCCTCAAAGCATATCACCTTCCTTTAAAATTCAAGGATCTTTGCCTTCAAAAGTCACAAACGCAGTAGTCTTCATTTTATCTCATTTCTTACATTCATTTAAAAATGGAATATTATGGTCCTAGCAGGCAAATTTGCATGTCAAATAGACAACCTAACCAAGATGTCTGAACACTGTAAGAAATCTATCACAACAGACATTTTGCACACTTTTAAATAATAAATAACACAGCAATAGATTACACTCAGGTTTTCAAAACAGCTCTATCACGATTTTCCTCTTTTAAACGTTAAATAACTTATGGTACTGCACATTTACTATCATGTACACTGTTGACAGCTCAAACAGCTTCTTAAAAGCAGAATGCACAATAGCTCCTAAAAGCTTCCTTGATCTTTTATTAAACTGGATTCTGATTCTGGTGACAACACAACAATCAAAATACAGTCAACAGGACCACTCACCACACGACAAAAACAAATGACTCTAGTGACAAAAAAGTAGTCAGAAAGAAGCAGCAATAGAAACAATATGTAGCAATCAGACATGTAAAGCCCCTTTTCTACCCTACGTTATGATAAATAGCTTATAACAGCACAACATTGAACCCCAAGGCCCTTCAGGCCTCATTACACCACCAGAGACAAGCTGTCAAGCTCCATGTATGCTTTTCTACATAGCGGTTGTGTGTAAAAAACATTATTCATTCATTTGTAGGTGCTCCACACATCTGGTCAAGGCAGGAATTTCTTCTCCTTGAAAACACCACCTAGAAACATTAACAATATTTTATATATTCCTTAGGGCAACAGGTTTGAGGAGAACAATATCAACTGGGGTAGCTAAGTCATACGAAGCTGTGGTGACTAAAGCCGGCATCCTGTCAGTCTGTTTACATTCGCAGCGCTATAATCAATATTCACATCCTATACTCCAATAGCAAAGAAGCGATATGGACAGTAATGAGAGCAATGACATGTTTCTTCCCCTGTGTGAGAAATGGCAAGAAGCGGGTCAAACAAGAAAGGGAAACAAAATAATGTACTTTAAGCTGATGCAGAAAAATAAAAATTTAATATCATCAAAAGCAATTAATCTAATATTGTGAGGTAAAGAGATTTGAGACTTATGTAGTCAAAGAGAACAAAAAAAATCTCTCAAGCAAGAGAATTTCTGATCAACTCCAGGTGTCATGTCACCGCTGGGTTAAAGAACCATTATCGGAAATACGTATTAGTACTTTCCTTAAACTATAGACTCTAAAATAGGTGCTCTTTGAAGCACTGGGAAACTTTATATACACATATATATATGTATATATATATGTATATACTCTAAAGCAATCAAAAATGAGTGTTTGAGATTTTGTTACTAGCTCAAAATGAGATCAACGTAAAGAAACATAAGTAAGGTTATTACACTTGTAAAATCAAACTTTAGAGAAGAGTGGTGCCAAAAAATAATGGCAACAAAATAGTTTAGATCAGTAACACTTTAATCCTCATTATGGATCAAAGTTCTCTGCGTTCCTCCCTGAATGTTTTATGCAGGAAACAGCAGTTAGAACACTGAATCAGAAATGGGTAAGTCACTTGGGTGAGAGATCATCCATCAAGATGAACGGAGAGCATGAATTGGAGCATGCTACTGGAGCGTCTGCGGTTGTGCTGCCTTTAGCCAGCGATTCTGAGGACAAGCCACTGCCGCTATTACTGCCATCCAAAATATCTGAACTGAGGACAAAGCAAAAAGAATTATAAGCAGATGCATCTATCAGGATAAAGGCAAACATAACATGCAACGACATGGTTTCAAGAACTCATGGATCAGTACAGCATTGGTAAATCATAAAAAGCATAAAAGCAACAGCAAAACTACAGAATGTCCTATGTTCAGATACCTGAGAGAGGACAATGTCCCAGAAATCCCAAGTCAGACACTCAAGGCTCTTTATTATTTGGGTGCTCTCCTAGAGGTACTGGAAGGTCCAATGTACCAGTAAGTTTTCCTCTGGATGTGTCATGGTTTTTGTGAGGGAGTTCCCCTACATTCAGTTCAAGAGATTTCTACCCTTTTATTTCTCTCTGTTTAAAATTATTTTTATCTTTATATTAATATTCTTACCTTCCTGTCAGCCTTCAAGTAAGAGGAATGGTTACTCGTGGAGGTACCCTGGACTGTCAGAAATATTCTAGCAAGTATACTGCTCCACTGTCCCTCCATTCCCGAACCATCTTTCAACTGCTCTGGATTTTACCACTTCCCCACTCCCAAGAGGTCCTAGATTCAGAGACATTTTTTTCCTACTCTCTTCCATCATTCTGATTTTATGAATTTCTTAGACTATTTCCTTTCCTCTTGCTTTCAAAATGCAAATGTCTCCCTCCTATTCGTAAAAGGTTCCGTTCTTTAATTCCTTCAGTTACCATCCAGTCAAGCATTTAAATGGAGTGCTCTAGATCCATGGTCTCAATACCCTAACAGACTATTTGCCTCTTTAATCCTGATAACTGCTTCTGCTCCTCTCCTTCCACTAGGACTCCTGATCTGGGCATCAAGAGCCTCTAGAACCCAGTCTGGGGATACCTGACCCATTCAGTCCAGGTGACCACATCTCCCAACAATCAAGCTCACCTGCATCACGAATCTAGCTTCAGACTTTAGCAGCCACAATTCACAGCCTTAACAATCTGACCTCAGGCTGCCCTCCTAGCTGTGATTCCTATCAATCCAACATGTAATCTCTATGCTCTAGATTTGGCCTGAATTCACTCATTCAGTCACTTCACTTCTTCTAATATTTACTGAGTACCTGCCAAGTGCAGGATGTATGCCAGATATCAGAAATACAAAGGGATATAAGACATACATGATCCCTGCCTGCATTTATAGTACAGGAGACACACTTAAATAACCATACTAATAAATACATAATTAGAATTTGTGATCAAAGCAGGAAAAGATGCAAGGGGTTCTTAGAGAATAAAACATGGATGACCAGATCTACTTGGGAGAAATACAGAGAAATGAGACTCCCTCAAAGTGATATTTAAGCAGTCGTCTGAAAGATGAGTAGGCATCCTCATCTGGGTAAAGTTGGGGAAGAAGCATGGGTATGCCTAGGAGCCAAAAGCAAGATACTGTTGCTACAGCACAAACAGCAAGAACATGATAAGAGAAAGCTGGCGAGGGAGTCAGGCAGTTTTAGGATCTACACAGACATACTTTTTATTTTTTTTAACTTTTGCCCCTGCCACGAGGCTTGTGGGATCTTAGTTCCCTGACCAGGAATTGAACCCAGGCCCCTGGCAGTGAGAGTATAGTCCTAACCACTTGATCACCGGGGAATTCCCATACTTTTTTATTTTTGAAAAGGACACAAAGCAAAGGACTAGAGAAGGAATTGTGACTCAGCAAGTATGGGTTCTGGTTTAGGTTTGATCACTAGCTCCTTTGCAAAAGCCCATCATGATCTAAATTGCTCTGAGACTAAGTATTATGACTTTAATAGTAACATTTTTATAAATTTCCAAGTTAATATATTTCCATTGTTAAATAACCTATGGTTCATTTTGAAGTTTCTGGGCTCTGTACCACCCTTAATAAAATGTAACTTTCCCCAACCCAGCTTCTCTACTCTTCTATTTTCCTTCAAAATGTCATTTTTTTTCTATTGCCTGTGGATTGTTTTCAGGTGGAAACAGAATACAAATAGCCTTTGGAAAAGTAAAAATAAAAATGGAAACAGTATATTTCACAGTCCTCCTACTCTATGCTTACTGCTGTCAAATGCATCATTAATAATACCACTTTTAAGTAAGAAGTTTGGAAAATTTAGCTGGCTCTGGTATTTTTTTCAACCAAATGGCAAAATGGGTCTAAAATATTAAATTATTCAAAGTACTGAAAAAAGTTGCACAGATAATCTAAGACACTGGAAAATCAAAAGACCTTTATATTTGCCTTTGGAACATATGTGATTTTTCCTTCTGTAGCATTTTGCCTAGACTAATATTAAAATGAATTTACTTTCCTAAAGCACATATTGGCTGGGAAGCCGAAGGACATGCTCTCTGCTAGTTGGCAGGAAGAAACAGGCTTGGATTAACATTTGGCCACCAAGCAGATAATCTGAATATAAATACTTTCTTATTCTAACCAGATTGATGGTGTGCCCTGGGTTAAAAGATTCCATTTGCAATAAAACCTGCTTGCTTAGGTGAATCTGTATTCATTCAAAAACACAGAACATGACTCATTCTGTGAACTCTGATCTTCTGACACTGTTGATTACCTTAAAGAAATAAGGTAACGGGGATGTTTACCAAAAAAACCAAAAGATTCTGAATATTTCACTTCATATATTTTTTTAGGAATTTCTTCTCTGCTATTAAGTATAAACACATATAATTTTGTTTCATTGACAAAGAATAACATACTTGCATTTTGTCTACAGTGCAACTTAGATTCAGAGCCTGGTAAACCAGATATTTTCACTAAACTAAAATCTAGTTTCTCTTCTAATTAACCTGGCATTACTATACATGGTCCTAGAAGCAGTGACTGCAGGTCACAGATTATACATTATTAATATATTCACAAGCAAGGCTTATGTGATTTTGCAATCCATAGAGAGATCACTGTACAAAAGTGATTTTCAGTGTCTGCTGTTAAACCTTCTACTAGGGCTTCAAAAGCGAAATGTATGGTCCAATTTAAGTTTCTTTTTTTATTCCCCAGTTTAAGCTCTGGTGGAGGTGTTAATGAGCCTTAGACTAATGGCCCAAAGCCAAACAACAGCAGGAAAGCAAAGGACCTAAATAATTCAAATTGGACATAAGAATACATGGAACAAAAGTAAACTAATTCATTCCAGCCACTGACTATACAAACTGAGGTACTATTTGAACCACATCACCAAAAATATTTATGACTGTTAAAGTAGTGCTCTCTGGAAGTGCTAAGGAAGAAAGTGAAAAAGCTAAGGGAATCATTAAAGCATTCAATGATAAAGTAACAACAAAACTGGGTTGTCCAGTGTGACTCATGTTACTATCCATCTGGCTGATCCACTCTGAACCTTGACCAGTCAGTAAACTGGGTTCTATGAGACCAATGGCAGGTAGATAAATTCGTTAGAAATCAGCCATAGCCCTGCAACCCCAGCACTGATTTTAGCATAAGGTAAGACTACAGGGCATCCCCTGACCCCTTGGTGGGGGTTAACTTGGTCCATAGTGTATATTCTCTGGTCTCTACTAGCTTGCCTCATGAAAACCCAGCATTATCTTGTTATATTACCTGTATGTTTTTAAGATCATTTAAATATGATCATTTCCACTGTCACTTTGGGGACAGGAGTTTAAAAGTATCAGCATGTAGGGATGTAATATACAACATGATAAAGATGATTAACACTGCTATACATTACAAATAAAAGTTGTTGAGAGTCAAATCCTAAGAGCTCTCATCAAAAGGAAAAATTTCTTTTTCTATTTCTTTAATTTTGTATCTATAGGAGATGATGGATGTTCACTAAACCTACTGTGGTCATGATTTCATGATGTATGTAAGCCACACTGTACACTTTATATGTATATAGTGCTGTATATCAATAATACTCAATAAAATGGGAAGAAAAAACTTTTAATTAAAAATACTCTTTAAACACCCCAAATAAAAGGTATCAGCACAGAAGTCTAAGCTGCTCACATAAACAATCTTCAAGTACAATGTAAACATTTCTATCATCAAATCACAATTAAAACTTATTCTTTGCACATGTCATATTTTCATGATAACATTTTCTTGCCGTGACACATAGAACATTAAAAATACTGTCAAAAATTACTAAGATAAATCTAATGGAAAATATTAAAAAAAAACCATAGAGGTAAGTCAGCAGTCATGTTAACACTAAAGCACTGGGCAAGAAATTTCATGGGAGACTTTTTCCTTTTTGGTAGGAGAAACAGAGTATCACAAATCTTCAGTACATGGTTAGCAGCTCTGAAAATGCCTTTATTTTACACAGCATGCCACAGACAGTTTTATTCTCAAAAGAATAAGGAGCAGAATAAGAGTTCCCAGCATGCAAAAAGAATCAAAGCACCATGCAAAGGTGTACTTCCAAAGTACGGTCAAACTCTTTGATGTTCATAAGGACTAAAGGCAGAATGACACAATCCTTGCCTTGTGATGGGCAAAGTTCCCCGGATTCGGTTGGCAAAGATTGTAGAATCTTTAGTAAAAAGTACATTTATAAAAAGGAGATCTACCATTCCTTTGCACAGCAGTTGGAGCACTGGATACCAACTCCATATGGGTCCATACTCAAACTTCCCATTTAATTTATACTTCAAAAATGTAAAATTTTACAGATCATTATTGGTATATAAACTTTAAAATTTTAAAACCTATCTTCTCTTTGTGGAATGGGGCAAGGAACAAACTATAAAGACTGAAATGTTTAGAAAATACCTACTAACGATCTGATACCGTTTCTCTCCCTAAAATGTATAAGAATGGTTTCCTTTAGTTATGAGTAGATTGTTATCCTTGGCAACAGAAACAAGAACACAGCTAGTTTCTGTCTCAGTCCTCATTTCTAAGAATATGTCTGATCAATGAAACTGCTTTTAAGAGACAGGAATAAAAAATTTTCTGCAAAAGCAGAATCTGATTTTTACATATCATGAATAATAACTCATTTTTAAATTCTCTTAACTATAGACATAAATGTCAGCAATCTCAGTATACAAGGTGTTCCAGAAGTCTTAGTGCAATGGTCAGCTTTAATATCCTCAGAAGTCCAGATGCTACAAAGTTACTAAAAACACCATTTGAAAAGTTTAATCACCTAAATATCTTTGACACTGAGTTTTGTGAATTTTGATTATTAAATTTCTTTTTAAAAATTATGTGAGCTATATGTTGGCTTGTTAGTACTCTATGAGTAGCCATGAATAAAGCAAACCTCTCCAATGTGAGGCAATACTTTTTTTACTGTTTTAGATAATTTGATTACTCCAAATTTATGACAGTCTATTAACCAGAAATTTTCTACTACTATTCCCCGTAGCAAAATTGTATTGGGTCTGGTTTCATTAATATTCTTATTAGTTCCAAGTATGCCCAATTACTTTGCAGCTAAATTGTTTTACTATCATTATCACTTATTTATGTTTGTGTTATAAACCTAGGCATTAATAAAATACAGCATTGTGCACTGTTCTTTAAAAATCTTAGTTCTATAGGAGATGGATATTCTAGGAACAGTCAATTCTTGGCTGTTCCACTCCTTGCTCTTTAGTTGTGAATGATCTGCTATATTATCTCTTTTTCATCTTCTCCCTTTTGCCTGTACATTATTCTTTGACATTCTAACAGAGTCAGTTAATGATGGAAAAGAGGCATCCAGAGGCAATACTTTTTGTGTTTACAGAGCAAGAGTGCTGATGTTCCCAAGACTCCCATAGCCAGTCACACATCCACAAAGGATGGAGGTGGTAGCAATAGAAACAGAAGCCTCACAGGAGTTCCACGGTAGCCTAATGGTTAGAATTTTGGGCCTTCACTGCGGAAGCCTGGGTTCAACTCCAGGTCAGGGAACTAAGATCATACAAGCCGTGTGGTACAGCCAAACAGACACGAAGCTTCACAACAGCTACCATCATAGACAGCTTAAATTGTGCTGCTCAGAGGAACAAACATCTGAACAAAAGGAGAGGACCCTTGGTAAATAACATACATTCTCTTTTCCTTCCTTACTTGTGTGAACCTGTTTCATGGCATTGAGCACAGTCATTCTACGACAATATATAATAAAAAATCACCTCACCCTGTATGTTTTTAACTTGGTGAATGTTTTCTTATCTTTTAACATGAACTTGGTTACTAGGTTAGTAACTGGGTAAGCAAATCTATTTATAATGGCATGTGCCTATATTAAAACCTACTTTACCATAAAAGTGATATGCAGTTTCCACTCAGTATAGAGTTTCACCTGCTAGTCCTCTCAACAAGCTTTAGAAGTTTTCTCTTTGCAATCATCTACATACCTGGAAAGGCACTCTATACCAAAATTAGCACACTAAGCTACCAAGGACAGACAGGGATGAGAGAGGAGAGAGAGTGTGGGGCTGAAAATAGCTAGAACAATCTAAAAGGCATGTGTTCCAAGGTCAGAACAGTACTGATCAATGAGTTGAGTCAGTCAGAATAATCTGTGACTTCTTGGTGAACAAGAAGCAGGGGTTATTTTGGACAAAACAATGAATAAGTGATTGGAAAGCAACAATTGTCAGTTTATATAACTTGTAAGTGGCTTACATACATCTTCCATTTAGAGGACATCATTCTTTTTAAAGTGAATGCCCTCTGGGGCTCTTTTTAAAAAATCCTTAGCCATAAAACTCAGATCAAAAAGTTCTGAAAGGCTCTACACAATTGCATCTACAATATAGGTACTCAGCAAGTTGATGGAAGGGAGTTTCTCTGGTGGCTCAGATAGTAAAGAATCTGCCTGCAATGCCTGAGTTCTATCCCTGAGTTGGGAAGATCCCCTGGAGGAGTGCATGGCAACCCACTCCAGTATTCTTGCCTAGAGAATTCCATGGACAGAGGAGCCTGGCAGGCTACAGTAGTCCGTGGGGTCACAAAGAGTCAGACATGACTGAGCAACTAACACACACACACATATACACAAGTTGATGAAAACGTACTGAAAGATTTCCACATATCACCTGGCCACTGCTATAATCCCTTCCCCTTCCTCCCAATACATGTTGGAATCCAAGTACTCAACTTTGAGTATAGGAAAAGAAGTTAACTTTACACAAAAACACTAAAAAGCCTTAAGCTAAACCTCTAAACTCAGATGAGTCAAACTAAAAAAGAAGTTACATGAACAGACCATAGGAATCTGGAAATGTTACTATTTTAAGTGAAACCTTAGGATTGTGACAGAATACCCCAAAATTTTCAAAAAAGATTCTATATCAACAGACAGTGCTATTTAGAAAATGCCCTGTTTAAGAAATGCTAGTGTTCTCTGCTAAGTTAAAAGGATAGAATATTGGCTTGGCCAAAAAGTTTGTTTCAATTTGTGGGAAAACCCAGATGAACTTTTTGGCCAATCCAATACAAAATGCAGGCAGAGAAGTTATAATCAAGGCACACTACCCAGGGCAGCCAAGAAACTCTTTCTCATGCCATCCAGCTATTGACACACTCCCATACCAACGGCAACTATTGAGAGGCTGACCTAACAGGAGCTAGGCAGGAAAGCGAAGATGTCAAAAAGGTACACACACTTCCAAAGGTAGTACTGACTTTCAAACAATCTAGTTTCTTACATTGCCTACACCTCCATGGAGATTTCACCTCTAGGGAGCATGGATAAAAAGTTGAATATATTTTACATCACCCCAATATACTTTTGCTGTGTTTCTTTTCAAATACATCATCCCCTAATATCCTTGGGGTTTTATTTCATTTTTTACCATGAACTGAGATCAGAGAATTGTGCAGCCTCTGGAGACAGCATATTGGTGGTGCCTTGGAAGAACCTCTTGGGCTGGCTTTCAGTCTCCATTTCACCTAAAACAGAAAGAGGTGATGCTACAATAATGTGATTTTACAGATACAGGCTTGCTGCTAAAATGGGGTGATCTTTGTGTGACCAAAGATCAGAATACTTCAGGCTATTACTTGAAAGCTATTTTTCTATGTGCTTTAATGTAGAATAAATACATTGCCACATAACCTCAACTAAAAAGTCAGCAGCTCTAAAAATACCTTCTCATTTATTGTATATAGCATGCTGTCCGCACAGTCAATTTCTTTAATAGAAGAGTAGAACACTGATTCCATTAGGCAAAATGAATCAAGACTAACCACAACAGGAAAAAAGTATCCCCTAATAGCTGAAGCTCCCAGTGAATAATAATTTATGCTACATGATTAGTAAAGACTCTCAATTTTATATATTTTAATATCAAAACATTTCCTGAGATGAAGTCAAATGGACTCTAAAGTATGCAGGCTGATAAAGAACATACAAATCAAAGATTGCTTTAGGCTACTTAGTGAAAATGAACATTAGAAAATATACAAGTTTAAAAGCAAATCTGTAATTAAAAGCAATTATTAATTAGTTCACAAAATTAATGCTGTACTGGCTACTTCAATCCTGTAGATTTTCTCAGAACTGAGGATAGAAACACTTTACATTGGAAGAAATAACACTTAACATTTTGCCATGGAAGACCAAAGACTAACAACTCTAAATTAGACAGAAAAAGCTCCTTTCAAATAAGCTATGATTTAAAACACGCACACACCTTGGTTTCAAAGCTCTTTTACTGAGCTTTAAAATCAAACATTAAAGACAATTTAATTCATGGGCTTATCTATACTCCATTTGGAAATTAGCAACCATGAACTTAAACCTCTACAACAGTCTTCTGATGGAAAAAGATCAAGGAAGAACAAACATAACATTCATCCCCCCCATATTATTAATTAATTCATATTATCTTTCCTCTGGAGCTATCCTGAAAATTACTGAAATTCAAGAAAGGTTATATTTTCATTTGCTTTTTTCCATGCTTTAATATGCAGCTTTTCAAAGCTGCTGCCGGGCTTTCAACACTTCATTAGCAAAAGACTTTAGCCCTTTTGAGCAAAGAATCCCTCCATCTGCTGGTATATTTTGGAATAGCTTTGAAACAGAACAACCATATTAAGTTCCACCAACTTCCTACAACATATTTAAAATTAATACTAATAACAATACTAGCTTTAATTTCTAAGCTTTACTTTCACATCATAGCTCCTGAGAAGGTTCTTAGGATTGTAAATAATTCCTTACAGCATTAAGGAAAAAGACTATTGATTTATAAAGTAAAATCTATTCACTAAATAAAAATCCTGTCACTGTATCAGCATCTCCTCCCCAGAGCACACCATCTTTAATTTTAAGTTGTCTGAAATATAGCACTTTTGAATCTGTGTATGATACTACTAATGGAAAGTTTTCACCAAAGCCACAAGTATCAGTTTACCTAACATTAGAAGAGTTGATCTGTTTACTAGCCCTGGAGGTGATCTGCACACACACACAAAAACTTACTTAAATTGCTTTTTTAGAATTATCATTAAAACTCTCATTTAAAATGACATCCAACACTTAACAATCATGTGGTTATATCCCCAGGAATAATGACTAAACCCATGTTTAACTTCTTTGCCTTTCTTTAAATAGACTCCATTGGGTGCCCTCTATAAGCATCTAAAACCAGCACTGAGTGAGATCATTTTCATTTAGTGCTTTGTGATTTAAAATAATGTAATTAAAAGAGCACCCCTTGGGAATTTGGGATTGGTAGATGCAAACTATTACACACAGAATGGATAAACAACAAGGTCCTACTGTATAGCACAGAGAACTACATTCAATATCATGGAATAAACCATAATGGAAAAGAATATAAAAAAGAATATATATATGTGTATAACTGAATCTCTTTGCTGTACAGCAGAAATTAACACATTGTAAATAGACTAGACTTCAATTAAAACATAAATTCAAAGAAGAAAAAAAGAAAGAAAGTGTATTTCTTATAAACCACACACACACACACACACAGAGCACTCTATTATATCAAAAACCCTGCAGAGACTTGAATAGGAGGCTGTTCTGTTTGGCAAGCCATCATTTGGTGGTGGCTTATATTTGAGCATACAGCACGTGTATGGAATTATTTGCTATGACATTAAGACACATTTCTGCAACATATCAACTTATATCTTTTATATTCAGATTGCTGAGAGGCTAAATTTCTCAAACATATATTGATTATATGAATACACGAATAAGACTCAGTTATGAAGTGTAAAAAAAAATATAGATGGTATCAAATAACTAATTCCCAGAATTTAGAATCTGTAAAGCATACATTGGAAAAGAATATTGCACAATTTCTTTAGAAAAAAGGAATTAAGCTTTGAACTAATTTCAGACAGAAATTATTAATTTGTAATTCAAGCTGGACTATGTTTAACAGCAGAAGGGCGATACATACCTTTTCTTTTAAGAGGAGCAAGAACACTGGGCCTAATGCACTTGATTGGACTCTGGCTTCTCCTGCTTTAAAGAGTAAACAGGATAACAGTAAGTACTTCTGGCAAATCAATACAATTTATAGCCATATAGGGAGAAATGGACAATATCTGTGTTGTAGGTTGAGTAACTGAAATGCCAATACATGATCTTACCTGGCATATGACAATCTGGAATAACATGGCATTTTAAGCCATTTATTAAAACCCATTTCGTAAGACAAAATATCCACAACAGTTGTTTTTTTAAAAAGATAAATCTTATAAATAAGTTATTTGGGATTTTGACTGGTCTAAAATATTTTTCCTTACTTTTATAAAGAATACATTCCCATATGCATGAAACATAAACTAAACATAAACTGGCACTATGTCTCAAAAATTAAATATGGTAAAATGTTAACAGTTGAACATATAGGTGGTAAGTATATAGATGTTCACTGGGAAATTCTTTCAGCTTTGCTGTTTGAAATTTCCATAATAAAATGCTGAGGGAAAAGTTCACCAGAGAGGCAAATTTAATGAACAGCCTTTCATTCACATTGAAAAAGCAGGTTTACTTACGTGGAAAAGCGTCTTGGGCTAAGAACGGGACTTGGTGGTAGCCCGCTGCTGCTCACAAACATCTGCAAGGATGGTGAAAAGCATTGCTAGAAAAAAACATATATTAAAATAGCTCTAGTATTCCAGTTTTCAAAAGATTCTTCTCAAAATGACAAAAACAACATTTTAGAACTACTTACCTGTCTCTCACATATGTTTATAAGAGAACAGATGGATGGACAGAGTGACAGATTTTTTCTCAAATTACTACCATAGACTTCAATTAATTTTCCTTCCACTCATTGAATTCATCAAAAATTAGGTGATTTGTGTTTTTGTTTTGTGCATTTTAGAAAGTAATCAGCTCAGTGTGTGAAAGAGAGTTAATATCTTATCAGTGAACCTACCTTTCCAAATCCTCTGGTGGGTGATGGTGCCGGAGAAACTGGAGTGAAGTCAATCCTTTTAGGAGAATATAATTTCTCCTGCTTGTCAAAATCACTATCACTCTGTAAAAAGAAAGTG
Source organism: Antilocapra americana (assembly GCA_007570785.1). Classification (NCBI taxonomy): domain Eukaryota; kingdom Metazoa; phylum Chordata; class Mammalia; order Artiodactyla; family Antilocapridae; genus Antilocapra; species Antilocapra americana. The sequence goes on along the minus strand of ML663443.1, from coordinate 155,783 downwards.
CTATTTCCTCATAATTCACAAGTCAACACATCACTGTTCTTTACTACACAAACACACCTACACTTTTACAGATATACACTCCTAAAAGTTGTAATTTCATATTCTGGTGGAAAAGCACAGATGAAATACTGAATTCAAATTTGGAAACAGGAGGGCCCAAAGTGAATGAAGCCAATAAATAATACAGTGGGCTCTAGAAAATAAAAAAAACAAGCAGACATGTGAAAACTTTACCAGGCTCAAGCTCTCATCCCATGACTGGCTTATCTGCATTGCAGTTTGCACTTCTCTAAAACAGACAAAAATGAACAGCCATCAGAACTTGTAAACAAGACATACCTTAGGCCACACCGCATTCTTGTGAAGCACTAACCTTTCGTGCGCAGTTTCTCTGTTCATTATGTCCATGCCTTCCTCCTACAAAGACAAACATGTGCTGGAAACAGAATATTTATCCACACAGTTCTCTATTTCCAAGGAAACAAAAAGGACCTTTCTACTTCATTTGACATCATCAGAGTACAGCAGGACTGACATTCTAAGATTGTCACCTGTGCCACATCCGTATTTTATCTGCCCACTCAGAAGAATTGTAACATGTCTATAACTAACCAGAGTGGCAGCCTGACTCACTTTTAATACCTAATTCTGCAAGATGAAAATAAAATCAAAATGCAAAATGCAGAAAATTACAGATCTGAGCCAGTAAGTAAAATTTACCCTTTTGATTTGATGCAGTCTGCTGCTAGGAATCCGATTAGGTGAGGTTGACAGCAACTGCAAAGAAAAAGTCAACATTTACTATTTTTTGAATCACAAAGCTGTGGTCTGCTGTCAGTGCCAGTGTACAACCACTTCCTAGATAATTTTTCATATTCTTCTGAGAAATCGAGCTCTTTAAATCACTGAACATTAATGCACTAGAGAGGCAGTACATTCAGTCTTTAGAAAGTACACCAGGTGTCCAACCTCAAAGCACCATCTGTCGCTAGACAGGCACTGACTTTAACATTTTTCCCAAATGAATGCAGAGCTGTGTACATTTATGTAAAAAAAGACTCCAGGTCTTAGAAATAGCCATTACCCCACTTAACTAAAATAAGGAACTCTGTATGAGTGGAAAGCAAAAACCCTGATTCTATTCATTTTTATTACCAATGCACCAACAGAGGAAGAGGAGCAAATAAGCCCAATAAAATATTTCATCTAATTTGAACAAACTCTGAGAGATAGTGGAGGACAGAGGAGCCTGGTGTGCTACCGTCCATAGGGTTGCAAAGAGTTGGACACAGCAACTGAACAACAACAATAATACTTTATCTACAGTTAATGTTTATTGAAACACTTTTAAAAACTGCAATAAGGAGACTTTACTTGCATGATATAAGTCAATTCTAAAATTTGATCATTAATGCTATCATCACAAAGCTTACTAGTTCAGAAAAAAAATCAATGTAGAGGCAAGGTGCATTTTAAAGATATTGTTGCTTTCCTTTAGATCATTTTTTAATAACACAAAGATGAAATGATTTGGGTACCGAAATATGTTCCTTCAAAAATCATGATCTGATCATGAAATATAAGGTAAAATTCATACTAACATCTTACGGCAGAGGGATGGAGAAAGGCAAATGAATCTATAATACTATAAAGCCAAATACAATAATCATCCTGCTACAAGAGGCCCTATCCTATCCAAACAGGAGTATTTAAACAATACTCCTGTGGCAAGTAGTATAAAGTAGTGATAAACTAAAAAACTAAGTTTTTTAGGCAGAAGCTAATTCAGGTAAAATTTTTTAGTTATCCACTGAAATAAGATTTTACCTCAAAAGAGATCCCTTCATTTCCCACCCCTTTCTTTTACTTCTTCCTCTCCTAGTCTTTGAAAAGAGAAAAATATTACAAGTAAAATTCTTTTCAAAAGTATTTCTTTTCCATTATGAAAGTAATACATGTTTGTTGGTGAACTCTTGATAAGGTCATTTGAAAAAAATGCTAAGCTACTGGGCCAGTAAATAAGGCAGACAAGACTCCATCAGGACAGCAGGGCAGAGAGCATGAACAGGTCCGTCAGGGAACAAAAGAAACCCCAAAGGCAGCAAAATAATCAGGAAAGCCAAAGGACTGCCAGAAGCTGACTGCAGAGAAAGTCACCAGTTTAGATGGTAGGTCTACATCCTACACAACTCATCAGTTTGAGACAGGACGGGAAAGTTGACCCAGAAGAGGGACAGAGAACAGAAGAGCTGTGTCTGGTACCAGCAAAGAGAGCAATGGATGGGCTGAGGAAAAAGCCACGAACCTCAAGGAAGTGCCAGTTAATGGTGTGAAATAGAGCAAAGAGCTCAAGTGGAACCAGAAAAGAGGCCCCTGACCCTGGTGGTCAAGTGGGTGCTGGGGAGTTTTACAGGATGGTTTTTGAATGGAATTGTGGTAGGTGTTGTGAGATTATAAACTGGATGAACTGTTGGCAAGGAATTAGAGGCAGCTGAGTGTGGATTAAGCTTTGAAAAAACTCAGAGAGAGGAAGGGAAAAAGGCAAAGACGGACCTATGAAGAAAGAGGCTTGTTTTCCAGATATGGGATGTGTGAGCTGGGAGAAGGCAGGAGGGAAAGAGCCAACAAGGAAGGGAGAGAAGACACAAGATAGAGCAGAGACAACAGGCTGAGCAAAGGTCCAGGGGAGTCCAACACCTTGCCAACCATTAGCAGAAAGTTCCCTGTGTGAAGGGAAAGACTTCCAGGGGAAGAAAGTCACTGGTTATCCAAGAGAGGTGTCTGCCACCTCTGTGAAGTAAAAGGCTCAGGTCGTCTGCTGAAAGTGTAAGTGGGTGAGACAGGAGGAATGCCATTTTTGAGATTTTGAATGTTGCTTTGGAGTGCAACATGGGGCCCCTGGTTCCTTGAACCCAACACTCCAGGAAAGAATGCACTGTTTGCCCTTCAAATGTCTAATTCCTCTCAATTCTCTATCTGGAATAAAGGCAACACTTTCCCCCTGGTCACCAAGAAATAAAATATCAGTCACTCTGAGTATATCTTCCCTCTGCCTTTCTATCTAATCAGCAAATCATGGAGAGCCTACTTCTGTATGTCTCTTTCATCAGCCCCCCAACCACACCTCTTTCCATTTCTGTCTGCAACACCTTACTTTGTGCAGGTTAAGATGGGACATAGGTAAGTATATTAAGATCTGTAGAGCTTGTGGTGACATAATACATATGGTGTAATCAATATGAAAAAAGTAGCCAAAGGGTGCTGGGGAAGCTGTCCTAAACCAGAAAATCAGAGAGGAGAAGGGGAGAGAGTGAGGAGAGCATAGGGATCAATAAAGAAGAGGGCATCCACACATCCCTTCCACAAACTCGTGTATTTTAGTGCAGCCAGAAGGAAGGCTATTAGTGAGATGAGTCCCAAATCATCTAAGAATCTTAGATACTAAGAATCTTCACATCTTAGAAAACAGCCAAGTGAAGTGCAAAGGGACAAAATCATTTTCCCTTCTTTGCTATGCTATTGATATCAGGAACACAGCTGTAGAACATGTAGAAAGATTTTTCACATATACAGCAAAAACAAGTAGTTCTATTTTCTAATATCCTCAGAGAAGAAGGTGCAGGAAACCAAACCTCCAGAGAGCTATCATTCCCCCCTTGAAGTATCTGTAGCCACTTTGGCTGGAAATCTTAAAAGTGTTCTATTCCCTCCTCCCTTTCTTAAACAGATTTTACCAAACAGAATAGCACTGGAAGATGCCTAGTCTAACCCCAACTCTGTCACTTACTAAACTGTGTGATTTGGAGCAAGTCACTTTGATCGGCTGAGTCTTAGCTGCTGCCTCTTTTAATTGGGAGAAACATCTTTTGCCCTGCCTACTTCATAGGGGTTGCTATGAGAATTAAATGTGTGAAAGTACTCTGTAACATGTAAAATACCATATAAGTGTAAGTATTATTACAATTTAAGAAAAGGTTAATGACCCAGGTATTGTAGAAACATCAATTATTTTACAGTTCGATGCCAGTGACACCCTCAGGGTCTACTAACAGGCTATCAGCTCTAATACTAAGCCACAGACTAATTTTGTGAAAACCTCTATCTGCTTTTCAGTCCTCTCCTCCCTTGCTAGCAGCTGCTAATACACCTTTACCCCAATGTACACCTTTAACCCAAATGTACTTCTTCTGATTTTCTGCTTCTCACACACTACTGAGTTCAAAGCTTATTATAATTGTGCATAAATTTTAGATGATTCAGAGGTCAGAGAGCCTCTCCTATAAATAAAATGATGAACCTCTGTGCACAGACTATGGAAATCTGTTTCAGCCATTTAGAAGCCTATCTGCTTACACCTCATACCTTCCAGGGCACTGCAATTACTGGATAAGTGGACTCCACATGTGAAGGGCTACTATATTAAAAACCTCTTCATAATTTCTCCCACAACGACCAACTAAAAAGGTGATCCATGATGGCTCTGGCTATATAGACCAGTCACCATCAACATCTCTACTGGGAATGCAAATACAAGCATTTTCAAGTAGAGTTTACTTTAAATAGATAGCTCTGTCCAACAAAAATATTCTGCTACCATATACATGATTTTTGCATCCTAGGACAAATAAAGACCTCTTCTCAGATATAATTAGAAGTTAATCCTGACTTACTTCTGACCTTCCCTGGTGGCTCGGACAGTAAAGAATCCACCTGCAATGCAGGGGACCAGGGTTCAATCCCTGGGTTGGGAAGATTGCCTAGAGAAAGAAATGGCAACCCACTCCAGTATTCTTGCCTGGAAAATTCCATGGACAGAGGAGCCTGGTGGGCGACAATCCATGGGGTCACAAAGAGTTGGACCCAACTGAGTGACTAACACTTTCTTACCTCACAACCATGATGTAAGTAGTGACAAAAAACGATGAACAGTGTTTAAAAATACCAAGTCCCACAGTCAAGAAAAAATTTTAACCAGATTTCCTTTTTGCACCAAAAATTGAAAATGGCCACAGCATAAGCAGTAAACAAGACAGGTAAAATCATTTTTTCTTTCATAAGCAGTGGTGCCTAGCACATCATCTCAAGAAAGAACAACATTTGAAAGTGTCTCCTTCAATCCCAACCACTAAGGATACTTACTCCTATACTTACCAAGTTGTGATGGCTCATGACAGTTGTACTATTCCTCCGAGCTTTAAATGTGTAAGGTTGAAAAACCTGCGAAAGGTCACTGAAAAGTAAAAAATAAAATGATTTATATCTTCTCATATAAGATATCCTTCGGCTGTATGAATGCCAGTTCTCTGGTTAACACTGAAGTCTTTGATGGCCCCTCAACTCCTCACTGTCCTCTGCAGAACGTCCCTAGTAGTGTGCTGTGGAAGAGAGGCTGGCTGAGATACTGGTCTCCTCCGGGCTGGGGGACAGCTAGAAGAGGTATGGGGCGGAGCTCCAGACTGGTTGCCTCCAGTTCCTTCTGGTCAGAATTCACGCCCCCAAACCAGTTACCACCAGACACCAGTAGCCTCATCTGTTTACCAGAGGACCTACCTGTAAAAGTTACTGCCTACATGTGCTGTCACGTGAGTAGGGCTGGGGAGCCCTGATGCCCAGTAGGAACCCTATCAGCACATCTCCCCCTGTTGCCCTAAACACCTGTGCTACTCTGGAACCCTGCTGTTCAACTACATCAACAGACCTGGAGATTTGCTCACATTGCCCCTTCTGCCTCAAATGCCCTCCCCCCCACCACTCTGTCAAAACCCTTCCTATCCTTCAATAGCCATCTCAGATGCCAGACCCCCGACAAGCCTCTCTTTATTCCACAATCTTAATGCTATCATTCCCTTCTTTGCACGCAAAGAGTACAATGGGAAACCAGATGCTTCTTGAGACACTAACTTCACCTTTTATTAAAGGCAAGTGTGCATGTGTTTGAAACCCCTTGGGAGAGGTGTTTTGGTCACCCTGAGCAGTCCTGAGCAAAGTGCCATGCTCAGGACAAGAGGTCAAGAAAGAGTTTCAAGGCTGAACTGGACTGGGCTTCCAAGGACGGTGGAGATCACGTAATCCAGCTCTCTGAAATTTTAAATTAGAAAACAGAGACTCAAAAAGGCTAAGTGACTCATTCCTGATCATAGCCAGTTAGGGAGAAAATTGGGACTAGGCCTGGTCACCTCACTCTTTCTCCTGTCACATCATGCTACCTTTCAAATAATTACTTAAATCATGAAGCAAAAAAACAGCCTGTTTTTCTTCAACAGTCTAAATGCAGGTCAACAGGATCACCCCAGTCCCCAGCAACTGCTGGCTTACAAGATTCAAAAAGATAACCAAAAAAATACCAATTTATTTCTATAGTATCAAAAATAAATGTAGAGCCGGGGACACAATTAGGAAAGCAAAGAGTCACTTCATCATTCCCTCGATGTTGAAATATAATAAAAGACAAAAGGTAAGTCTGTTTTTTTCCCCAAAATAAGGATATCACAATCAGTTTGATAGACAAGGATTACCTTTCTCTTTGCCTTCACTGTACTTGATTAGTGTTTTGGCTAATTCTACTCCCACCTCTCCTCTTTTGGAGTCATTCCATTTCTACAAGGTCTCACAAATTGGCTTTAAAATGAATTGTTTAATTACAAAAGTGAAATGTAATAGGCTCAAGAGCTGCCAACCTAACCTTCACTATCACAATAGTCTGCCTTAGACCCTCTGGTGACTTACTGCCAGGAAAACACAGGACCCTACCACTAAAATTCAAGGGTCAATTCTTTCTATTGTTTTTGAAAACCTGCACTTTCACTGACCTAAGCTACATGCCACCCTTCTTTCTTTTTTTTATTGACTGGAATGTGTTTCGGGCATTTTTAGGATCTGAAAATATTATGACAAATCTGAATCACTTAATAGGACATGAATGTGGCATTTAATTACAAGTTATTAGATAAACTGTGATTTATCGAAGTAAACCTCTGTTAACTCCAGGGTTCCTAAACTAAGCTTAGAAATGGCAGTTCTTAGAGACAGGTGCCAAGTTGCAATCCTAGTTTCAGGGGCTTTAGTCTGACATTCAGTGGTGTAAATTAGGCAGGGAAAACAACCTGTTAGAAGAGCCAGAAGCCTGTTGTAGTTCCTTTGAGAGGGGCCAACAGAGCCCCAGGTAGAGAGAGCCCCATTTTCCCCACACTGCCCAGAGTTTAGGGTCAAACTTTCACTCCACCTTGGGACCTAAGTCACTGTCAAGCAGACAAGTCCCCACCCCCTCAGCGTGGAGAACTCATATGAGCTCCAGCTCTCACTGGAGGAAAGGAAGACTGCCTGCAGCAGATAGAGGAGATCCTGAACCCTGAACTCCATCCTCCCCAACCCTCCTCACCTGAGCCCATGGATCAGGGGAGCGCTGTTGGATCTCCTCAGGTTGCCCCCATCAGTTGTGTCAGGCTCAAAGTCAAGCTCCATGTTCTCTTGAGCCATGTCGGAGACTTGCCTGCAGCACGCGGACAGTGCTCTGCTCCTGGTGCTTAGCTATGGACTCCCAAGACTCTCACCGCAGGACTGAGCTGCTGGGGACTGGCAGCTGGGGGCTGGGGCTAAGGGGCGGAGGCTTGGGGGAGGGGCGGGGGCGGGGGCGGAGAAAAGCCGGAAAGAAGGAGGAGGGAAAGAGGATGAGGATGATGAAGGGAGACTGAGAGTGAGGGAGGCGAGGAGGATGGAGAGGTTGTGGTGGTGGCTAACAGAATAAAGGAAGAGAGAGGAGGAAAGAGGGGTGGAAAGAAGAGGGAAAAGAGCAAGAGGGGGGGGGAAAGGATAGACGGAAAAGCAGGAAAACAAAGAGAGTAAAGGAGGGGGACAGAAAGGGGAGAAGAAGATAGAGGGAAGGAGGGTAGGGTGGAGGGAAAAGAGGAGCACGGGAGCAAGGGAAAGAAGGACGGGGTTTGGGAAAGAGGAGACAGGACGAAGGGAGAAGACAAGGGAGGGGTGTGGAAACTAGGCAGCAGCAGAACTCATGCTGCTCTTTCGGCCAACGACCTCAAGCGGGGCCGTGCTACAGATAGCCGAGCTGCCCGGGCAGCACTAGCACCGAGGAGCTGACAGTCGGGTAGGGCCTGGCCGGGCGGCCTCGGCGGCTCCAGCTCCCCATGCTTGGGGAGCCGGTCCAGCCCTTCATGCTCCGTGACCCGGTTCCTAAGGCTCCTCAGCCCTGCTATCGGAGCTGCTCCCCCTCCTCGAACCCCCTCCCTGCCTGGAAGACAGGTCGGGGGTTTGGCCAGCCGCCGCCGCTGTGCCTGTTTTTTTCTTTCTTGGGTTCTGATGGCCCGGAGGAACCCCTTAGGGCCAAGACCAATATCTACAACCTACAGCCTTTCATTCCTCCCACGCTTCCGAAGCGGGAACCGCCGCAAAGCCAGGTCTTCCGCGTCCGGGCACCCATTGGGTCCTGCGCACGCGCCCACAAGCGGCGCCAATGGGTCCGCGGGCACGGAGCATGCGTGGGAGCCCCGCCCCGCAAACTTCCTCCAAAGGGGAGGAGCGTTTCCAAGGAGCAGGGCGCTTTTCTCCTCTGCATTGGTCCCGGGAACCTGGCGCCGGATTTTGAAAAGAACCAATCCTTTGGAGATACTGGAGCAGCATCTTTCTGGAGGAATTTGGGCCAGTATTCAAGAGAAAAAAGAAGCACGTGATTTCCACATTTTTTCGTTCCCAATTTGTATGCCCTGACTTCTGTGATCCCCACTTATTTCTTAAATCCCTCGACCTTGTTGGTATTTGTCTGGAGCAGATTTGTTAGATCATCCATTTGGGTGCCCTAGACCAAAGGAAGTGAATGGACAAAAGCAATGGCGTAAAAAGAGAATCCAATGAGAGTTCCTATAGTTAATGAGAAGCACTCGCCTCCATTATGCAAGCACCGTTAGTTTCAGTGATATCAGGGAAAGTCCTAAAGAACCGTAACAGAACCAGAATTTCTTTTTCTCTTTCTAGGGTTTATAGAGACTTAACAGTCACGATTCAGCTTATATGAGACCTGGAATTAAAACTTATTTTATTAAATACCTATATAGCAGTTACTGCGTACTAGGCAATATTCTAAGAGCTTTAGAAATATTAACTCATTTAATCCTCATCACTTGAAGGACCCTGGGAGAGAGATGGTAACTGTACTGTATTAATCATACATACCTAGAAGGTACAGGAAACTTAAAAAGGAAATTTAAAAAAAGAAAAATTATCTTTTACAGAAATGATTTTACCAACTTCTTCAACTTAGTTGTACCATATTAAACTTGCCAGGCCCAATTATCATTTTATTCCTCAATGTTTATATATTCTGCTTATAAAATGGGAGTTTTTAAACCACTTTCAGATAGTTTCCTTTATTTCTAAAATTTTATTATTAGTACAATTGTTTTACAATGTGTTAGTTTCTGCTGTACAACAAAGTGAATCAGCTATAGTTATACATATATTCCCTCCCTCTTAGGACTTCCCTGGTGGCACAGTGGATAGGAATATGCAAGGGACACAGGTTTGATCCTTGGTCTGGGAAGATTACACATGCCACAGGGCAAGTAAATCCCTGCACCACAACTACTGAGCCCAGGCTCCACCACAGAAAAGCCACTGGAATGAGAATTCCCTGCACCACAATGAGACAGCAGCCCCTGCTCACCACAACTATAGAAAGCCCTCGTGAAGCAACAAAGTCCCACCACAACCAAAAATAAGTAAATATAAATAAATAATAAGAAAAAGATTCCCCCCTCTTTAGTGCCCAACCTGAGCTCCCTGTGCTATACAGCAGCTTCCCACTAGCTATTTTACACATGGTAGTGTCCAATATGCTACTGGGGAAGAGCGGAGGAGAACTACTAATAGCTCTAGAAAGAATGAAGTGGCTGAATCAAAGTGGAAACAACACTCAGTTGTGGATGCGTCTGGTGATAAAAGTAAAATCCAGTGCTGCAAAGAACAATATTGCATAGGAACCTGGAATGTTAGGTCCATGAATCAAGGTAAATTGGATGTGATCAAGCAGGAGATGGTAAGAATAAACATCGATTTCTTAGTAGGAATTAGTGAGCTAAAATGGATGGGAATGGGCAAATTTAATTCAGATGACCATTATATCTAGTACTGTGGGCAAGAATCCCATAGAAGAAATGGAGTAGCCCTCATAATCAACAAAAGAGTCCAAAATGCACTACTTGGGTGCAACCTCAAAAATGACAGAATGATTTCAATTTGTTTCCAAGGCAAGCCATTCAACATCACAGTAATTTATATCTATGCCCCTACCACCAGAAGCTGAAATTGATCAGTTCTATGAAGACCTAGAAGACTGCCTAGAACTAACACCAAAAAAGGATGTTCTATTCATCATTGGGGATTGGAATGCAAAAGTAGGAAGTCAAGAGATACCTGTAGTAACAGGCAAGTTTGGCCTTGAAGAACAAAATGAATCAGGGCAGAGGCGAACTGAATTCTGCCAAGAGAATGCACCGGTCATAGCAAATATCCTTTTTCTTTTTTTTTTAATATCCTTTTTCAACAACACAAGAGACAACTTTACACATAGACATCACCAAATGGTCAATACCAAAATCAGACTGATGACATTCTTTGTAGCCGAAGATGGAGAAGCTGTATAAAGTCAGCAAAAACTGACTGTGGCTCAGATCATCAGCTTCTCATAGCAAACTTCAGGCTTAAACTAAAGCAGGGAAAACTATGAGGCCAGCCAGGTACAACTTAAATCATATCCCCTATGAATATGCAGTGGAGCTAATGAATAGATTCAAGGGATTAAATCTAGTTAACAGTGTGCCTGAAGAACTATGAATGGAGGTCCATAATATTGTACAGGAGACAGTGAACAAAACCATCCCAAAGAAAAAGAAAAGCAAGAGAGCAAAGTGGTTATCTGAGGAGGCTTTACATATAGGTGAAGAAAAAAGTGAAAAGCAAGGGAGAAAGGGAAAGGTACATCCAACTAAACGCAGAGTTCCAAAGAACAGCATGGAGAAGGCTTTCTTTCATGAACAGTGCATAAAACTAGAATAAAACAACAGAAGGGGAAAGACTAGAGATCTCTTCAGGAAAACTGGAAATATCAAGGGAACATTTCACCGGAAGATGGGCACAATAAAGGACAGAAATGGTAGAGACCTAATAGATGCTGAAGAGATGAAGAAGAGATGGAAAGAATACCCAGAAGAGCTGTACAAAAAAGGTTTTAATGTACTGGATTGTTACAATGATGTAGTCAGTCACCCAGAGCCAGGCATTCTGGAGTCAAGTGGGCCTTAGGAAATAAAGCTAATGGATGCGATGGAATTCCTGTAGAGCTATCCAAAACCCTAAAGGATGATGCCATCAAGGTGTTGCATTCAATATGTCAAGGTATTGCAAATCTGGAAGACCCAGCAGTGGCCACAGGACTGGAAAAGGTCAATCCTCATCCAATTCCTAAGAAGGGTAGTACTAAAGAATGTGCTAACCATTTAACAATTGCACTCATATCCAATGCTAGTAAGGTCATGCTTAAATCTTGCATGCTGAGCTTCAGCATTATGTGAACCAAGAACTTCCAGATGTCCAAGCTGGGTTTAGGAAAGGCAGAGGAACCAGAGAGTAGATTGCCAACATTCGCTGGATCATAGAGAAAGCCAGGCAATTCCAGAAAAACATATGCCTTTGTTTCATTGACTACGCTAAAGCCTTTGACTGTGTGGATCATAACAAACTGTGGAAATTTCTTAAAGAGATAGGAATACCAGGCTATCTTACCTGTCTCCTGAGAAACCTGTATGTGGGTCAAGAAGCAACAGTTAGAACCCTGTATGGAACAACTGATTGGTTCAAGATTGAAAAAGGAGGATGACAGGACTGTCTGCTGTCACCCTGTTGGTTTAACCTATACACTGAGCACATCATGACAAATGCTGGGCTGGATAAGTTACAAGCTGGAATCAAGATAGGTGGGACAAACATCAACAATCTCAGATATGTGTGTGTGTGTGTGTGTGTGTGTGTGTGTGTGTGTGTGTGTGTGTGCATGTGTTAGTTGCTTAGACATGTCCAATTCTTTGCAACCCAATAGACTGTGGCCTGTCAGGCTGCTCTGTCCATGTAATTCTCCAGGCAAGAATATTGGTTTGGGTTGTCATTCCCTCTCCAGGGGATCTTCTCAATCCAGGAATAGAACCCTGGTTTCCTAAATTGCAGGCAGGTATGTGGATGATACCACTCTAATGGCAGAAAGCAGAAAGGAACTAAAGAGCCTCTTGATGAGGGTGAAGGAAGAGAGTGAAAGAACTGTCTTAAAACTAAGTATTAAAAAAACTAAGATCATGGCATCCACCCCCATTACTTCATGGCATATAGGAGGGGGAAAGGTGGAAGTAGTGACAGATTTCCTCTTTTTGGGCTCCAAAACCACTGCGGACGGTGACTGCAGCCATGAAATCAGAAGATGATTGCTTCATGGCAAGAAAGCTAAGACAAACCTAGACAGTGTGTTTAAAAGCAGAGACATTACTCAGCTGACAAAGGTCAAGGCAAATATTCATTGGAAGGACTGATGCTCAAGCTGAAGCTCCAAAACTTTGGCCACCTGATGCGAAGACCTGACTTATTGGAAAAGACCGATACTGGGAAAGACTGAACACAGGAGGTGAAGGGGACAACAAAGGATGAGATGGTTGAATGGCATCACTGTTACAATAGACATGAGTTTGAGCAAACTCCAGGAGATGTTGAAGTACAGAGAAGCCCGGCATTCTGTAGTCCATAGAGTTGCAAATAGTTGGACACCACTGAGCAACTGAACAACAATGGTCTTCCCAGTGGTCATGTACAATTGTGAGAGCTGGACAATAAAGAAGACAGAATGCCAAGGAATTGATGCTTTCAAACTTTGGTGCTGGAGAAGACTCCTGAAAGTCCCTTGGACAGCGAGGAGATCAAATCAGTCAATCTTAAGGGAAATAAACCCTGAATGCTCGTCAGAAGGACTGATACTGAAGCTGAAGCTCCAGTATTTTGGTCATCTGATGCAAACAGCTAATTCTTGGAAAAGTCCCAGATGCTGGGAAAGATTGAGGGCAGAAGGAGAAGAGGGTGTCAGAGGATGCGATGGCTGGATGTATCACTGATGCAATGGATGTGAACTTGGCCAAACTTTAGGAGATGGTGAGGGACTGGGAGACCTGGTGTGCTGCAGTCCATGGGGTCGCAAAGAGTCAGACAGGACTGGGCAACTGAACAACAACAGTGTACATATGTCAGTGCTACTCTTCCAATTCATCCTACCCTCCTCTTCCCCACCCCACCACGTCCACATGTCCAGTACATCTGCATGTCTATTACTGCCCCACAAATAGGTTAATCTGTATTATTTTTCTAGATTCCGTGTGTATTAAGTCACTTAAGTCATGTCCAACTCTTTGCGACCCTATGGACTGTAGCCTGCCAGGCTCCTCCATCCATGGGATTTTCCAGGCAAGAATATTAAAGTGGGTTGTCATGCCCTCCTCCAGGGGATTTTCCCATCCCAGGGATAGAACCGGGTCTCTTATGTCTCCTGCATTGGCTGGTAGCTTCCATACCACTAGCAACACCTGGGAAGCCCCCTAGATTCCATATATATGCATTAATATATGATATTTGTTTTTCTCTTTCTGACTTCACCTGTATGACAGACTCTAGGTCCATCCATATCACTAGAAATGACCTAATTTCATTCCTTTTTATGGCTGAGTAATATTCCATTATACATATGTACCATATCTTTATCCATTCATCTGTTGGTGGACATTTAAGTTGCTTCAATGTCCTGGCTATTGTAAATAGTGCTGCAGTGAACACTGGGATGCATGTATCTTTTTGAATTATTGTTTTCTCAGGGTATATGCCCGGTAGTAGGATTGTTGGAACATAGGGTAGTTTTATTTTTAGTTTTTTAAGGAAGCTCTACACTGTTCTCCATAGTGGCTGTGTCAATTTACATTCCCACCAACAGAGTAGGAGGGTTCCCTTTTCTCCACACCCTCTTAAGCATTTGTTGTTTGTAGATTGTTTTTTGATGATGGCAATTCTGACCAGTGTGAGGTGAGAAAATATCAGACACTTCACAAAGTTTTGCATGTCATCCTTGAACAGAGGCCATGCTAATATTCTCTTTATCATTCCAATTTGCAATATTTGTGCTGCTGAAGCAAGCACAAGACAGTTTCCTTTAAATTGTCTATATTTTCCTGCCAGCTGGATTAGAAATGCAAGCTCTGGTTTGTTATTATTTTTATCAAATTATGTTTATCTTTTTATCTCAAGGTTTCAGCCACACCCCCACTTCCCACCAATCTGCTCAAAAAAATTATAGCACATTCTATTGTTCACAATAGCTACCAAACAATCATTTGTTGATCAAGTGTACAGTCCCTAACTCTGAAAAGCCAAACAATTTAAAAGAATCCTTAACTTTCTGGGGCTGAACAATTAGGAGAAATTCAAGGATATGTGAGAAGACAAACGCTATCGTGGCCATCATTTTCAGGTTTTATTCATTATTCATATCATTCTTGCCTACCTAGTTTCTTTTTATGTAAATTTTTTGGAAGGTTTGGGGTGTTTGTGGTTTGTGGGCTTGGGATCAACTTGTATTTGTCTTGCTCTTGTGATAACTAAAGGCTAACATATTGCTTTAAAGTTGCCATGACAACAGACAAAATAAAGAGCTGATTATGACATGTTTGTGGGACACCATTTACAGGAAAGTGGCAAGGGGCAGATGGCAGCAGACTAGGACAAACAAAGAAGAGTTACCACAAGGGTCAACGAATACATCTAAGCAAAACAACAACCCAAGATCATGGCACATGACTATGGAACAGCAAATGTTAATCAGGGAACACAGCCAGGTTGGTATAATAATGTGTGGGTAAAAATGAGAAGTAAAAATAATTTCTTTAAATATTGTGTTTGCCACTCTAGTATATAGAATTCTTTGTTTTTGTAATACTTGTTCCTTTTGACTTTTCCAACTTGAGTATGTCCTGTTTCTATTTTTACAGGTTTTAGGTTCCTGTCATATAGTTGAACTTAAGTTAAAGAGAATCCCTCCTTTTTGGTAGTAGCTGGAAACTTACTGCTATCTCATGTATTTAGTCATTTCATATACTTAACCCCTTTTCTCAAAACTCTCTCTTAGTTGCTCTCTTCTTGTTTTATTATGCCTATTTTCTTAGTGTTATGTACTTTGTTGTTTGGTCACTAAGTCGTGTCCAACTCTTTCACGACCATTTAAAAAAACTAGATATCAGCAATGTATAGACATGATGAGATTTGATTTGTCTATTCATTCACAGTATATCCATTAAACCTTATTGCCTGCCAAGAATATTAACAAACTCTTTGAAAAGTAAAATAAGCAGTAGATTGGAAGTAAGAGCTCTTTGTTCTCTGATGTACTCCATATTTTTATCTTATTCAAATGGTTTCATTTTGACCCTCTGTCCTGTATTTAACCACTGCCTCTGCAGTCACCCTGACTGAGTAAAGACTCAGTTTTAGCTGCCATTTTCATAAATTCTCCAGCTTACCCTGGGAAATTCCACAGTGGCTTTCAGGAATTTTGGTACTACCAGCCCAGATTCTATTGCTACCTAGTTATGTGCCATTAATCTGTCTGGAATTTTATCAACTGTAAAATAGAAAATATTTACCTAATTTACTAGATAGCTGTGAAGGGCAAGTTACTTAAACCTGTATTTGTTTATAAAATAATGTAATAACTATTTATTGAATGCTTGTTCAGAAATAGTGTCCAGAGAAATATCCAGAGGCACCTGGTCTGTTTTTTCACTTAAATAAAATGGCAGAGGAATCTTGGCTTTGCCACTTAGTAGTAGTAATTTGAGTAATCCCTCTGAGCTTCAGTTTCCTCCTTTGAAAACTGGGCATTGTGATGGTGCCTACCTCACAGGGTTACTGTAAGCATTAAATGTGATCACTTATTTCAAGTGCTTAGGACAGTACCTGGCACATAAAAAATGCCCCCCAAATGGTAGCTATTGTTAACCTGTCTTATATCAGGAATGGAGAAAATAACCTAATTCTGCCTAATATAATTATACTATTAGGCATATATATAATTATACTATTTCTTATTAATTATATAATATAATTATACTATTTCTTATTCTATTCTCAGAATGAAGAATGATTATGATCTTTCATGTTTATGACATAAACTTGTCATGAACTACTTCAAGATACTCTCATTTATTTTAAATTCACCACTGATTAGCCGGGCAGGGTTAACGATTGAACCAACTGAGATAAATATGTCAAAACATTTTTTTAAACTGTAAAGTGCTATACTGTGTTATGACTCTTTTAATTAATAACTCCCATTTCAATCGTTTCACTTGCCTTCTCTGCCATTTCTCTATATGGTTCCTAAGATGGGTGGTTTTTCAAAATTATTAGCATGGAGTTAAGATTTCAGTACTCAACGTGGCTGGTGGTAAAAACAATTCTAAAAGAGCAGTTCTTAGAATGTTTCAATCCATGAAAACATTGTTAAATGGCAACACTGATTTGGATGGATATTAAATTCTGATATTTTAAAGAAATAAGCCTCTTTGCTTTAACCCTAACTTTCTTAGCTAGATTTTATTCAATGTAAAAAATATACACTGCCTGATTATGGTAAAACACACATACACTGGATGATTTATTAGAGCAATTGGTTCAATTGTGTTAGGACTTTAACAAGACCCTTTGAGAGTGGGTGGTCCTCGCCCCCACCGCCACCCCCAGGCTTTAGTGTTTTTACATTGCAAAGGTGTAGGAAGTCTTTTGTAACAGGATGGAAAAATTCTTCTTGGGAGGTAACAAGCTTGTCAGCCTCAGTCATGAGACAAGGAGCTAACCAAAACTGAGTATTAGACTTAGGGCGCTCACTAAGGAAAGGGTGGCACTCCCATACACCTTATTTCCATCCTTTCTTTCTTAAATAATGCTTAAGGAAACCATGCCAGGGTTAACACGGGAGGAGAGGAGGAACAACCAAGGTGAATCCGCACTAGGGAGAGAGAAAAGTACCTGGCTTGCGAAAAAAAGGCTCCTTCACGGCGCATGCGCCCCCATCACGGCGGACACAGGCGCCGGTAATAATGCTTATTGCCTACGTAGTAAACGTGCGTCAGCGGGCCAGACCCAGGACGCATGCGCAGGGCCGCTACTGCCGAAATGATTCTGCAAGGCAGTGAGTTGTGGTTTTTGTTTTGACTGGAAAGGCTTACTCGGGTTTCCTTGGCTGCGAGAAATAAAGTAGGATTCACGGATTAAGAGAAATTCCTCATGTTCATTACAGGCTTGGAGGTGGAAGATCTCAGTGTTAGGTGCCCCGAGCTTGGAGTTAGGAGGGTCGGAGCCAGTCCTGTCCCACTTTGTGCCCACTGGTGTTAGGGATTGTAGGGCTGCAAAAGTGAGCACGCACTTGTCTAAGAACTTCTTCCTCTCTCCTTTTTCCTCTCTCCCTACATCATCTCACTTAGCTGACCTGTTCTTATGTGAACGGGAGCCAGAAAAACCGGAGAGCTCCAAACTAAGCTTCGGCACGGACAGAGCACGGGAGAAAATGGAACTACACTTGGAGGTGCTGCCGAGTTCAACCACTACAGAAGATAACACTTTGAGACGATGCAGCAGCGCCCCTTTGATCAGTGACCTTGGGTGAGCAGGATTGAGATACTGGAGGAGGCCTGCGGGGGCGGGGAAGGGTGGCAGGAGTTTCGAGAAAGTGACTTATAATAGCATTCCCACTCCTTGACTCATCGAGGTTCTGCAGGTATCTCCCTTGTGTCTGGTGACTGGAAGATTCCACTCTCAGCCTGGGGCCGGGGGGAACGGGGACGGGCTGGGTGGAGGGCAAGGGCACAAATGAAACTGGACGTCCTCTTCTGACAGTTCATCAAGATCCAGGACCCGAAAGCAGCAACTATTTGGTGTGGAACACGACTTTCTTTAACTTCACCCCATCTCTTACCCACACCATTGAAGAAATTGTGTACTCCCCACCCTCGCCTCCAGATCTGTAATGACTGTAATTTTTGTCATTCTTTCGTGTGCTTTGTCACCTCTGACCTTCACCTTAGCACACTCAGAGTGGGAATGGTTGTCAAGTAAATAAGCTTGGGCCTTTTTTACACCTAGTTTTTATTTGAACAAAAAGTTTAGCTATCACAGAAAATTACTCTCCTAATTTTGTATTCTCAATGACCTATTTGGCCCTACTTAGTTTTTGGTGGGTGAAAGTTTTTTTCTCATATGTATAAAACACAGATATACATATGGCACATAGGCAGATGTGCAGGATATTTCATAAGTTTTTCTCCATATTGTAAAAATATCTGAAAAATGCATTCACTGCATACATTTTATTAAGTTTGTACCTCACCTTTTGCTGGCATCATCCTACTTGATAGTTGTAATTCACAACTGTTAGATGAGAACTCAAGAGACCAGATCTACCTTCCTTGTTTAATGTATGGGCTAACAGGCCCATCAGTCTCCAAGATGTCATAGTAATCGATCAGTACTAGGAAGCTGTGGCTCCAGACTCCTAAGCTAGTGCTTTATCCACTACTAATCAATATCTAAGCTGATTAATTAAATAAATGAAGCTTTCTGGTCTTTTGAGTTAAGGGAGAATATGTTCTAACAAAATGAAAAGCAAACTAAGAGTGACCTGAAAATAATACATTACCTTTTAAAATAGGCAGATAGAAAAATAAGGGGTAGGGATAGCTCTGCATGTTGTACTGAGAACAAGAACATGCTGTAAATTCAGAATTCTACTCTAAACCCTGTTGTGTGAATAAATGAATTAATTGTTATGGGTGCACCCTGCTAATAGAAGAAAATACTTGAGAATGTTCATTTTACTGAAAAGCTCTATGAAATGAAGAAACAAGTCACAAATATGTAGATGATGGAGGATATATATTTGCAAGAATATGTGGATCCTATTTAATATATTAAGTGCTGGGGCAGGGGCTGGGGGACAGCTGACCAGGTCCCTTTTCCCAATCCTCAAAGTCCTGGAAACAGAGTGATCACAGTTATGCCTTCATACTTTGCTTTGTTCTGCAAAAGATTGGAAATTTTTATTATATTAGAGCATGGTTACAGTGTAGAATTCCATAGCTTAAGATCCTGATGCTGGACGTGAATTTTTGTACAGAAAGGTGAGGGGCAGTTGCATATTTCTCTAGTAGGAATTAACCCGAAAGATAGACCAAGTCCAGGGACTCTCGTCTATCAAAAAGAAGTAGCATAGGAATGATAGATGACATGCCTGAGGTCAAGGAATTTGTTCAAGTGATCTGAAGGCATGTTTTGTGCTGTTGTCACAAGCTTAGCACGTAATCAACAAGAAAAATTTAGAGCAGAATTACACTGAGCCTTAGTTGCATTCATTTTCTTGCAGATTCTTTTTAGTGGAGTATGTCCACTGCTCACTGCACTTTCTTTTAGTTGGCCTCTCATACTCATTGCCTTGCCTCTTTCACAGCTCTCTAAATATTGTTGTACTTCTTTCAAGCAGTTTTCCAATTTTGCATGATATTTCCTATGTATAAAGACTCTCAGTCTCCCTTGCACCAGCACTTGCAGAATTTGCTGTGTAAATGGCAACTCTTTAATACAAATATCACTATTTTTTAAGTTCCTGTACAGTTTTGTATTCATCTTGTATTAATAAAAATATCAATGTCAAACGTTTTGAACCTCTTGATTCTATCTTTAGCCCCTCAAGGTGGCTGACTTCACTACTGGTGTCAGTGATTTTATTTAAAGGTATTTTTTTCTCCTACTTCTCTGGCCCTTATTAGGCCCTTATTAGAATTAGAGATTAAGTTCTTGGATTTCTGCCAGTGCCTTCCCTCTTTACCGATAGTCTGACCCTGCATTTAAACTGTTAGTGTCTCAATTCTGTTTCAAAGACAAGCTATTGCCTGGGGGCCAAGCTGATTTGTTTTGCAAATAAAGTTTTATTGTAACATAGCCACACCCCCTTGTTTACTTACTATCTTTGGGCCACTTTCTTACTACTGAGACAGAGTTGAGTAATTGCAGCAAAGATTGTATGGATCACAAAGCCCCAAATATTTACTGTCTGGCCCTTTACAGACTTTATCAACCATCTAGATCCCCTGGAGGAGGGCATGGCAACCCACTCCAGTATTCTTGCCTGGAGAATCCCATGGACAGAGAAGCTGGTGGGTTACAGTCCATAGGGTCACAAAGAGATGGACATGGCTAAAACAACTGAGCACAAGCACACTGGTTTAAAAAGCTTGTATTAATACAAACCTGGAAGAAGAAGAATGGTCATGAAGAGTTATTGCTTTAGGGATGTAAGTGGCATAAATAGTAGTTTAGACAGAGATGCTTACTGATCATTTAAACATTATTTCGTTATATTGCACACCAGGCCTCCCTGACCCTCACTATCTCCTGTAGATTGCTCAAGTTCATGTCCATTGAATTGGTGATACTATCCAACCATCTCATCCTCTGCTTTTGCCTTCAATCCTTCCCAGCATCGGGGTCTTTTCAAATGAGTCATCTCTTTGCATCAGATGGCCAAAGTATTGGAGCTTCAGCTTCAGCATCGGTCCTTCCAATGAGTATTCAGGGTTGATTTCTCTTAGAATTGACTGATTTTATCTCCTTTCTGTCCAAGGAACTCTCAAGAGCCTTCTCTAGCACCACAGTTAGAAAGCATACATTCTTTGACACTCGGCCTTCTTTATGGTCCAGCTCTCACATCTGTACATGACTATTGGAAAGACCATAGCTTTGACTAGATGGACCTTTGTTGGGAAAGTGATGTCTTTGCTTTTTATTATACTGTCCAGGTTTGTCATAGCCTTCCTTCCAAGAAGCAAACATCTTGTAATTTCATGGCTGTAGTCACCATCCACAGTGATTTTGGAGCCCAAGAAGAGAAAATCTGTCAGTGCTTCCACTTTTTCCCCTTCTCTTTGCCATGAAGTAATGGGACCAGAAGCCATGATCTTAGTTTTTTGGATGTTGAGTTTTAAGCCAGCTTTTTCACTTTCCAATTATAGTCTTATTAAATAAAATTGGCAGACAGAAATTTAGGGGAGAGTGTAATTGTTAGCCTTAAGAATTATCCCAGCAGAGGGAAGGGATAAGTTGAAAGCTTGAGGTTGACATGCACACTGCTGGTGCTGCTGTTGCTGCTAAGTCACTTCAGTCGTGTCTGACTCTGTGCGACCCCATAGATGGCAGCCCACCAGGCTCTGCTGTCCCTGGGATTCTCCAGGCAAGAACACTGGAGTGGGTTGCCATTTCCTTCTCCAGTGCATGAAAGTGAAAAGTGAAAGTGAAGTTGCTCAGTTGCGTCCGACTCTTCGCAACCCCATGGACTGCAGCCCACCAGGCTCCTCCATCCATGGGACTTTCCAGGCAAGAGTACTGGAGTGGGGTGCCATTGCCTTCTCCGCATATACACACTACTATATATAAAATAGATAACTAATAAGGACTTAATGTATAGCACAGAGAACTCAATACTCTGTAATGCTTATATGGGAAAATAAAAGAGTGTATACATGTATATGCATAACTGATTCACCTCACTGTACACCTGAAACTAACACAACATTATAAATCAACTATATTCCAATAAAATCTTTTTAAAAAAGAATTACCTCCCACATGCAAAAGACAGTGGAAATATGCAACCCATTGGTGACCCTCCAACTTCCTAGTAGTAACTGCTAAAATATATTCCTGTTTTTGTAGGGGAAAATGACTGGGAAAGGATGTAAAAATACACATATACACATATCCTCCCATAAATATTGTCACTGCCTATTATATGCAAATCACTGCACTACAAAGATGTATCTCAAGGCTCAATAAGCTTTTAAAAGGGAAAATGAATACTGAGAAGACTTAAATGTATGATTGAATAAGATCTGTGCTTAGGAGGGAAAGAAACTGCTAGGGTAACTAAAAGAGGGGAGTTAGAAATGACAGCAGGATTGGTGAGGAATACACCATCTATCCAAAGTTTCTTGGATAGATGGCACTTAAGATGGGTCCTAACAAATAGATTGATAGGAAGCGGACTGGAAGAAAGAGGGCTAGGTAACTGAACAGCATTTCAAGAACATGGAATAGGCTTGGAAGTAGGAAAGTATAGGTATATTCCAGGATGCTGGTCAACTCTGCCTGGATCACTGGCTCCCAAATGTTTACCTACTGACCAGTGCTGATCCCAGGTGACATTCCACCTAATCCATGGTTTTAAAAATTTAAATACAGCATACTTTCCTGGGCATTACTGTATTTTACTCAGATTGTCAGTCCTGTTGTTTTTTAATAACAAAATCCCCTCTTGTAAATGAAATGATGGTAGTTGATGAGATTTTTTTTAATGACCTTGGCAAGAGAAAATGCAACTGCCAAGATTTTGTTTTGAAATTTTCCTAATCTATGAAATCCAAAAGTCTATGGAGCTAAATTGTGGAGGGCTTTGAAACTTAGTGTGTGTGCCTAGTTGCCCAGTCATGTTTGACTCTTTGTGACCTTATGGGCTGTAGCCCACCAGGCTCTATCTATCTGTGGGAATTCTCCAGGTAAGAATACTGGAGTGGGTTGCCATGTCCTCCTCCAGGGGATCTTCCCAACCCAGGGATTGAACCCAGGTCTCCCACATTGTAGGCTGATTCTTAACTGCCTGAGCCATCAGGGAAGCTCAAAAGTTACAGTAAAGAATGTAACTGAATTCAGCAGGCAATGAAGAGAATCACTGAAAGTTGTTAGCAGGAGAGCAAGCTGATTGCAGTAGGAAAAGAACAGAGGTGAGCTGACCAATTAGAATATTGCAGAGTTGGTGGAAAAGTAAGAATGCTTTGAATTGGTTTTTAGCAAGGAAACTGGAAAGCAGGATGGACATGAAAAATCATGGGTAAAACCTAAAAGAACTGGCACTTAATTGGATATAGTGGGTGGAAAAGAACATGTTAAAGATAGTTTTTTATTATCATTAGGGAAACCTGGATGAAAGGTACTCAAGAGCCCTCTATATTCTTTTTGCAATTTCTTGTGAGTCTTAGTTTCAAAATAAAAAATGTTATAACAACATACTACTATATTTAAAGAAGGCAACCAACAAGGACTTACTGTATAGCACAGGGAACTCTCATCAATATTCTGTAATAACCTAAATGAGAAAAGAATTTGAAAAAAGATATATATGTATGTATAACTGAATCACTTTGCTGTATATCTGAAACTAACACATTGTAAATCAACTAGAGTCCAATATAAAATAAAAATGTTTCTAAAGTTATAACAAAATGAAAACAAATACAAAAGATTTCTTCAGGGTCCCAAGGTCAAATCAGGTCAAGGCTGACTAAGTAGACATTTTCAAAGCTGAGGGAACTAGGAACATCTTCAGGAGCCTGTGGTTGCTCAGCTCAGTACATTGTTAACATGGGGGAATGTGACCCAGTATGGCAAAATCTTGCAAAATTTCAATAGAAGCCAGAAACCTGGAATCTGAATTCTTTATGTGAAATGTCCATTGTTGCTCCAAGTGTGCACAGCTAATTAAAAAACATGTTTAACACTGGGTAGGCCAAATGAAACATATCTGAAAAGCTCAGTTCTATTGACTCTGCTAGTGGCTATCCCTCTCATTCATGTGAAAGTTTGGGAGTCCAGAGGAAATTGCTACTAGCACATAATAGCCTCAGTCACAAATTTAAATTGGTTACAGGTTTACACAGAAAATGATGTATCTCTAAGGCCACAATAATTTATACTTATTCTTGGTAGCATGATTAGAGGTAAAATGGCATGCTTGAGAATTCCTCGCCTTACATGGGCACTAGTTTAGGTTCAGTCAACTAAGGATTTGTGTGTGTGTGTGCGTGCATGTTTTATTTTCTACATCTGCATAGCGGTCTCCACGAA
Organism: Antilocapra americana; assembly: GCA_007570785.1. NCBI lineage: Eukaryota > Metazoa > Chordata > Mammalia > Artiodactyla > Antilocapridae > Antilocapra > Antilocapra americana. The sequence goes on along the minus strand of ML663443.1, from coordinate 131,756 downwards.
GAAAGTATTTATATCAATGGCAATGTTGTTTAAGGATTTGAAAACTTATTTCTTTAAAAAAGTTTTTGTAATGAATTTTAAATGACAAATGTTTTCCTTTTCTTCTTAGTGATAATTCACAAGTGTTACAATCTGATTCAATAAGAACTCGAAGAAACAGTGAAACATGTATGACACAACACAGTCTGGTAAGAAAATGGTTATAGATGTGTGCTATTGTTGTTAACCAGTGGTCCTCAAACTTGAGTGTGAATCTGGAAGGCTTGTTAGAACAGATTACTGGCCCTCGACCCCAGAGTTTCTGATTCAGTTTTGGGGTGGAGCCTGAGAATTTGCATTTCTGAACAAGTTTCCACATTGAGAAACATTGTTCTAAACATTAGTGAAGGAAAAATAATCACACTGACTGCAGTTATGATTGGTGCACCTGCTGCAGCTGCAGGAGAATCAACTTTTAAATCCCACATGGATTTAACATTGAGGTTTGTTTTTATATATAAAACCATCTGGCTTCCAATTTTTAAAAGAACAATCTGATTTTGAGGGGGAAATTTGCAAGTTCTCCTAAGGGTAATTTTCAGGCTTATAGTTTAACTTTATCTCATATTTATCTTGAATTGAAAATATAGTTTGTTTTTCATGGTGTTATAATGCCATCTCTAAATGATAACTCGTCTACTAACTATCCTATAAACATAGGAAATATGCTTGTACGAAATGTTTCACTCTAGGAATCATTTTGTTGAGGTGAAATTTATATAGCACATAGTTATTTTAAAGTTACAGTTCAGGGGCATTTGGTGAATTCACAATGTTATTCAACCACCACCTCACTCTTGTCTCAAAAAGCACACACTCTTGTCTTATTCCTGATCATACATAAGTGGAAAGCTTTCAGTCTTTCATTATTGAGTATGATATTAGCTGAATGTTTGGGTAAATGCCCTTTTTCATGTTAGGGAAATTCCTTTCTACTCCTGCTTGCTGAGTCTTTTTTTTTTTTAATCATCAAAGGATGCTGAATTGTTTCAGAGGCTTTTTCTGCATCTATTCAGATGATTATATTGTTTTTTTCCTCTCCATTCTGTTAATATGATTTACTAGTTTGGTTTTCTTTTGTTGAAACACCTTTGAATTCCTAGGATAGATCCCACTTAGTCTTGGTGTATAATCCTTTTAATGCACTATGGGATTTGGTTTGCTATTATTTTGTTGAGAATTTTTCCACTTAAAGTCATAAGGGATATTGGTTCATAGTTTTCTTGTATCTTTGCTGACTTTGGTATTGGGGTAATGCTGATATTATAGAATGTGTTAGTGAATGTTCCTCCTCTTATATTTTTGGCAGTTATATTTTTGGCAGAGTTTTATTAAGATTGCTGTTGATTCTTTAGATGTTTGATAGAATTCACCAGTGAAGCCATTTGGCTGTAGACTTTTTTTTGTTGGGAGGTTTTGGAAACAGATTCTCTCTATTTACTTGTTAACAGGTCTGTTGAGATTTTATATTCCCTCTTGAGTTAGTTTGGTAATTTATGTATTTTTAGAAATTTGTTCATTTTGTTTAGATTATCTGCTTTGTTGATATATAGTTAATCATGTATTTCTCTTATATGATTTAATATGATGGAAGGTATAGAACATTTTAATGAAATGCTATAGCTTGGATTCTATTTTAAAGTATTGCTTTTTAATCTTAAAACTGAACACTTTCCTCTTTATAAAATGATATTCAGCATTATTACCACAAATGCAATAGTACTATACTGGGGAAAAATTAGAACTGTTCATTAGACAAATCTTTATTCTTCTATCCATTCTAGCTAGAGTGGAAGTAAAGATGAAATGGTGAGAAATGATGTTGGAGATATAAACTTGTGAAAAATCTTGTAGGGTCTTAAAAGTCATTTTAAGGATTTTGCACCTTGGGAATTGCCTAGCAATCCAGTGGTTAGGATTTCACTGCCATGGCCTGAAATCAAACCCTGGTTAGGGAAACTAAGGTCCCATAAGCCATGCAGTATAGCCAAAAAAAAGGAAAGATTTTCCACTTTATCCTATTGTCAATGGAAACTCATTGAAGAATTCTACATCTGTGATTGACCAAATCACAGACCAATCTAAGTCTGTGATCAAATTTTCACTTTTAAAAGATTACCCTGGCTTCAGAGTAGCAAGTAGATTGAAGAGAACAAAAGTAGATGCAAGAAGATCAGATGGGCAACTGTAGTGACTCTGGCAAACAGCTGATAGTAACTTGGACAAACGTGGTGGCAGTGGGAAGATCCATGAGATATTTGATAAGTAGGATCAGTTGGTGATAGATTCGATGGAGAGTGGGACTCAATGGAGGCAAAGATGATTACTAGCTCTCTGACTTGGGCAACTGATGGGATAGTGGTACCATGGAGAAAGGAAACATTGGCAGAAGAGTAGATTTAGAAGGGAAGATGAGTTTAGTTTTGGACTTGTTAAGTTTGAGGTTCTCTGATATCTTCAAGTGGAGACGTTACATATAAAAGTTTGAAGTTTGGGATAGAGATCTGAGCTAGAGATACATTTAGGATCAATAGATCATTATTTGAAACTATGGGAATGAATGAAATGACCTATGGAGAGAGTATAAGAGAAGAAGAAGAATAGGAAAAAACTTTAAAAATCAATCTCAGAAAGTTCAGTTCAGTTCTGTTCAATTCAGTCGCTCAGTCGTGTCTGACTGTTTGTGACCCCATAGACTGCAGCACGCCAGGCCTCCCTGTCCATCACCAACTACCGGAGTTTACTCAAACTCGTGTTTATTGAGTCGATGATGCCATCCAACTACCTCATCCCCTGTTGTCCCTTTCTCTTCCCAACTTGAATCTTTCCCAGCATCATGGTCTTTTCAAATGAGTCAGTTCTTTGAATCAGGTGGCCAAAGTATTGGAGTTTCAGCTTCAGCATCACTCCTTCCAATGAATATTCAGGACTGATACCTTTAGGATGGGCTGGTTGGGTCTCTTTGCAGTCCAAAGGACTCTCAAGAGTCTTCTCCATCACATTTCAAAAGCACCAATTCTTCAGTGCTCAGCTTTCTTTATAGTCCAACTCACACCCATACATGACTATTGGAAAAACCATAGCCTTGACTATATGGACCTTTGTTGGCAAAGCAATGTCTCTGCTTTTTAATATGCTGTCTAGGTTGGTCATAACTTTCCTCCTAAGGAGTAAGTGTCTTTTAATTTCATGGCTAAAGTCACAGTCTGCTGTGATTTTGGAGCCCCCCAAAATAAAGTCTGTCCCTGTTTCCACTGTTTCCCTATCTATTTGCCATAAAGTAATGGACCAGCTGCCATGATCTTAGTTTTCTGACTGTTGAGCTTTAAGCCAACTTTTTCACTCTCCTCTTTCACTTTCATCAAGAGGCTCTTTAGTTCTTCTTCAATTTCTGCCATAAGGGTGGTGTCAACTGCATATCTGAGGTTATTGATGTTTCACCCAGCAGTCTTGATTCTGGCTTCTGCTTCCTCCAGCCCAGCGTTTTTCATAATGTACTCTGCATATAGATTAAATAAACTGGGTGACAATATACAGCCTTGAACTACTTCTTTCCTGATTTGGAACCAGTCTGTTTTTCCATGTCCAGTTCTAGCTGTTGCTTCTTGACCTGCATACAGATTTCTCAAGAGGCAGGTCAGGTGGTCTGGTATTCCCATCTCTTTAAGAATTTTCCACAGTTTGTTGTCATCCACAGTCAAAGGTTTTGGCATAGTCAATAAAGCAGAAATAGATGTTTTTCTGGAACTCTGTTACTTTTTTGACAATCTCAGAAAAGGCTCCACCAAATAAGACTATGCTGGAATGGTCAGAAAGATGGGAGGAGACTCAAGAGAGAGTAGTACCATAGAAAACCACAGAAAACAAAAGTCAAGTGGTTAAACATGATAAAGACTGAAAGGTGTCCTTTGAGTTACCAAAATGGAGCTTATTCATGAACTTTTATTTGAAAGAAAGTTCAGTGGAGAAAAGGGTAGAAGAAGCCAGAATGGATTGAGAGGCAAGGACCTATTGCACTATCCATATGAACTTGATTATCTGGGGGCAGGTTATCCTTTCTGCACCTTAATTTTCTCATCTGTAAAATGGGAATGTAATAGCATCTGCCTTATAAGTTTGTTGTGATTATATCAATCAGTGTAAAACACTTGGCACAGCAGTGATACCTACTAAAAGTGAAAGTTGTCCAACTCTTTGCCACCCCATGGACTGTATCCCACCAGGCTCCTCTATCCATGAAATTCTCCAGGTAAGAATACTGCTAAATGCTCATTAAATATGTTTTTATTAGTAATACTACCTATGTAGAGAAACTAGCTACCTGGCATTTTTTAAATGCATAAATTTTTTTTTATTGTAACAAATTCAAGGAAGACTTTTTTCTTTACAATACTGTGTTGGTTCTGCCACACATTGACATGAATCCACCGAGGATTGTGCTCCCCTTCCAGGACCCCCTTCCCACCTCCCTCCCGATTCCATCCCTTTGGGTCATCCTGGTGCACCAGCCCTGAGCACCCTGTATCATTCATCAAACCTAGGCTGGTGATTCATTACACATATGATGATTTACATGTTTCAATGCTGTTCTCCCATTTCATCCCACTCTTGCCCTCTCCCATAGAATCCAAAAGACTGTTCTATACATCTATGTCTCTTTTGCTGTCTCGTGTACAGGGTTATCGTTACCATCTTTCTAAATTCCATATATATGCGATAGTATACTGTATTGTTGTTTTTCCTTCTGGCTTACTTCACTCTGGAATAGGCTCCAGTTTCATCCACCTCATTAGAACTGATTCAAATGTATTCTTTTTAATGGCTGAGTAATATTCCATTGTGTATATGTACCACAGCTTCTTTATCCATTCATCTGCTGATGGACATCTAGGTTGCTTCCATGTCCTGGGTATTGTAAACAGTGCTGGAATGAACATTGGGGTACACGTGTCTCTTTCAATTCTGGTTTCCTTGGTGTGTATGCCCAGCAGTGGGATTGCTGGGTCATATGGCAGTTCTATTTCCAGTTTTTTAAGGAATCTCCACACTGTTCTCCATAGTGGCTGTCCTAGTTTGCATTCCCACCAACAGTGTAAGAGGGTTCCCTTTTCTCCACATCCTCTCCAGCATTTATTGCTTGTAGACTTTTAGATGGCAGCCGTTCTGACTGGTGTGAAATAGTACCTCATTGTGGTTTTGATTTGCATTTCTCTGATAATGAGTGATGTTGAGCATCTTTTCATGTGTTTGTTAGCCATTTTTATGTCTTCTTTGGAGAAATGTGTGTTTAGTTCTTTGGCCCACTTTTTGATTGGGTCGTTTATTTTTCTGGAATGGAGCTGCAGGAGTTGCTTGTATATTTTTGAGATTAATTGTTTGTCCGTTGCTTCATTTGCTATTATTTTCTCCCATTCTGAAGGCTGCCTTTTCACCTTGCTTTTAGTTTCCTTTGTTGTGCAGAAGCTTTTCATTTTAATTAGGTCCCATTTGTTTATCTGTGCTTTTATTTCCAATATTCTGGGAGGTGGGTCATAGAGGATCCTGCATTGATTTATGTCAGAGAGTGTTTTGCCTCTGTTTTCCTCTAGGAGTTTTATAGTTTCTGGTCTTACATTTAGATCTTTAATCTATTGTGAGTTTATTTTTGTGTATGGTGTTAGAAAGTGTTCTAGTTTCATTCTTTTACAAGTGCTTGACCAGTTTTCCCAGCACCACTTGTTAAAGAGATTGTCTTTTCTCCTTTGTATATTCTTGCCTTTGTCAAATATAAGGTGTCCATAGATGCGTGAATTTATCTCTGGGCTTTCTATTTTGTTCCATTGATCTATATTTCTGTCTTTGTGCCAGTACCATACTGTCTTGATGACTGTGGCTTTGTAGTATAGCCTAAAGTCAGGCAGGTTGATTCCTCCAGTTCCACTCTTCTTTCTCAAGATTGCTTTGGCTATTCGAGGTTTTTTGTATTTCCATCCAAATTGTAAAATTATTTGTTCTAGTTCTCTGAAAAAGACTGCTGGTAGCTTGATAGGAATTGCATTGAATCTATAGATTGCTCTGGGTAGTATACTCATTTTCACTATTCTGATTCTTCTGATCCATGAACATGGTATATTTCTCCATCTATTTGTGTCCTCTTTGATTTCTTTCACCAGTGTTTTATAGTTTTCTATATATAGGTCTTTTGTTTCTTTAGGTAGATATATTCCTAAATATTTTGTTCTTTTTGTTGCAATGGTGAATGGAATTTTTTCCTTAATTTCTCTTTCTGTTTTTTCATTGTTAGTGTATAAGAATGCAAGGGATTTCTGTGTGTTGATTTTATATTCTACAACTTTACTATATTCATTGATTAGTTCTATAAATTTTCTGGTGGAGTCTTTAGGGTTTTATATATAGAGGATCATGTTGTCTGCAAACAATGAGAATTTTACTTTTTCTTTTCCAGTCTGGATTCCTTTTATTTCTTTTTCTGCTCTGATTACTGTGGCTTCCAAACTCATTCTATGAGGCCACCATCACCCTAATACCAAAACCTAACAAAGATGTCACAAAAAAGAAAACTACAGGTCAATATCACTGAAGAACATAGATGCAAAAATCCTTAACAAAATTCTGGAAAACAGAATCCAACAACACATTAAAAAGATCATACATCATGCCCAAGTAGGCTTTATCCCAGGGATGCAAGGATTCTTCAGTATCCTCAGATCAATCAATGTAATACACCACATTAACAAATTGAAAAATAAAAACCACATGATTATCTCAATAGATGTAGAGAAAGCCTTTGACAAAATTCAACATCCATTTATGATAAAAACCCTCCAAAAAGCAGGAATAGAAGGAACATACCTCAGCATAATAAAAGCTGTATATGACAAACCCACAGCAAACATTATCCTCAATGGTGAAAAACTGAAAGGATTTCCCCTGAAGTCAGGAACAAGACAAGGGTGCCCACTCTCACCACTACTATTCAACATAGTTTTGGTAGTCTTGGCTACAGCAATAAATGCATAATTTTCCTTAGGATTTCTAGGCTTTTAATTCCCATCAGATTCAGCTTAATATAATGCATATTTAAAAATAAACCATCTTGTACTATGGATTGGGTTTGGCAGAACTTAAATCATTTTAATATATTTGATGTTGAGAATTTCAAGGCTTATTGGTTTAGGTTGCTGTAACAGCATTATGCATATGCTTTTACTTTGTTTCAAATGTTATGTCATTATAAGATTTATGAAGATATATATTTGCCTTCACTATAGATAGGCTGAATTATCTAGAAGAATGAATTGATAATTAGAATGTTTTGGGCGAAAGCAACACAATTCAACTAGAAGTTGCTTAAACAATAAGGGACCTTTATTATATCAAATAACAAGAACTTTTGTGAAAGGAGGTTGCAGGGTTGGTTACTTCAGTGGCTCAGTGATGTCATTAGAGGCCCAAGTTTCTTCCATCTTTCCACTCTACCATCCTGAGCAGCCTCACTCGCCTTTGTACCTACTAATTAAACCCAGGGTTCAGAATCACATGTATAACATGATCTTCTATACATTTACAGATATCAAGAAGGATATATATCAATCTATTATTAGTAGTTATCTCTGGAGCATTGAATTGTGGGAAAATTTTTACTTCTGCCTTATGTATTTCTGTACTATTTGAATGTTTTTCGCAGAGCATCAACAATAGAGATGTTTTCATTTCTAGCTAATATATCACATTGCAAAATAGAAAAATCATTCTTGACACAAATATTGTTTTGAAAATATAATTGTCCCTTGGTACCTTGGTATCCAGAGGGGATTGATTCCATGATGCAGATGATACCAAAATCTGAGTATGTTCCAGTCCCATAGCCTGTCCTCCATATCCAAGGTTTGAATCATCAGATTCAACCAGCCACAGGTTGTGTATTGTTTGCAGTCTGTGGTTGTTTGAACCCATGAGTGGGAACACTCAGGGCCAGCTGTAAAGTTATTGAAAAAAAATCCATATATAAATTGACTTGCGCAGTTCAAACCCATGTTGTTCAGAGGTCAATTGTACTTAAAAAGTGTTACTGAATGCATGAAACTTAAGTTTAAGGATCATGTCTCATACTAGACTGTCCCTAAATTTGGTGCTGCAGGAATCTAGAGTATTCAAATTCCCAGAGTAAGAGACTGGAATAGTGTTTGCCAGGGGCTTGAGGGCAGTGTTCTTTCATGGGTCTATAGAGTTTCATGTTTGCAAGATGAAAAGGATTCTAGAGATTGGTTACATAACAACAGAAATGTACTTACTTAACAGTACTAATTGTACTAAACTGTACAATTAAAAAATGGTAAATGTAAGATGGTAGATTTTATGTATATTTTACCACAATTAAAAAAATTTAACTGGCAGTGATTTTAATGTATTAAAATGTAGGTAGATCAGTGTTTTAGAAAAAAACTGTGGTGATTGAGGGCATTTATAATCATCTCTCTCTCTCTCTCTCTAGTCACTAAGTCGTGTCCAACTCTTAGGACCCCATGTACTGTAGCCTGCCACGCTCCTCTCCATGCAATTCTCCAGACAAGAATACTGGACTGGGTTGCCATTTCCTTCTCCAGGGGATCTTCCCAACCCAGGAATCGAACCCAGGTCTCCTGCATTGCAGGCAGATTCTTTACTGATTGAGCTATAAGGGAAGCCCTGAGCTATGAAGAATTATGGGTACCATTTAACACACAAATAGAGATGTATGTGTACAAACCCTGTAAAAATCTGATATCTCACAATTATTTTCTTAAGCTCAAATTTTTCTTCACCATTGTCGGGAAATCACTCCACCCCACCCCACTTTTTCTTTTCTTGTTCACACTACACAGCATGCAGGATCTTAGTTCCCTGATCAGGGATCAAACCTGTGTCCCCTGTGTTGGGAGTCTGGTGTCTTAAACACTGGATCACCAGGGAAGTCCCACTCCACCCCACTTCTGATGAGCAGTAATAGAGGTCCTCTTCTGCTTATGGAGACTATGTCTTCCCCCAGATTACGCCTTTGCTGTATCCCCTGAAACCTCTGAGGTTGGCATGCCTGTTTTCAACTCTACTAGGAATTCTCTTCCTGGAAACTCTGTTAAACTTGGTGCAGCTCTGTCTTCTCCATCTCTACCTCCCTCTACTCCAGCAGAAGCAGGAAAAGTTTTTCATCTTCCTGTCAGAAACAGTTGTACTTTACTTGAGTAATTTATCTGTTTTAATTTTATAGTGACCAACATTTACCTGATTTGGTTTTACTTTACACATTGGCAACTACAAACTCTAAATCTAATTTATGGCCCACGTGGTAGTGACTATGTAATACATTACTTATCCTGCTTTATGCTCTGTCCTTCTAGCCTACATTCAGTTCATGTTCAGTATCTTCATAACCCATTTTAAATTGTTTGGGGAACTAGGCAGAGGCATTCGTAAACATAGCATACAACCCTTGTTCAGAATTTTCTAAGTGCTTTATCTCTAGTAACTACAGTAAGAAATAGGTTAAAATTAGCAAACCTAGGCAAGTTAAGCACTTTTAAAATTTAATGTCTTTACAATATTAGTTTTCTGTGGTTTCTCTTAAATGGAATTAAGCATGATGTTTCCTCCTATCTTAATTCCTTCGCTAGAGATAACACTAGGGAATCAGCTTCACCCAGCACACTCCCAGGCTCCCGCTCCCACTCCTACCCTCCCTGCCCTGTGACACCATTCCTGGTGCTGGCACTCTTGCTTCCTCCCAAGGACTTTTCCCCCTAAAGTGTGAGAGAATGACACAATGGGAAATTTATTAAAACACGAAAGATACCAGTGACATTTATTGACATCTCAGGGAACTATTTCTATTTTAAAACTTAGTTTCATATAGAAAAATTACCTGAAGCAACTCCCTTGCATATATCACCTATAGTACTTAACCTTTGGGAGAATTCTCTTCTAAATGCCTTTTCTACAATTAATTTTCCAAGTTATTACTAAAAGACCAACCAAGTCCAATATGTTCAATTTAAAAGTTTTATTGGGGCTTATAATTATCTAGCTCAGCTCAGTTTCAAACCTTACCTTCCACAGATATTTCACACTGTATCCTTATTGGTGTCATCAATTTCAGTCAGGCAGTCTTCTCAGGTCTTCCTGGATAAAGTTTTTCCTAAAGCAGGCCAGGCTTCCCTGTCCATCACCAACTCCTGGAGCTTGCTCAAACTCATGTCCATTGAGTCGGTGATGCCATCCAACTACCTCATCCTCTGTTGTCCCCTTCTCCTCCTGCCTTCAATCGTTCCCAGCATCAGGGTCTTTTCAAATGAGTCAATTCTTCACATCAGGTGGCCAAAGTATTGGAGCTTCAGCGTTAGCATCAGTTCTTCCAATGCATATTCAGGACTGATTTCCTTTAGGATGGACTGGTTGGATCTCCTTCAGTCCAAGGGACTCTCAAAAATCTTTTCCAACACCACTGTTCAAAAAACTCAATTCTTCAACACTCAGCTTTCTTTATAGTTCAACTCTCACATCCATACATGACTACTGAAGAAACCATAGCTTTAACTAGATGGACCTTTGTTGGCAAAGCAATGTCTGTGCTTTTTAATATGCTGTCTAGATTTGTCATGGGCTTCCCTGATAGCTCAGTTGGTAAAGAATCTGCCTGCAATGCAGGAGACCCCAGTTTGATTCCTGGGTTGGGAAGATCCCCTGGAGAAGGGAAAGCCTACCCACTCCAGTATTTTGGCTTAGAGAATTCCATGGACTGTATAGCTCATGGTGTCGCAAGAGTCGGGCACAACTGAGTGACTTTCACTTCACAGATTTGTCATAACTTTTCTTCCAAGGAGCAAGCATTTTTTAATTTCATGGCTGCAGTCACTGTCTGCAGTGATTTTGGAGCCCAAGAAAGTAGTCTGTCACTGTTTCCTTTGCTTCCTCATCTGTTTGTCATGATGTGATGGGACCAGATGCCATGATCTTGGTTTTTTGAATGTTGAATTTTAAGCCAGCTTTTTCACTCTCCTCTTTCACTTTCATCAAGAGACTTTTTAGTTCCTCTTTGCTTTTTGCCATAAGAATGGTGTCATCTGCATATATGAGGTTATTGAAATTTCTCCCGGCAATCTTGATTCTAGCTTGCGTTTCATCCAGGCTGGCATTTCACACAATGTACCTTGCATGTAAGTTAAATAAACAGGATGACAATATACAGCCTTGATGTACTCCTTTAGATATCAGTCAAAAAGAATCTCTTCCAGGAACTCTTTCATAACTAGAAGAGTTTGACACACCATGCAATTCTCTTCTTTTGTTTTGTTTTCAATAGCAATCATTTATAATATAGATAAAGCACCATCTTGTACATAGAATGTATTATATATTTAAGTTCAAATAATCATGTCTTTCAATTAGATTGTAAATCTTATAAACCTAGTGTTGTACCTTCTATATTGTGAACTTTCTGGGCATTCAAATGATGATGATATGAGCATCAGTAGCATGAATTAAAGTTGTTAAAATTCTGCTTGTTTAAAGAAATGTATGTGTGTGGAGATAAAATTTTTAAAGGTAAAATTAATTTTTTTTAAGATTTGGTGCAAGTTACTGCACAACTTCTCAATGATTAATGCTAATAGTGGGGCACATTGGGAGAGAATATATAAAACTCTTTATTGCATAAATGACAGTGTTTTCTACTTGCTTTGAAAAATAGATTATCTTTATAATATCCCTTAAGTGTTGGCACACAACTGAAAAAAAATGGTTATTTGTTTGCATCAGGTTGTGACACACAGGATCTCTCATCACGCTCCATGGAAAAATGCACAGACTTTAATTGTGGCATGCAGGCTCCAAAGTGGCATGTGGGATCTTAGTTCTCCAATCAGGGATTGAACCTATGTCCCCGTGCATTGCAAGGCAGATTCTCAACCACTGAACCACCAAGGAAATCCCGGGCATACAATTTTTTAAAAATTAGAAGTAATATCTAATGTTGGAGAAGTACAAGGAAATCAAGATTTTCATAACACTGCTGGAAAGTGAATTTGTATGAGCTTTCTGGAGGGTAGTTCAACAATGGGTATCAACAGCCTTGTGATCCAGAAATTCCAACTCTATGAATTTATCCTAAAGAATTCATTAAGGATACATGTAAAGATTAGTTTAAAGGTTGTTATCATAGCATTATTTATATGTGGCAACAGTATGAATGTCCTGCAACAGGGAACAGATTAAATAAATGACCTTCCTTATCCGTGTTTGAGTCCCAGTTCTAGCAATTATTAGCTGTATTACTAGGCAAGTTGCTTAATTTCTCTGGCCTTCAGTTTTCTAAATTTAAAATGGTGATGATAGGGAATTCCCTGACAGTCCAGTGGATAGAACTCTGTGCTTTCTCTGCAGGGGGCATAGGTTCAATCTCTGGTCAGGGAACTAAGATCCCACAAGCCACAGAGTGCAGCCAATAAAAAATGGGGACAGTGGAACAATAATAATATCTATATCATGGAGTTGTGAGAATCAAGTGGTCTAAGATATGTCTGGCACGTAAATAGGGGCTTCTTATTATGGTACTTCTATAATAATGGTGTTGCAGGTGAATTTTAACATGGAAAGCCTTTAAAAATGGTGTTGCAGATAAATTTTAACATGGAAAGGTGCTTGGAATATATTTGGGTTTTGTTTTGCTTCTGTTTACTATGCAGTATAAAAGAAGCAAACAAAGTGTTTTATATCATAGATTTTACTTCTGACTCCTTTGAATGTTCATTTCTTTGACTAAAAGGAGAGACTTGCTTGGAAAACTAAGAGTGCCTAGGCAGGGTGGGGGAAAAGGCAGTGCTAACGTCACCTTCACAGGGATAGGCACAAGGGGATTGTTACTAGCAAACTGATTTTGTAGAACTGTCAGCTGGAAGCACAGATGGCCCACTTCTGGACACTTGTGCCATATCAGGCATCACCCCTACAACCCAGGCAAAGCAACACTTTCTGGTAGTCACTCTTGCTGTCCTCCTGAATGTCATAGTATGGGGCCCCATCGCACTTTCCCTTAAATTCAGACCCAATTTTTAATGTGCCCCCTTCCTTCACTGCAGGATACCATGATTCTAACTAGGACCTTATCATGAGTTCCCTTGCCCTACATGGAGTTGTATGTACAGTCAGTCAGCAAAATACAGAGGCTTCTTGTTCTAAATACACAGGACCAGACTCAGGAAAGCGTTTTCCTTTGACCTCCTTCTTGATCATAAGGGCTATAGCTCTTGTACCTTTCAAATACTTTCTGGAGGTGACACTTGATGCTGATCTACTTGGGCACATCAGTTCCTTTCCTCTTCATTCCAGCATTATAGAGATCTCAGTTATCTTGGGCCAGTCAGTTTGTAGTCAATGACAGAGCCATCTTCTGCTCTTCTACCCTTTTAAAGGGCAACAATCAGCTTGTGGAAGTTGCCAGATGTATCAGAAATAATATCATTCTCCAGATCAGTCTTGTACATTTCCTTGTAGACTTTTTGTTTGCTGCAGCTCCTGGTTGGTCCTTGAGGAGGTGATTTCAATGAGAGTTTTCATCAGTCACTAGCCCCTTCACAGAGGAGCCATTCAGCTTGGAATCCTTGTACTGAGCAGGTGTTTTCAGAAGGCCCCAAATCACCTTCTCCAGGTGGCTGAACAAGTCTGACTTCACCGCTGATGCAAGTCCCTTTTCGGTCCTTCTGTGACAGGCAAAAGTAATATTATGCCTCTGTTCTTTGCTGTAGATGGTCAAATTGTTGATGATGATGACTTCAACCACATCTTTAGTCCTGATGGCCATTTCAGTGTTCAAAACATCCCACTCAGCATCAAAGTTGGTATATGCTTTGACTAACATGTATGCATTTGAGGGTGTATAGTGGTCACCTTTAAACTGCACTTGCACAGAATTTAATGAACAATAGATATTTTGATAGAAGCTGGACCAGGAACTAAGAGCTCAGGAGCTCCAGATACAGAGCTGACATGTGTTATTAGAAAAAATAACTCAAACTGGAAAATAGTATCTGGAAAAATAAACACTGAAATATTTACTATGGTCATTTCTGGATAGTGGGTGATGCTTTTTTTCCTCATTAATTATGTTTTATACTGAGCATGTATTGATTGTTTCAAAATGAAAAAAAGTGAGTTAATTTTTGTTGAAAAAATTAAAGATCAGGAATAAAGGTTGTGAATCTGCTTAGTGTGATGTTGTAATGATGAATTTGTGTTGCTATACATTTGTCTGAACCCATGATGTATAACACCGAGAGTGAACTCTAATATAAGTTATGAACTTTGGTTGATGATGTGCCAATGTCATTGAACCTTGGCTGTTTCCTCCACCTTCTAGAAAATAATAAGAAAAAAAACTGACTTCAGAACTATCTTAAGCAAAATATAATTGGTGAGATTGGGCAGGAGGAGAAGGGGGTGACAGAAGATGAGATGGGTGGATGGCATCCTTGAGTCAATGGATATGAGTTTGACCAAGCTCTGGGAGTTGGTGATGGACAGGGAAGCCTGGCATGCTGCAGTCCATGGGGTCGCAAAGAGTCAGACACAACTGAGCGACTGAACAATATCTCCTTTAAAGTCATATGACAAATTTTAAAACCTAATAAAAATTCAGACTATCGGCTTCATAAGAACACTTGTTTATCCAACACACATTTTCTGAGCACTCATTCTTTTCCCCCACCCCACCACCAACCCGCTCCTCTTACTGCCTTTCTCAGCTACTGTCTATCTATAGTTTCAGCTGGAACCCTCAGGCCAGTCTTTAGTTCCTTTTACTTTCTTATCATTTCTCCAATCTGCCTCCTTATCTTCATCCCTCCCTTGTCATCTTTTGCCTGGTCCATGACCCTACTTCTAGTCCCTCTTCCCTCCACCCTCAATTTGTTCTGCATTCACTGCTGGGTTGCCTTTCTAAAACAGATATGATCTTCTTGCCTAAAATACCCTTGAGGTTTAAGAACTCAGAGAGACCTATTCTTTAGGTTTCCTATGGGGCTCAAAGGCTAAAGTCCAAAAACAACAACTGGTTTCAACCAAATTTCTCCCTCAAGTTTGCTTCCTGTCATGCCCAGTTTCAGCCACCCTGAGCCTCTCTGTTTCCCAAACATGCCTCTCTGCCTGAGCATCTCTTTCTACTCCCAGAAATAGCCTCCTTTCTCTTCTCTATCTAATGAATTCCTGCTCTCTTCTGTTAAGCCAGCTCCAACACCCTAGGCAGAATTATTTTCTTTGTCCTTTGAAGTCCTTCAAATCCTAACTTGTCCTGGCACTTACCTGTGGCCTAGTTCTCCCAACCTGGACTTTGAATTTCTCAAAGACAGGAAAATGTTTTATTTATCTTTGGCTCCTCAGGGCCTAGCACAGGGCTTTCACATATGGTAGGTGCTCATTAAACATGTTTAAATGCACAATTCAAAATGATCTTAACATATAATGTGAATATAAGATATTTTATATTCATTATCTAGCATCACCTAGTATTTCGAGAGCCAATCAGGCTATAGATAGAATGGATAAATAAATTCTAAACATAATTCACAAGCCTTATTTTCACACAGCTTTACATCTCTCTATTCTTTCATTTCCCTCTTGTATGGTTCTTCATAAGCTTTGAGAAAAGACCAAAAAGGAGAAAATAGGCCTGTAAAGACAAAGGGCCAAGACCAGCAGTCTCCAAACTTTTTGGCACCAGGGACAGATTTTGTGGAAGGCAATTTTTCCTTGGACATGGGTGGGGGTGATGGAGTGGGGTGTGAATAGTTCAGCTGTAATGCAATAGATGGGGAGTAGAAGATGAAGCTTCACTCACACACCTCCTGCTGTGCAGCTCGCTTCCTAAAAGGCTGTGGATCACTATCGACTGAGGACCCCTGGCGTAGACAACAAATATCCGACCAAGCAAGAGTAAAATGTGCTGAATTCCTTGAACATAATTGCCCTTAGTCATTCTTTATTATGAAAGTCCAGTTTCCCCAACTAGATTTCAAAATGTTTGGAGTTATTTTGTTTATTTCTTTAGTATGCTTATTAAGTTGTTGTTGTTGTTGTTTAGTTGCTAAGTCATGCCTGACTCTTGGGCCTCCCCGGTGGCTCAGCAGGTAAAGAATCGCCTGCAAAGCAGCAGATGCGGGTTCAACCCCTGGATTGGGAAGATCCCCTGGAGGAGGGCATAGAAAGTCATTCCAGTATTCTTGCCTGGAGAATTCCATGGACAGAGGAGCCTGGCAGGCTTCAAGAATACTGGAATGTGTTGCCATTTCCTTCTCCAGGGGATCTTCCTGACTTAGGGATCAAATCTGTGTCTCCTGCATTGCAGGCAAATTCTTCACCACTGAGCCACCAGGGGAGCTCATGCTTATTAAATTAGCTACTGGTTTAATGACCATTTCCAGAAAAACATCTACTTCTGCTTTATTGACTATGCCAAAGCCTTTGATTGTGTGGATCACAATAAACTGTGGAAAATTCTGAAAGAGATGGGAATACCAGACCATCTGACCTGCCTCTTGAGAAACCTGTATGCAGGTCAGGAAGCAACATTTAGAACTGGACATGGAACAACAAACTGGTTCCAAATAGGAAAAGGAGTATGTCAAGGCTGTATATTGTCACTCTGCTTATTTAACTTATATGCAGAGTACATCATGAGAAACACTGGGATGGAAGAAGCACAAGCTGGAATCAATATTGCCGGGAGAAATATCAATACCCTCAGATATGCAGACGACACCACCCTTATGGCAGAAAGTGAAGAGGAACTAAAAAGCCTCTTGCTGAAAGTGAAAGAGGAGAGTGAAAAAGTTGGCTTAAGGATCAACGTTCAGAAAACTAAGATCATGGCATCTGGTCCCATCACTTCATGGGAAATAGATGGGGAAACAGTGGAAAAAGTGTCAGACTTTATTTTTGGGGGCTCCAGAATCACTGCAGATGTTGACTGCAGCCATGAAATTAAAAGACGCCTACTTCTTGGAAGGAAAGTTACGGCCAACCTGGATAGCATATTGAAAAGCAGAGACTTTGCCACAAAGGTCCGTCTAGTCAAGGCTATGGTTTTTCCAGTAGTCATGTATGGATGTGAGAATTGGACAGTGAAAAAGGCTGAGTGCTGAAGAATTTATGCTTTTGAATTGTGGTGTTGGAGAAGACTCTTGAGAGTCCCTTGGACTGCAAGGAGATCCAACCAGTCCATCCTAAAGGAGATCAGTCCTGGATGTTCATTGGAAAGACTGATGTTGAAGCTGAAACTCCAATACTTTGGCCACCTGATGCAAAGAGTTGACTCATTGGAAAAGACCCTGATGCTGGGAAGGATTGGGGGCAGGAGGAGAAGGGGAAGGCAAAGGTTGAGATGGCTAGAGGGCATCACCAACTCAATGGACATGGGTATGGGTGGACTCCGGGATTTGGTGATGGACAGGGAGGCCTGGCGTGTTGTGGTTCATGGGGTCGCAAAGAGTCAGACACGACTGAGCGACTGAACTGAACTGAATGCCTATCACTAAGTTTTGATAATGAGCTAAAACTGGCAAGGAAAAATGAAGTGATTTTAAGATATTTGAGCCTCGAGAAGGGAAAGCTAGAGATAAAATGTTCTATTGATGTTCTTCTGCCCTGTATTTATGTTAATGGTTATTTTGTTCTGTTATGATATATAGAGATTTTCAATTAGTATAATTTTCAGACAAGATTCAATTGGACTTTTTATTTTTAAAAACTTTAAATTTCATTAGTGCTGTTGATAGCATGTATCAGGCACTCAAGAAATACTTTAGGCCAATCAACATTGATTTAATGTTTAGAAATAATCAGAAACATTAAAGAAAATTTGACTTTTATCTTTTAAATTTCAGTTTGTGCCATCTTCTCCCAGTCATGCTTCTGTCAGTCACCTCCATCAAATCAAACAGAAAGTTTTGAAAAACTGACAGCTGTTCATTAAAAAAAATAAATTTTGTTTTTATTTTAAAAATACCTATGGTCAAATAATTCTAAGTGAGGTCACAAGTGATTAAATTGTTAGTTCCAGGAATGGTTTCTTTTAAAAAAAGCAAAAACACCGAAATCCAAAACAACTAAGGAGACATCTATTTATTTGGGTTGTTGACTATTTTAGTAAATTGATAGTTTCCTGAAATACTGCATACCCTTTTACCTTGAATCTAGCTTCTTCAAGAGATCTCAAAGATGATGAGTGTTATATATGGAAATTAATTTTCAAGTTCATAATAGTCATAGTTTATCATGGTTTTCTTAATCCCAGAAGAAGAATTTTTTTGACACATTTAATGGTCTTTATGCTATTGTTTTGGGTTCACTTCTCAATGATCTGAGTTCAGGGACACATTCTGTCTGTCTTATATTGTATATGTGTGTGTTTAATAGTAAAAGCCTAATACAGAACTAAATCTTTGATTTTTCCAAGGCCACAGAATTCAAAAGATTAAATCACCGTTCCTCCAGGAGTGGTGAGATTTTTGTTTCCACCCAACTACAAGCAAACTTTTGTTCAAGTAGGGGAGCTTAACTGTTATTAAGCACTTATTATTCACTTAGCACTATAATAGGTCTCATCTGTGGGCTCATTTCATCCTACAAGAAACTTACAAGGTCAGAAACCAAAGATGTTCAGTGTTAACAAATATCAAGCCAAGACTTAGCCCCAAATTACTGAATTCTTTTACAGCTACCCTCACCATGTTCCAGCGGCACAAAATCCAGACTGTCCTGTAACCCTAGGTTTTATTTCTCCAGCTCTTGCTTCCTCTCCCTCTCTCTCCTGCACCTCTTCCCTAGGCCCCACTTGTCATCCACTAGCAAGAAAGTATGGTTTAAAAGATTCTTTTACTTTTTAGTGAATAAGATATTCTTTTGCTGTTTGTCTTTGTGAGTATGTAGCCATTTAAGAAACTCTTAATGAAAGAACTTAAAGCTAGTAGTTAAAGTAACCTCTGGTTTATTTGTGCAATTTTTTTCTTCCCCTAAATTAGACCAAATATTTAAAAATTGATTATATGTTTCTATCTGATTATGAAGCTTGAAAATCAGGGCTAATTTAACTGGTTAGTAATATAAACTGTAAAGGAACTTACTTCTATAGTGCCTGAATATATATTATAAACATTTAAAATGAAACACAAGTGGTGATAATTTTTGTAATATATGGAAATATTGAATTGCTGTGTTGTACACCTGTAACTAACAGGGCATTGTATTTTTACTTCAGTAAAAAATAAATTAAAACTTTTTAAATTTAAATAAAATTATAAAACTCAAATAAAATGAAGCACAAGTAGAAAATGAATGAAATGGGAAAACAGAAACAACATTAACTTTCAATCTGGATGCTGACTGAGTGGAAAATTAAGGCTTATTTTCAGCAGTTTAATGGTCTGATAAATATCTTCAGTTGCATATTTCTTTACATGCGTTCTTTAACCATGACTTCTTTTTAGCTATTAAACTTAACCTTTTAGGCACAAAACAGAAATGTGTGTTTCTTGCCTCATTACATTTTGAACTTTCACTCTGACATTAACAAAGGCAATGATTTAATTTCATTTCATTTTTTAGTAAAATGGGGGAACTAATAGTAGCTACATTATAGGATTATTGTGAGGATGAAAAGATTTAATATATGCATGGTGCCTGGTACACTACATTAAAAGTTGTTTAATGGAAATTTAAAAAAAGAACCTCCATGTATTCAGTGTCCAGGATTAACTATTGATTATATTTTGTACATCATTTTTCAACTATCCTCTTTTATTTTGGGGGTAGGAGGGTGCTTTAAAGTGGATCTCTGAAATCTTTTTAACCTTAAATACTCTATGAATCTGAGGATGTTTTATTTCACTTAAGCACAATGCCATCATCACATCTAACAGAGTTATTCTTTAATTTTATCGAATAACCAGTCCATGTTAAATTTTCTTGATTCTCAAAAAAATGTCTTTTTCACTGATTCAAACATGTTCCACCCATGATCTTTTAGGTCACTTTTATTTAAAACAGCCTTCCTCTCCTGGTTTTGTTCCATGCCACTTACTTATTGAAGAAACCAGGCCATTTGTCTTGTGAAAAGCCCCACATTTTGATTCTGCTTCCATGTGACAGTGTTTCATATACTCTTTTATTCCTTATATTTCCTACAAGCTGATTTGATTATACTTGCATTTATTTTAAAATAAGCACACAGCCCCAAGTTAATATTAGATTCTGGGTCAACAATTAAGTAAGGGTATGGTTTAAGTTATCCTTATCCTACTAGGCAGTTAATGGACAAATTCTCCTTGACTCTGGTTGTTAGTTGTTTTCTAGGCATTAGAGAGCTTGAGAACATCAAGTGAGAAGTTAATTTTCTTTTTTTTCCAGTTCTGAGATATAACTGACATATAACATTGTATAAGCATAAGGTATATAATGTAATAATTTGATATATATATATTGCAAACTTGTCAGTCCTAAAGGAAATCAACCCTGAATATTCATGGAAGGACGATGCTGAAGCTGAAGCTCTAGTACTTTGGGCACCTGATGTGAAGAGCTAGACTCACTGGAAAAACCCTGATGCTGGGAAAGATGGAAGGCAGGAGGAGAAGGGGGTGGCAGAGGGATGAGATGGTTAGATAGCACCACTGACTCAATGAACATGAATTTGAGCAAATTCCAGGAGATAGTGAAGGACAGACAAGCCTGGTATTCTGTAGCCCATGGGGTCACAAAGAGTTGGACATGACTTAGAGACTGAGCAACAACAAAGCAATGACATTAGATTTCTGTGATTTGGCTTTAAGTTTTCCTGGGAACCTGCAAAGTACCTACTGTCTCTTACTTCTCTAAGGGAATAGCTAAACTTGTTTTAAAGAAATTTAATTTGATCTTAGTTTGCAAATTGTTTTATTCTTTCAACAAGAATTCATTGAGCAATGTGCCATTGGGCAACTAAATTCTCTCAGGCATACTCTCCTTCAGAGAACAAAAGTGGGTGACTTACTATTTTCTTTTTAGACACTAAGGAATGAAAACCAACTTCAGTGCTCAAGAGCAGCAAATCTCCTTAACCTAGGTTTCTACCATACAGTACTCTTTATACAGTACTCTTTGCCCTTGACAGTTACATAGCTTTTGACCTTTTATCCTTATTTTAACAATCTTATTTTATTATAAACTATCTCATATCCATTTTAGAAATAGGCAAGATATAAATAATAGAAGTGTCAACCCACTTTTACTAACGATCCTAAAATAGTTGATGGTGGGGAATGCTTCAACTTTCAATGGGAGAAATAAGCAAAATTCTGTCCTGCTTCTGGGAAAACTTGCTCTTTACTTGTGAATTGAGTGAATTACAAAATACTTTGAACTTCTCACTATACAAAAGCATCTAAATAAATGTTAAGTGGAAGAAGTATACTAACAATTATATTTTGTTGAAAATGTGATTCCATTGTTTTAAAAGACTGATTAACTTCTTAAGCTTCCTTTCCCAATTTCCCTAATTTTCCATAATGGCATCAAAATAGTCTCCCAGTTTTAAGACTCAGAGCTCTAGGTTCATCTTCAGTTCTGACTTATTTTTGTACTGTATCCTATTAAGCATATAATCCTATTAATTCTTCCTTGACAATATCTTCTCTGTTCCGGTTACTACTTTCTTCTGTCCCTTGGGTCTAGATTACTGTAATAATATTCTAATTATATTCTAATAGATTTCCTGCCTCTGCTAGTTTAATCTGACTTCCACAACCAACACCAAAGTAGCTTTTTTTTAAAAAGACAAAAACAACAACAACATTATTTTCACTTTTTTCTCTCCTTTGTAAAAAGTTAGAATGGCTTCCCATTACCTTTTGAGTACTAATAAGAAGAGATAGGATGTATTGAGCACTTACTATGTGCCAGATCTTTTTTTTTTTATTGTTTTTGCCATACATTGTCATGATATCACCATGGGTTTACATATGCTTCCCCACCGGGTCCCCCCTCCCTCCTCCCTCCCCCCCGGGGAAATCTCGCTGCACCAGTCCCGAGCATCAATCCTGGGCTGGCGATTGATTAGACACATGACAATTAACATGCTTCAATGCCCTTCTCCCATCTCATCCCACCCTTACCCTCATCCACAAAGTCCACAAGTCTATTCTATACATCTGCGTTCCTTTTGTTGTCTCCCATGTTGGGTTCTCATTACTGTCTTTCTAAATTCCATATATATGTGTTAATATACTGTATTGTTGTTTTTGCTTCTGTGCCAGATCTTTTAACAAGAACTGTACAACCACCTCATTATCCTTATTATTATCATTATCATCTTCATAGGATCAAGAAACTGAGGCTCAGGTTAAGCCTAAGGTCACACAGGTAGTGAGTTATAGAGTTGGGATTTGACTCAGTTCTGTTTGGCTCCAGAATCTGTGGTCCTAACAACTATTCTATTCTGCCCAAACTCTTTAAATTCAAAATCTTCGATTATTTAAGATTCTATAAATCTGATGCTCTCTTACCACTCCAGGTTTCTTTCTTGTTTATAGTGCAAATTCTTTTCCAGCCAAGCTAGTCTCACTATTCTCCAACCTGCATATTCTTTCTCTCCTCTAAACTTTTGTTCATATGATTCCTTCTGCTTTTTGGTATCATATCAAAAAAAATCATTGCCAAATGGCACAAAGATTTTGCCCTATTTTTTCTCTTTTGTTACCTGTGCTTTTGGTGTCATAGCCAAAAGAATCATTGCCAAGTCCAATGGCACGAAACTTTTGCCCTATGTTTTCTTCTAAGAGTCATTCTTTTCCCCTTTGAATGGTCTTGGCATCCTTGTTGAAAATCAATTGACCATATATTCAAGGGATTATTTTTAGGCTCTCTCTATTCTATTCCATTGGTCTGTATGCCTCTCCTTATGCCAGAACCACACTGTTTTAATTACTGTGACACATATACTCCTACTAACACTTTAATGTACAGCCTTTCATTTAAACATGTTGTATGTTTTAAATGTCGTTACAATCCTTCCTAACATTTTTAAATGTCCCGGTACATATTATAGTTACTCCATTGCGGTAGTTGAGTGAGTTCTTTTCCATGTACATCTTTAGTGTTCTTTTCCATGGATATCTCAGATAATGACAGAGTAAGAGTTGAGCTGAAATTTGAGTAGAAGAGATTCTGCTTAGATGTCAGTTTCTAGATTTGGGGATTATTAGGTAGGGAAATGAATTATCAGCAGAAGCAGTGACATCTTATTTTCTTTTGAGCCTGGACTGCCTTAGATGGGCATCTGTCTCTGATTTAGGAATAAGTCCTGAAGAAGGAGGGCTTCCCAGGTGGCACTAGTGGTAAAGAACCCACCTAGCAATGCAGGAGATGTAAGAGATGCGGGTTTGATCCCTGAGTCAGGGATATCCCCTGCAGGAGGCCATGGCAATTCACTCCAGTATTCTTGCCTGGAGAATCCTATGGACAAAAGAGCCTGGTGGGCTCCATAGGGTCACAGAGACATGACTGAAGCAACTTATCACAGCATAGCACCTGAAGAATGAATAGATAACCTCTGGAGGCTGTCAATTTTCATGTTTTGGTACTAAGACAATTTTTAGAGGCTGTTAGACTCCTTTAACTAACTCAATTCTAATTACTTTAGGTGTTGGTATGAGTGAGTGAGTAAATCTCCAAGTATGTTAGAAGGAAGAAAGAACCATGTAATATAACTTTACTTGTGTCTTGGAGAAGAAAAGGGTATATTTTAAAGTCCTGAATTGCACCGTCCTGATTTTGTCCATGTGAAAAAAATCTATAAACATTTTTATAGCTGTTTATTTTTGCTGCCCCATTTGTATCTTAGTTTTAACCAAATCTTTTTTGATCCTTTCCTGGACAAGTACTGTAGTTTTTGATAATAAAGCACAGGTCAAATCCAAAGAGAAAGGTTGAAATTTAGGATATGTGTATATATTAAGCATTGCTCAATGTTGAGTACCCACATTCTAGGTCTTTTGAAGGTGTGAGGGGAATCCCTCATCAGGTATGTAGCTCTCTTTCCCAAAAGGCAAAAGCTTCCTTTGCTTATTGAAGTGAATCTTGGGTTCGCTGCTCACTTTAAGATGGTGAGAGCTCCATGGTACAACCACTGATGCAGTAGGGATTCCCTTCCCCATGTCATATGTGTCACCCTCAGTATTTGATATGTAAGCAATAGGTGCTACAGTTGTTCACTGCTTTCTGCTTATACAGACTAACAATGCGGTAGAGAAACCATCTTCTGCAAACTGCACCAATTTAATTCCAGCATCTGCAGCAGCTTCTCTCACTGAAGTACTGGCAAGGTAAGAAAGGAGTGTCTAGAAGTCTGTGTCCCTTGAAATATTGGTAAGACTTAAATGTTTCACCTTTGAGGGATATATTTTGCTATAGTATGTCTGATTCTAAATGACAGTTTTCCCTTCCTTTTCATTTCTTAAGCTATTATCTACATATTACAAAAGTCGCCAACTTTTAGATACATGATTTGATTAATTTTGGTAATTGTGTACAATCCTGTAACTATAACCATAATCAAGATATAGAACAGTTTTCACAATCTAAACAGCTTCCTCGTGATCTTTTGCACTTGATTTCCTTCCCTACCACCTCCACCCACTCTGGGAAACCACTGATCTGCTTTCTGAGAAAAGTGGTTTTAAAACCTCTGTTCCAATTCGATGTTAGCAGTGTTTTTCTCCATCGCTACAAACTTGTGTGAGTTGCACCAGCTTGCCTCCAAGTCCTTTTCCTAGTCCTATGCAATGATTTACAATGTAAGTTTCTATTGTATGAAAATGCCAAATTGCTTATAAAACAAGAATTTGAGAAAACTTAAAAGAAACAGGGAAGCCTGGTGTGCTGCAATTCATGGGGTCACAAAGGGTCGGACACGACTGAGTGACTGAACTGAACTGAAAAGAAATTATACCGAGTTCAATCCCTGGCTGGGAAACTAAGATCCTGCAAGCCACAAGGTACAGCCAAAAAAAAAAAAATTATAGATCCAGGTTCCATGACACCCGAACAAGTAATGTCTTCTTAGCTAAATTAAAATGTCATTGTTTTGGTTTATCATTTTGTATTATTGAAGAGAATCAAGTGACTAAGGACATGTGAGAACATGTGAACATATGAAGAATCAGTAATTCGTTAACACTGTCTGACATAGTTTTCCTCTGACTCAGCTTGTTCATAGGATCACAGTTAACACTTAAATGAATTTTTAACAACCATACCCTCTCATTCATCCATGATTTTCACCTGGACTCAAGGCAAGTCAGAGCCAGGACCGTGGGTCCTTACTAGCTTTTCCCCCTACAACTTGGGAAAATCCTGAATCCTTATAAATTACAAGTCAGTTTGCTGCCCAGAGGCTTTCCTGTTTTTACCTACATTTAGAGACAAGCACGGAGAAGGCAATGGCAGCCCACTCCAGTACTCTTGACTGGAAAACCCCATGGACAGAGGAGCCTGGTGGGCTGCAGTCCACGGGGTCGCCGAGAGTCAGACACGACTGAAGCGACTTTGCAGCAGCAGCAGCAGAGACAAGCAAAGGAATCATGTATTGTGGGGTACTACATAGAGTTCTCTTTTAGTGTATATCTTTAGATCTGTTATAATGAAATAGTCACAGCTGATCTTGTTCAAATGTTTTCTTATAATGATTATGATAATTTTATTTTAGAAGATGTCAAAGTGCCACCAGTACTACTAGATCAAGTGTCCTTGGCCCTTAAAAAGAAAAGGTACTTTTATCTGCCAACAGAAATAAGTATAACTTATTATTTTTGTAAGATATCATATAAAATCAAGTATTATACATAAATTCATTTAAAAGGATTTATTTATGTAAAGTATATTTGATAAATTACTGGAAGCCATTTGTCTTACTTAAATGAAATTATATGTAAAGATATTTTGAGAGCTATCAAGTGCCATATAAATGTGAATTGAAAAATTCAATTCCAGTTTAGTCAACTAGTTGCCTTAAATACCTTCTGAAACAAGGTGGGGAATGAATAAACAGAGTGAGTCAGTCATCAAGTGTTCTGCTGAATCTCAACCCCTGTGCTGCCCTGCCACCACAGTACACATTAATATCATATGAATAAGTTGACACAAATTAGATCCACTTACAACACTAAAAATATATACTAATGTGTATGTCCTTTGATGCTTAACTTGTTTATGTGGGCTGTTTTTAATGAAATATATGAAAAATGACCCACCTACTCAGTAATAAAAGGATAGGGAAAGAACAGCACTTTTTTTTTTTAACTCCTACAGTCCTGGATCCCATTTCTCATCCCTGCCTCACTAATATCCTTTTTTTCCTTGATATAACTACTGAATTATAGGCTTAGTACAAAGTTTAACTATAATAGGGAGGGGAAATGGAGAAATGGGAAAGGACAGTAAACTTAAAAATGTATATTTGTGAAAAATCCATTAAGATGGGAAAGAAGAAGGAGAAAGAAGAAGAAACAGAAGGGGAGAGGTAAAGGAAGGAGAAGGAGGAACGTAAAACTAGAGAGAAGGAAACTGAAATGGACTGCGGTGTTCCATGCATTTGGCATAAATTAGTGGCAGTCTTCCTAACAACATAACAAACTCAGCGTGTTCTCATTATGTTCTAAGACTTAGAAGAGAATGGCCTCCCTGGTGGCTCAGCAGTTAAGAATCCAATGGCCAATACAAGAGACAGGTGTTCGATCTCTGGGTCAGGAATTTCCCCTGGAGAATGAAGTGGCAACCCACTCCAATATTCTTGCCTGGGAAATCCCACAGACAGAGGAGCCTGGCAGGCTACAGTCCATGGGGTCACAAAAAGGTCAGACACAACTAAGCAACTAAACACACACAATAAGTTATAAACTTGATCATCAGTTTTACTCACATTCAGGCCTAGTTATCACATTAATGTGTAACATTTCCTTCATAGTCAAGGTTTTAACAATGCAGTTTTCTGTGATTAAATGTTTTCCATAGTATTGAAAAAATATATTTGTTCATTGTATTTTACAAAAAAAATCCATCTACTTAGTTCATTGTGTATGTTTAGCAAAATAACGATAGCAATAACTTGAAGTTTTAAAATAAGGAATGAGGTTAAATTATGGCATATCCTTAATACATAGCTTTATAGACACATGTAGAATTTAGTTAATAATATGAGAAGAGTTATAATCATAAAAACAAAAAGTAGATTACATATCACATTATTTACAGTGCAAATCCAATTTGTTTAAAAAACAATCACATATACACACATATTCAGGAACTACTGAAAACTGATCTCTGGATAATTGCAGCATAAAAATTTTTTCCTTTTGTTTTTCTTTTATAAATTAGTTGCAATGAACAAGTTTTACTTTTGTGGTTGAAAGCATAATAAACACATTAGATAAAATATATCCACCTTGATATGCATTCTTTGTCTTAGGTGAAATGACACCTGAACACCATCCAAAGAAAAATTTCCAAGATGCAACCAACATGCTTTCTTCTGATACTAATCCCAGTGTTTGATAGGAATGTGTGGTAAGTATTAACATGAGATTTTGAGCATTCATTGACCACTTTTGGTTTTTCAGTCTACTTTGTCTATTGTACATATTCAAAAGTGTGGTATATTATGAAATATTTTTAGTAAGTTTTATAAAATGACTATCCCAAATGGATACTATTAACTTTAGTTCTTCTACCCAACACTTAGTATATGGTAGACACATTTTCAGAAGTGGGCTTTTGGCATTAGATTAAGAGATATTAGGGAAATATTAATACATAAAAACGCAAACTTGGGAAAGAGTCATCTGCCCATGTTTTCTACCTTGGATTTTTGTATGCTTTGTTAGGCTGAGCATATGATTTAAAAATGTGCCAAGAAAGCAACTTTAAATAATCAAAATGGAAAATACAGTGAATGGATTTTTATTATCATTACTGTTGGTTTTGTTTTACTCCTCTTATGAAACTGCTCTTATAACCAGTATCAATCCCTTGTTCATGTATTTTGCATTCATTTGTACACAAAGCACAGAGATCTCTTGAATTCTGTTTTCAATGAATGGCATTTTCTTTTCCTAATCTATCCTCAGATGTTCTTGATAGAAACAACAGCAGTGCAGGATCATCTCACAGTTCACCAGCTAAAATCAGCATTGTCACAAACTCTCTTGTGTTGCCTTCTGATTCTAATTCTCCATTTATTGTAATTGATGAACTTTCAACTAAATGATTCACTCATCCCAAGACTTTCTCCCCAATGGAGAAACACACATGCACTCACTGGCTTGATCTCTCTCTCTCACACACACATGTGTTGGATCAATAACAGAATTGTCTGTAATATAATTCACTCTTTCTTTTTATCTTTTTTTCTCAATTTCCTAAAATTCTGTTTATCTACAGAACTTGCATGTCTAATTCCTGTGTATGCTCTTAAAAGCAACATAGTAATACTTTCAAAGATATTTTCCAAACAAGATGTATCTTGAAGATACAATCATACATCTTCTAATATATAGAAACATGCTGTGCCTTGACTTTAAAAAAAATTGAGAGCTCTATTTATGTGAATAAAAATAAATAAAATTTACATTCTAATGAAATATAATTGTTCCATTAACCAACAGGTAAAATGATTTTGAAAATTATGTGCTGAATATTTATGCTAGTTTTTTTAATATTTTCAGTAATTGCTAGTTTCCATTCTGTAAAGAAAAATCATCTATCAAAAGCAGTTTAAAAAACTAAGCTAGTTACACCATACTGATCCAAGGATTGCCAATTTTTCACATGAATCCTTGGATGTTTAATTTGTTGGAAAGAAACATGTAGGGGAGGCAAGATGAATGGAAGCTAATTGAATAGCAAGAAAATAATATGTAATTGGGGCTTCACTCAATTTGTACTTAACCTGATTATCCCTGATCAATTTTGTATTCTAATTAAGTGTGAAAAAAGACAATGTGGATAAATTATGGTCTTTTACATTCTATGAATTACCTTGTATTCATCATCATGACTACTGATTTGATTAAATACATTCTTAATATGTTAGGGCTTTTCTGCAAGACCCATGTGCTTCCAGTTGTTCCCAAAGGGTTATAAAGATTTGTTTAAAACCTAATTTTCTCTTCAAAAGTCTTAAGGATTTTTTAAATAAGAAAAACCATCTGTTAAAAATTTTAAATCTGAAGTAAGTGCTCTAAGTAATTGGGGCTAGTTTAGCATTTTGAAAAATAGAAATGTGTTATATCCTCATGAAATGAAGTTGAGAATTGGTTTAAATTTCCTCAGCTAATGAAGGTAGAAAATGGTAATCTAAAATATTTATTAAATGTTTTTCTTTGTCATTAGAAATAATCAGAATGATTGAAATCTGATGTACGTGTATCCCATGGGAAAAAGATATCAAGAATCTTTTGTCAATGGCCTTGATGGAATTGATTAGAATGGATATATACTGGGGTGGGGTGGGGGGAAGGGCAGATTCTATTCACCTGTGGATAAATGAAGCTGAATATTTCTGAGACTTGCTGAAATTATATATTATTGACAAAAAATAAAGGTCCCCATGCATTACTTGACACTTCAGCAAAAACATACAAAAAAACATTTTTCAGAATGATCAAAGACAAAGGATGGAGAAAGTAAGCAATGAGGGTGAGACTGTAACTCAGTGTGTGAGGAAATTTTATCCTGAAATCTTGGTAATCTTGATCATCTCATCCTAATACACTTTTTTTCAACTCAGACAATTTCTTTCACTCTATTTTCTTAGTGTTTGTTTTAGTTGAATCCTAGGGTGCCACAACTCACTATAATATGCTCAGAATTGAGGACCTGTGGTTGGTTTTCTATTCTGTTACCTTTTGAACTTGTATATTGGGAGGTTCCATTTCTTAAATAATTTTTCATTTATTAATTTTCAGACCAAAGCAATTCTAAGTTTTACATGAGATATTTTGTGGTTGAATTTTAAAAATTACAATAAGACTATGTTTTGTAATTCTAAACATGCCGAGGAACTGCCATACCAATTTTCCACAGTGAAGGACATGTACTAGTTTCCTAGAGCTACAATAACGAACTACCACAAACCAGGTAGCCCAAAATAATAGAAATGAATTATATCTGTAGAGACCCTATTTTCAAATTAAGAGGTTCAGGGAGTTAGAACTTCATCATTATCTTTCTGGGGACATAATTCAACCCGCAACAGGATGGTTTTGGAATTTTTGATTGTTCCAATTTTTTAATTAGTTTTTTATATCATCTATCTTATAACTCATCTTTAAAATTGTGAGAACAAGAAGTGATCAAATTGTACATGTGTTTGTATGTCTTCTTATACATTTAAATATATATTATAAATGTGTATATGTGTACATATATGCTAGTTTTCATGTTGTAAAAGGATAAATGAAAGTGAAAATATGTTTCTCAAATATTTTAAAAGCATCATTTTTAATCCTTAAATATGTGTTCATGTTTAATCATATATTCCTATTTTACTTATAACCTTTTAAAAGAGTAGCACTCAAATTTATCCTAACATGAAAACTCACTGCAGTAATAAGTTAGATTCTCAGATCAGGAAAAAGATATGGTTCTTCAAACTTATAATGACTAAATCAACTAATCGAGTTTGCATATCAAGTATATTCAATAAGTATTGAATATTTTCTGTGTACACAAACTCTACTTAAAACTGTATATGAAAATGAGTGAGATACCGTTCAATTGTCAAGCAGGATAAGTGTGAAAATGATACAAGGTAGTCTAAGATAGTATGACCATAAATACACAAATGAAAAGATCTCTGTACTATAAAAGTAGAAGAGAAAGACAATAGTAAAATCACAGAATCTTAGAACTAAAAGCAGTTTCAGTTCAGTCACTCAGTCATGTCCAACTCTTTGTGACCCCATGAACTGCAGCACGCAAGGCTTTCCTGTCCATCCCAGAGCTTGCTCACATTCTTGTCCATCGAGTCAGTAATGCCATTCAACCATCTCATCCTCTGTTATCCCCTTCTCCTCCTGCCTTCCATCCTTCCCAGCATCAGGGTCTTTTCCAATGAATCAACACTTCGTATCAGGTGGCCAAAGGACTGGAGTTTGAGCTTCAGCATCAGTCCTTCCAATGAATATTCAGGACTGATTTCCTTTAGGATGGATTTTCCTCTAGGACTGCTTGGATCTTCTTGCAGTCCAAGGGACTCTCAAGAGTCTTCTCCAACACCACAGTTCAAAAGCATCAATTCTTTGGCAATCAGCATTCTTTATAGTCCAACTCTTATGTCCATACATGGCTACAGGAAAAACCATAGCTTTGACTAGATGGACCTTTGTCAGCAAATTATTATCTCTGCTTTTAAATATGCTACCTAGGTTGGTCATAGCTTTTCTTCCAAGGAGCAAGCTATCTTTTAATTTCATGGCTGCAGTCACCATCTGCAGTGATTTTGGAGCCCAAGAAAATAACGTCTGTCACTGTTTCCATTGTTTCCCCATCTATTTGCCATGAAATGATGGGACCGAATGCCAGGATCTTCATTTTTTGAATGCTGAGTTTTAAGCCAAGCTTTGTCACGCTCCTCTTTCACCTTCATCAAGAGGATCTTTCTTTAGTTCATGTTTGCTTTCTACCATAAGGGTGGTGTTATATGCATATCTGAGGTTATTGATATTTCTCCTGGCAATCTTGATTCCAACTTGTGCTTCATCCAGCCCCGCATTTCGCATAACATTCTCTGCATATAAGTTAAATAAGCAGGGTGACAATATACAGCCTTGATGTACTCCTTTCTCAATTTGGAACCAGGCTGTTGTTCCATGACTGGTTCTAACTATTGCTTCTTGACCTGCATACAGGTTTCTCAGGAGGCAGGTAAGGTGGTCTGGTATTCCTGTCTCTTGAAGAATTTTCCATAGTTTGTTGTGATCCACACAGTCAAAGGCTTTAGCATAGTCAATAAAGTAGAAGTAGATGTTTTTTCTGAAATTCTTTTGTTTTCTCTATCATCCAATGGATGTTGGCAATTTGATCTCTTGTTCCTCTACCTTTTCTAAATCCAGCTTGAACATCTGGAATTTCTTGGTTCACATACTTTTGAAGCTTAGCTTGGGGAATTTTGAGCATTACTTTGCTAGCATGTGAGATGAGTGCAATTGTGTGGTAGTTTGAATGTTTTTTGGCATTGTCTTTCTTTGGGATTGGAATGAAAACTGACTTTTTCCAGTCCTGTGGCCACTGCTGAGTTTTCCAAATTTGCTGGCATATTGAGTGCAACACTTTCACAGCATCATCTTTCAGGATTTGAAATAGCTCAACTGGAATTTCATCACCTCCCCTAGCTGTGTTCATAGTGATGCTTTCTAAGGCCCACTTGACTTCACATTCTAGGATGTCTGGCTCTAGGTGAGTGATCACACCCTCGTGGTTGTCTGGGTCATTGAAGATCTTTTTTGTACAGTTCTTCTGTGTATTCTTGCCACCTCTTCTTAATATCCTCTGTTTCTGTTAAGTCCATAGTGTTTCTGTCCTTTATTGAGCCCATCTTTGTATGAAATGTTCCCTTGGTATCTCTAATTTTCTTAAGATCTCTAGTCTTTCCCATGCTGTTCTTTTCCTCTATCTTTGTATTCATTGCTGAGAAAGGCTTTCTTATCTCTCTTTGCTATTCTTTGGAACTCTGCATTCAAATGGGTATATCTTTCCTTTTCTTTTTTGCCTTTAATTTCTGTTATCTTCTCAGCTATTTACAAGGCCTCCTCAGACAACCATTTTGACTTTTTGCATTACTTTTTCTTGGGGATGGTTTTGATCACAGTCTCCTGTACAATGTTATGAACCTCAGTCCATAGTACTTCAGGCATTCTGCCTATCAGAACTAATCCCTTGACTCTATTTCTCACTTCCACTGTATAATTCTAAGGGATTTGATTTAGGTCATACCTGAATGGTCTAGTGGTTTAAAGGAGTTTAGAAGTCTTTTAATCTACCTCTCAATGCAGGAATCCTTTTAAGAATTCCAGACAGGTTGACTTTTAGCTTTAGTTTAAAATCTTGTGATTCAAAATGATTGACTTAATCCCTCATAGGCCAGCCAGTTCATCCTATTGATAGACAGTTCTCAGTATTAGAAAGTTCTTACATTAAAAGGGATGTGGGGCTAGAATTTGTATCTCAGTGGCCTGTTTCACTGGCTCTTTAGAATTGAGGCAAATCAAATGAGCTATTAAAAGCACATGAGTTAAGATTCTAATTCTGCATTAAACTTTGTTCCTGCTCCTTGAATTATCAGTACTCCCACTATAGCATATTTAATCTCATCTTCTAAATGAATTTTTAAAATTTACCTAGAAGCAACTATATATAAATACCAATGATGAAAATGCATGTATGGTACTTTGGATATCTATGGAGAAAACTAATTACAATTTGCCTGAAGTGTTTTTAAATATTTTAAATCTTAGAACGTTGAGCTTGAAAAATCTATCATATACATAGACTTCACTCTCAGATAGTTGAAATTCTGCATTTAAAAAAGGCAAGAGAATAATAAGTTAGTCTGGTGAAAAGGTAGCTTTCTTTCCCTTAAGTTCCATGATACCTCACAGATTTCTTAAAATGTGCTTCTTAACCTGAGAGTCAGTTCAATTCAGTCACTCAGTCATGTCTGACTCTTTGCAAACCCATGAATCGCAACACTCCAGGCCTCCTTGTCCATCACCAACTCCCAGAGTCCACACAAACCCATGTCCATCGAGTCAGTGATGCCATCCAGCTATCTCATCTTCTGTTGTCCCCTTCTCCTCCTGCCCTCAATCTTTCCCAGCATCAGGGTCTTTTCCAATGAGTCAACTCTTTGCAACAGGTGGCCAAAGTTTTGCAGTTTCAGCTTCAACATCAGTCCTTCCAATGAACACCCAGGACTGATCTCCTTTAGGATGGACTGGTTAGATCTTCTTGCAGTCGAAGGGACTCTCAAGAGTCTTCTCCATTACCACAGTTCAAAAGCATCAATTCTTTGGCACTCAGCTTTCTTCACCGTCCAACTCTCACATCCATACATGACCACTGGAAAAACCATAGCCTTGACTATACAGACCTTTGTTGGCAAAGTAATGTCTCTGCTTTTAAATATGCTATCTAGGTTGGTCATAACAATGAAAAGGCTAAAAGATAGGACACTGAAAGATGAACTCCCCAGGTCAGTAGGTACCCAATATGCTACTGGAGATCAGTGGAGAAATAGCTCCAGAAAGAATGAAGGGATGGAGCCAAAGCAAAAACAGTAGCCAGTTGTGGATGTGACTGGTGATAGAAACAAGGTCTGATGCTGTAAAGAGCAATATTGCATAAGAACTTGGAATGTTAGGTCCATGAATCAAGGCAAATTGGAAGTGGTCAAACAGGAGATGACAAGAGCGAGCATCGACATTCTAGGAATCAACAAACTAAGATGGACTGGAATGGGTGAATTTAACTCAGATGACCATTGTATCTACTGCTGTGGGCAGGAATCCCTTAGAAGAAATGGAGTGGCCATCATGGTCAACAAAAGAGTCCAAAATGCAGTACTTGGAAGCAATCTCAAAAAAACGACAGAATGATCTCTGTTTGTTTCCACAGCAAACCATTCAATACTATGGTAATCCAAGCCTATGCCCCAAACAGTAACCCTGAAGAGGCTGAAGTTGAACAGTTCTATGGAGACCTACAAGACCTTTTAGAATTAACACCCCCAAAAGATGCCCTTTTCATTATAGGGGACTGTAATGCAAAAGTAGGAAGTCAGGAAACACATGGAGTAACAGGCAAATTTGGCCTTGGGGTATAGAATGAAGCAGGGCAAAGGCTAATAGAATTCTGCCAAGGAGAATGCACTGGTCATAGCAAACACCCTCTTCCAACAACACAAGACAGACTCTACATGTGGACATTACCAGATGGTCAACACCGAAATTAGATTAATTATATTCTTTGCAGCCAAAGATGGAGAAGCTCTATACAGTCAGCAAAAACAAGACTGGGAACTGACTGTGGCTCAGATCATGAACTCCTTATTGCCAAATTCAGACTGAAATTGAAGAAAGTAGGGAAAACCACTAGACCATTCAGGTATGACCTAAATCAAATCTCTTATGATTATACAGCAGAAGTGAGAAATAAATTCAAGGGATTAGATCTGATAGAGTGCCTGATGAACTATGGACGGAGGTTCGTGACATTGTACAGGAGACAGGGAATTAGACCATCCCCATGGAAAAGAAATGCAAAGAAGCAAAATGGCTGTCCGAGGAGGCCTTACAAACAGCTGTGAAAAGAAGAGAAGTGAAAAGCAAAGGAGAAAAGGAAAGATATTCCAATCTGAATTCAGAGTTCCAAAGAATAGCAAGGAGAGATAAGAAAGCCTTCCTCAGCGATCAATGCAAAGAAATAGAGGAAAACAACAGAATGGGAAAGACTAGAGATCTCTTCAAGAAAATTAGAGATACCAAGGGAACATTTCTTGCAAAGATGGGCTCAGTAAAGGACAGAAATGGTATGGACCTAACCTGAGAGTAAATAAGATTAATTTTTACAAATGTCCATAAGGTATAGGTAAAAAGAGTCACACAACATATAAAATGTTGGAAACTTGCTCAAATTTCTTAATAGTGGGAGACATAGTCTCTCAGAAGAAATGTGTTAAATTGATACAGTTATTAACTAAATCGTATAAATTGACCAATAAGCTATAGTATGAAATTGGAGATCTCTGTGGCATTACTGACAAAAAAGTAAATTGATAATACTGGTTCACACCAGTCTTTTAGTTGTTTGACCAGTCTACATTATTAGTGAGTACAGGAGTCAGAAAGCCAGACTTGTAGTTCCAGCCTGTCACTGGCACTGTATGACTTTGGGCAGGTCACGTCACCTCTCTGTGTTTCCTATTTCCAACCTGTAGAATAGAGTTGGACTAGATATTTCTTAAGATCCCTTCTGCCTCTTAAAATTTTACTGATTCTGTAAAAACATCTGCCTTCATATTTGCTAGCATGACAGAGAAAGTCATGATGACATTAAACTCCAAAAGGCTTTAAGAAAATATTTAGGAAATTAGACAGCTTTTTACCTAATATTTTGATTCTTTCTGGCAATAAGAAATTAATTCTGTTTAGCCTCATCAATAGTTTCTTCTCTTCCATGAATTATGCATGCTTTATGATGAAATGTGGAAAGCTAATTCCCCCCTGGTTTCTTGTTTTTTTGTGGGAAAATGATCCTCTCAGGAGTTCCATATTAATAACAAGTTCCACTGACAAAACACTCACCATAAAGTTTTCTTTCTACTATAACTACAGCTTGAGACAAAAAAAGAGATATAGTTTGTATACTTGTTTCAGAGTAGCAAAGGAGGGAGATAGGGCCAAAAGCAACATCAACTATAGCAATTCTATCCCAATACATATTTGGAAGTGCTCTATAAGTTCTAAAAAGCAGATAACCAGCAAATTAGCCTTTTCTTTTCCCTTGATAATTATTGTATGGCTATAAGAAAAATTTCTTCCTCTATTGAAGTTTAGGTGATTTCTTAGCATGATTCATGCTTGGTAACTCTCCACTGAACACAAATGAAGAAGGACATACTTGAAAGTTGTAAACAGCTGGTCCGTGACTTTGTGCTGAGGAAAGAAATATTTTGAAATCACATTATCCAGCAGAGGAACCTGACTGTAATTTTCATTTCTAGTCCTGCTTTTCTGAGAAGAAAAGCTTAGCTTGCTTTCTTTATTTTTTTAAATTTAGTGGAGGAAAATTGATTTACCCTAGGTGTCCATCAATAGTTTGCTTTCTTAACTAGACATATTAAACTCTGCAGTGGTTTACATTGTCATATTCTTCTATAATATTTTTATAAGTGTGAGGTCTTTGGAGAGAAAACTGCTAAGGCTAGCATGTTAGGGTTGTCAAGGGACATTCAGCTAAAATTCCCTTAAATTTGATTTAGAATACATCCTCATGCCACATGGATTAGCCAAGGTTTTAAAAACTTGTGTAATAAACAAAGCTGTTGCGAGCATGGGGAAAGTGGTATATGAATTCACTGTGGTGGATTCCTAATGTCCTTTCTGGAGGAAGTTTAGTATGTATCAAAAACCTTCAAAATGTGTACCTCTTTTTAAAACATTTTTATTTATTTGGCTATGCTGAGTCTTTGTTGCTACACAGGCTTTTCTCTAGTTGTGGCGAGTGGTGGCTGGTCTCTAGTTGCAGTGCATAGGCTTCTCATTGTGGTGACTTCTCTTGTTGCGGAGCACAGGCTCTAGGGCACACAGGTTTCAGTACTTGTGGCATGTGGGCTCAGTAGTTGCAGCTCCTGGGCGCTACAGTAAAGGCTCAGTAGCTGTGGTGCACAGACTTAGTTGTCCTGTGGCATGTGGGACATTCCTTGACCAGGGATCGAACCTGTATCTCTTGTGTTGGCAAGCAGATTCTTTACCACTGAGCCACCAGGGAAGCCCCAAAATGTGTGCCTCTTTTGATATAGCAACTCTTCTAGGAATTTTTCTTAGGAGAAAATATAGGACAAGTTGAAATAGATGTTTCAGTTCAGTTCAGTTCAGTCACTCAGTCGTGTCTGACTCTTTGCGACCCCATGAACCACAGCACGCCAGGCCTCACTGTCCATCACCAACTCCCAGAGTCCACACAAACCCATGTCCATCGAATCAGTGATGCCATCCAGCTATCTCATCTTCTGTTGTCCCCTTCTCCTCCTGCCCTCAATCTTTCCCAGCATCAGGGTCTTTTCCAATGAGTCAACTCTTTGCAACAGGTGGCCAAAGTTTTGCAGTTTCAGCTTCAACATCAGTCTTTCCAATGAACACCCAGGACTGATCTCCTTTAGGATGGACTGGTTGGATCTCCTTGCAGTCCAAGGGACTCTCAAGGGTCTTTTCCAACACCACAGTTCAAAAGCATCAATTCTTCGGCACTCAGCTTTCTTTATAGTCCAACTCTCACATCCATACATGACCACTGGAAAAACCATAGCCTTGACTAGATGGACTTTTGTTGGCAAAGTAATGTCTCTGCTTTTTAATATGCTGTCTAGGTTGGTCATAACTTTCCTTCCAAGGAGTAAGTGTCTTTTAATTTCATGGCTGCAGTCAACATCTGCAGTGATTTTAGAGCCCAGAAAAATAAAGCCAGCCACTGTTTCCACTGTTTCCCCATCTATCTGCCATGAAGTGATGGGACCGGATGCTATGATCTTAGTTTTCTGAATGTTGAGCCATAAGCCAACTTTTTCACTCTCCGCTTTCACTTTCATCAAGAGGCTTTTTAGTTCCTCTTCACTTTCTGCCATAAGGGTGGTGTCATCTGCATATCTGAGGTTATTGATATTTCTCCTGGCAATATTGATTCCAGTCTGTGCTTCTTCCAGCCCAGCGTTTCTCATGATGTGCTCTGCATATAAGTTAAATAAGCAGGGCGACAATATACAGCCTTTACATACTCCTTTTCCTATTTGGAACCAGTCTGTTGTTCCATGTCCAGTTCCAACTGTTGCTTCCTGACTGCATACAGGTTTCTCAAGAGACAGGTCAGGTGGTCTGGTATTCCCATCTCTTTCAGAATTTTCCAGAGTTTATTGTGATCCACACAGTCAAAGGCTTTAGCATAGTCAATAAAGCAGAAATAGATGTTTTTCTGGTACTCTCTTGCTTTTTCAATGAATGATCCAGCAGATGTTGGCAATTTGATCTCTGGTTCCTCAGCCTTTTCTAAAACCAGCTTGAACATCTGGAAGTTCATGGTTCACATATTGCTGAAGCCTGGCTTGGAGAATTTTAAGCATTACTTTACTAGCGTGTGAGATGAGTGCAATTGTGCAGTAGTTTGAGCATTCTTTGGCATTGCCTTTCTTTGGGATTGGAATGAAAACTAACCTTTTCCATTCCTGTGGCCACTGGTGAGTTTTCCAAATTTGCTGGCATATTGAGTGCAACACTTTCACAGC
>ML663443.1:62811-91320 GCA_007570785.1 Antilocapra americana | reverse complement strand
TCTGGCTCTAGGTGAGTGATCACACCATCGTGATTATCTGGGTCATTGAAGATCTTTTTTGTACAGTTCTTCTGTGTATTCTTGCCACCTCTTCTTAATATCCTCTGTTTCTGTTAAGTCCATAGTGTTTCTGTCCTTTATTGAGCCCATCTTTGCATGAAATGTTCCCTAGGTATCTCTAATTTTCTTGAAGAGATCTCTAGTCTTTCCCATTCAATTGTTTTCCTCTATTTCTTTGCACTGATCGCTGAGGAAGGCTTTTTTATCTCTCCTTGCTATTCTTTGGAACTCTGCATTCAAATGGGTATCTCTTTCCTTTTTTCCTTTGCTTTTTGTTTCCTATCTTTTCACAGCTATTTGTAAGGCCTCCTCAGACAGCCATTTTGCATTTTTGCATTTCCTTTTTGGGGGGATGGTCTTGATTCCTGTCTCCTGTACATTGTCACGAACCTCCATCCATAATTCATCATGCATTCTGTCTATCAGATGAAATAGATGTTTACTGTAATATTATTTGTCACTTTGGAAAACCTAACATTTTTAACAAATTGGGCTGGGACAACTGAATATCCACGTGCAAAACAATGAAATTTAATTCCTACCTTATACTGTATACAAAAATTAACACAAAATGTATCAATGACCTAAATATTAAGACCTAAAAATCTTTTCAAGAAAATTGGAGATACCAAGGGAACATTTCCTGCAAAGATGGGCACAATAAAGTACAGAAATGGTATGGACATAACATAAGCAGAAGATGTTAAGAAGAGGTGGCAAGAATACACAGAAGAGCTGTACAAAAAAGGTCTTCATGACCCAGATAATCACAATGATGTGGTCACTGACCTAGAGACAGACATCCTGGAGTATGAAGTCAGGTGAGCCTTCGGAGGCATTACTATTGGATCCTTCACTTGCATGTGTGCGTGTTGTCACTTCAGTCACGTCCAGTCAATTCTTTGTGACCCTATGTACTGTAACCTGCCAGGCTCTTCTATCCATGGGATTCTCCAGGCAAGAATACTGGAGTGGGTTGTTGTGCCCTCCTCCAGGGGATCTTCCCAACCCTGGGACCGAACGCACATCTCTTACATCTCCTGCATTGGCAGGTGTAAGAGGTGTAAGGTGTAAGCATCACCTGGGAAGCCCCCATGCATTGGCAGGAGGGTTCTTTACCACTAGCACTACCTGGGACTCTTCACTTTCTTCTATTTTAATTTTCACTGAAGGAGAGTCAAAGGGCCTTTCAACTGAATGTTCTGCTCATTAAAAAATTCCCCCAGATATTGAACTGAAATCTATCTTCCATTCTTTGGTCTTAATTTGTCATAGAGAATGCCACAAAAATAGGCTAAGACTATCTACCCTGGTGCCTCAGATGATAAAGAATCAGCTTGCAATGCAGGAGACCCGGGTTCAATTCCCGGGTCAAGAAGATCCCCTGGAGAAGGGCATGGCAACCCACTCCAGTATTCTTGCCTGGAGAATCCCATGAACAGAGGAGGCTGGTGGGCTACTGTTCCATAGGATCACACAGAGTTGGACATGACTGAGTGATTTAGCAGCAGCATCCCCTCTCCCATAGGTGTATTTACTTTCAGATAATTGGCAACAGCTACCATGTCCAGACAGATATTTTCTACTCTAGGTTTCCATTCTAGTCTTTTTTCTCTGAGATGGTTTCCAGGCCTTGTTACCATCCTGGCCATTAGCCTCCAATTTGTCAATATCCCTCAAGTGTGGCACCCAGAAATGACCATAACAGTCCACTCTTGTTTTTCACATTTCATTATCAGTTTCTAAAAATGTGTGATATTATTAGATCCCTTTGATTAAAAAAATAATTTCAGATTAATTTCCCAGTGCGATATGACTGTACTCTGAATCCTATCCTAAGACTGTATATGAGAGATACTCAATTATCTATTTTTCCCATCTTTTAATTTCTAAAGCTATATAGATAAATAAAATATTCCAGGTCAGTTTCTCATCAGAGCTCTTGCACTTTTTTTAACCTTAATTGCATATTTGCCAAACACCAAAAGGATAATTAGAGAGCTTCCACACTGATGGTGAGGGCAAGAGGTGCCCTGTGGCCTGGCCAAGGAATCTGAAGAACCTCTTGTCCTATACCATTTTCTGCTCTTTGTCTCAGTCATTTGGTATCAGCTTTTAGATTAGTCATGCTGCATCCAGATTAATTAGCCTCTCTATTGAGATGCATTTCATAAGATGACAGTGACAAGCCAGGGTTCACAGTGATGTAGAACATCATATCTTGTCCTTAATCTGATCCCAGATCTCCCAACCATTGCAACCCACTCCAGTATTCTTGCCTGGAGAATCCAGTGGATAGAGGACCCTGGTGCCTACAGTCTATAGGGTTGCAAAGAGTCCGACACGACTGAGGGACTGGGCACACATGAGCCCTCCCAACCAACCTAGAAGATATTGGTCTCCTTTCCAGCCTAGTAAATCCTTTTCCTTTTATTCCTTTTGCCATTCTCCCACATGGTAGGCACTATTTAAAAAAAAAACCTGTTAAACTGTATATACCAGCTCTAAATAGCATTGGCTCAATGACTTCTACCATGCATATGTTCCTGTGTGCTTAGTTTTTTCAAGAGAGTGGTTTCCTAATTGTAGAGACTGCATCTTGGTCCACAGTTTACACAGGATACTTATTACTTACACTTGCTAAGCAGATGTATCTTTAAATTTTCAACTTTTGAGGAGATTTTATTTAAACTAGTGTATGGTACAGTGAACTCTAGTCAATATTCTGCAATAACCTAAATGGGAAAAGAATTTCAAAAAGAAAAAAAATCAACTCAGTTGAGATATAATTTACACACTTACTATAAATTTCACCTATTTTAATCTTTCAGTCAAGATATAGACCACTTCCACTTTTGTCATTAATCTTCCTCTACTCCTACCACTGGCTCCAGGTTACCACTGATCTTTTTATCATCACTACAGATTAGAATTCTCTTTTATAGAATTTCATATATATGTATAAAATCAGTATATACTCTTTTGGGTCTAGTTGCTTTTGTTTAGAATGTCCTTGAAATCCATTCATGTTGTTTCCTGGATCAGTACTTCATCTCTTTTATTGCTGACTTGTGTTTCTCTGTATGTATATGGCACAATTTGCTTATCCATTCACATTTTGATGGATATCTGGTTGTTATGGGTTATTACAAATAAAGCTGTTATGAATATTTGTGTTTAAGCTTTTGTGTAGATGTATATTTTAATTTCTCTTGAGTAAATAACTAGTAGGATTGCTATGTTATGTGAGTGCATGTTTAACTTTGTAAGAAATTACTGATCTGTTTTCCAAGGTAATTTTACCATTTTATATTCCCACCAGCAATACATGTTCATTTATGTGGCCCATGTATGTAGTTTGTTTAAATGATAGCTTGATTTTGAAATCCTGATTTTCAAAAGGATTTGTTGTGTTAAATGTTGCTTGAGATAGGAAAGCCATCAATGAGAGTGAAGAAATATGTTTAACTATGTTTATTTTATCAAAAGTGCTCATCAGATTATATTTGCTTTCAAAGAATTTACCTTGTTTATCTTGGGTTTGGGTATTTAGCCAAATACAATTATTCATTACTGTTTCAGATGATCAGCTGAAGGGAATACTTCCTTCAGAAGATAATCCTATTTGACTTAGAAAATAAACTGACTTAACTTTCTCCAGAGGCTTCTAAGTATCTTTAGGAATAGCTTCATATGAATTCTCGCTTTTAGTTAACTTCAAGATAAATTCATAGATAAATCATAGTCAGTTAAAGAGAAACTATGGCTTTCTAAAATCCCAGTGACATAGTAAATGTGTATGTAGCCTCCCAAACTCACTCACTTACTGACAGGAGAAGAGTCTGACTTTCATGGGTATTTGCCAGTGTCCTGTTGGTCAGGGGGCTGTGGGTACCGGGAAAGCTATGAAGCATGGTATCAGCCTTTGGATCTTGGTGCAAGAAAGAAAGGGAAAAAAAGCAAACCAAATAGATGCACTTGGTCTGTTTCATCATACCTAAGATCCAAGGGTTTAATAGAGCACATGTTACCAAGCAACATGCTTTGCTAATTTCGCTTTACCAAATAGGAACTCCAGCAGAAGTGCCAGGATTGTCTGAGTCTTGTCTGGGACTCCTCAAATGTTGAACAGAAGGAAACTATTTGAGTACTAGAAATGCAGTACCACATTTGGCCATCAACTAAAGAGTTTTGGTCTCTCTTTTACTACATTGTGAAAGCAGAGGTAGTGTACTTACTTACCTTTAGGGATGTCTATCCCATTGTAGATGTAGTCGTCTGCACCAAGCAGATCCAACATTGTTTTCCTTTGTGACTCAGGACTAACACAATACCACATTTGAGGGCTAATATCACATTTGGGGGTCATTAGGCAGTGCTTGCTCGATGTCAGAGATAAAAACATTCTGCTCCTAGTTTTTTATTTCTTGTTTCCATGACAAGCTTTTCTTCAGTCTCTAATTTTCTCTTAACTATTTAAAAATATTGTTCACTCCGTTCAAAGGCTTACTTTCCCTTTATAAATCAATACTGAAGGATGACATTATTACATTATATTGAACTTCTCTTGCTTGTAAGCCTTTCAGAGAACCTGGGTTCATCTGTGTGATTTTATGGGAATCTCACTATTAAAAGATAACTGCAACTAGGGAAAGAGGTCTTGGGTTCAGATTCTTAGGCTGAGTAGTTCAAAGTCCTATATTATTTTTCATGAATTAAAATGTCCTTTTTTTTTTGGTTGCACTGAGTCTTAGTTGTAGCATATGGGATCTATTTCCTTGATCAGGGATCAAACCCTGGGCCCCCTGCATTGGGAGTGTGGAGCCTTAGCCACTGGACTACCGGAAAAGTCCCGAAAATGGCCTTTTTTTTTAAAGAAACAAAGCTCACGTCTCAGAAGTTGAATGGCAGTACTATGTTTTCAGAGACTAATTGTGTTAACAGAAACTAGGCACTGTCTCTCTGCTGATGTATTATTTATCATATTTATATTCTGTTTCTTCCCCCAAAGGACTTGAATTAGAGACAAGTGAAGTTGAGAGTTTGTCTTTAGTTTTCTCCTACCTTGCTTTCTGTTGCCTCTTTCCCCCCAGAGGCCCAAGTGCCAGCCTTTCCTTCCAGTGCTCCAGAGGTTCATTTTCTTACCATCTTCTAATCAAAACTCCTATCCTAGCAAGTCTATAATCAGTTTGGAAATTCTGGTTAAAGTTCTTCTCAGGAAAATAAAAATGACCAATAAATTTAACTCTGATGGAAGGTGTTTGTATTTTAAAGCAGTAATTTAGCTCTAACCTCGGTCATTGGATTTTGGGGGTTAGTGGTCAGGGGATGATGTAGCTGGGAGCTTCTATTCCCTTCTATTCCTGTCCCCTCTCCCCATCTCTCCCAAGCATGACATGGAGTAAGCAGAAGCCATGGGCCCTTCTGTCCTATATTGCCTTTTGTATTTTTAAAAAT
The DNA here is from genome assembly GCA_007570785.1 of Antilocapra americana. NCBI lineage: Eukaryota > Metazoa > Chordata > Mammalia > Artiodactyla > Antilocapridae > Antilocapra > Antilocapra americana. The sequence continues at coordinate 85,803 of ML663443.1, read as the reverse complement.
TTCCTTTTAATGGTAAATACTCATAGAAAACTTGGGAAATCCAAAGAACTACAAGATTAAAAATTTACTAATAGTTTTAACTCTCAAATATGATCAATAATATTTTGATGTACTTCCAGCCTTTTCTCCTATTTATATTTTTGAAATATTTTTGTGATCATGCAATATATATAATGTCATATTTTTTGTTTTACTTATTTGAAAATTTAACAGTTTTTTACACCAATGTAAATTCTGACCAGAGGCTATAAGTACATAGTACATGTGTATGTTTGCTTACTATCTTACCCCGACTATGATTTCTTCAGTTAGATCCTTATTTGGGGACATTTAGGTTATTTTCCCTTTAAAAACTGAAATATTATTGACCTAGAACACTATGTTAGTTCCCTGTGACTCATTTATTTGTATCTGGAAGTCTGTACCTCTTAGTCTCCTTTACCTATTTTACTCATCCTCCCAACCCACCTTTCCCTCTGACAACCACATGTTTGTGCTCTGTATCTATGACTCTTTCCTATTTTGTTATGATTGTTCATTTGTTTTTGAGATTCCACATCTAAGTGAAATTGTATAGTAGTCCTTATCTGACTTATTTCACTTAGTACAATACCCCCTAGGTCCATCCATGTTTTTGTAAATGGCAAGATTTCATTGTTTTTTTAATAGCTGAGTAATATTCCACTGTGTATATATATCACATCTTCTTTATCAACTCATCTATCAATGAACACTTGGGGTGCCTCCATATCTTGGCTGTGTGAATAATGTTTCATTGAATATGGAGATGCACATATTTTTGAATTAGTGCTTTTGTTTCCTTTGGGAAAATACCCAGAAGTGGAATTGCTGAATTGTAGGGTAGTTTTATTTTTAATTTTTTGAGGAACCTCCATACTGTTTCCCACAGTGGCTGCACCAATTTAGATTCCCACAACAGTGCATGAGAGTTCCATTTTCTCCACATCCTCACCAATGCTTATTATTTGTTGTCTCTTTTGATAATAGCCATTCTGACAGGTGTGAGGTGATATCCCATTGTGGTTTTGATTTGCATTTCCGTGGTAATTAGTGCTGCTGAGCAAATTTTCATGTACTTGATGGCCTTCTGTATGTATTCTTTGGAAATATATCTATTCAGATCCTCTGCTCATTTTTAAATTAGGTTGTTTGTTTTTTTGATGTTGAATTGTATGATTTCAGTGTATATATCCTCATTATTGTCTCCATTTATTTAGGAGGAAGCTGAGGCTTGGGAGAGTTAATCACTTGCCCAGATTTCCTCCTAAAGAAATAGGTACCATAATGGTACTGTGGCATAGAATTACTGTGAACATAAAATTAATTATCTGCAGCATGTAAAATACCAAGTTACCTGTCAAATAATAAGCACACAGTTTTAAAAGTTCTTGTTGTTATTGTTCTTATATACTAACTAGTCTCTGTAATGAAGGGAAGAGGCCAGCTGGAGATATCATCCAGTATCCCCTTCTAGACTTTTGAGGCATGTAATACTGAGTTTCCATTTATGTTGCTGTTATGGAGCTTCATTTAAAATAATTTAGGTAGGGAAAGGCAAGTCAATTTAAAGAAACCATTAGGTATCAGGCAGTATGTCAGTATGGCACAGATGATGATAAATATATATGAATGCCTACCTCAGTGATTCCTCATTCCTAGAATAAATTTAAACTCTGTAGTGCAGCAGTCACTCTATTTAATATTGCACTGTGCAATATTAATATTAATTATTGATATTTAAGAACAACATATTATTATATTACTATAATATCATAATTTCACTCCCAGCACTCCTCATTCCCTTTAGCCTACTCTGTCTTTCCTTTTTTCTTATTACCTTCTAACATTCTCTGTAGTTTTTTAAATTACTTTTATTGTTTGTATCTCTTCACTAGAATGTAAACTCCCCCAGGGGAGGAATCTTTTTCTGATTTTGTTCACTAAGTGAATAAACTGCCTAAAACAGTGCATAGCCTGTAACAGATAGTCACTAAATATTTAGTGACTGATTAGATGAATAAATGTGAAATTCAGTCTTTAATCTGGTCCCAATCTATTTACAGGCTTACCTCTTGTCCTTCTACCCTCTGAGTATCACTGATACTAGCTGTTTCCAGTGCACACCGTTTGCTCCCACATCTCTGTGCATTTACTTATACTCTCTCCTTTGGCCTGAATAAATAATCATGAATCCAAGCAGATATTTAGTTATAAGAATGTTCTTCACCATCTATCAATGAAAAATTTGAAAACAGCCTCAATATTCATCAATAAGTGATAACTTAGAGAAATCATGGTAGCTCCCAGTTTAGGAAGGGCAATTTGGCAATATCTATCAAAATTACAAATGTGCAGAGCCTCTGAACCAGCAGTTGTGCTTTAGGCAGTTTATCTCACAGATAAACTTGCTTGTATGTCAAATGAATATGTGTTGGTGAGTCACTGCAGTGCTTTAGTCACTCTTGTTAGACATAGCACTGACAGAACTCATTACATTACTATGTAGAGCTATATTTATTGACATGGGAAGATTATACTAGCTAACATTAATTCAACTTGCTATGTGTCAGGCACTGTGATAAGTGTTTTTATATATTTTTGTCGCACTGAATCCTCACAACATCCCTGTGAGGTAGTTGCTATAATAGTCCTCATTTTACATAGGAGGAAATGGACTCAGAGATGTTAATTTACTTAACCAGGATCAGACAACTAAGAAATAGCAAACCTAAGATGTCTGTGCGTGTGTTCTCAGTCATGTGCAACTCTGAGACCCCATGGACTGTAACCCACAAGGCTCCTCTGTCCATGGGGTTTCTCAAGCAAGAATACTGGAGTGGGTTGCCATTCCCTTCTCTAGGGGATCTTCCCAACCCAGGGACTGAACCTGCGTCTCTTGTGTCTCCTGCATTGGCAGGCAGATTCTTTACCACTAGCACCATCTGGGAAGCCCATGATGTCTGAAATACAGTGTGACAGTACTTTGTGTAAGGTGATCCTCTTTTGTAAGAAGAAATACATATAGATATCTAAACTTATATATGTGCATATAAAATGATTGGAAAGAAACACACCAAAATATTAACAGTTACATGATGAATTGTGGGTGGTTTTTATTTTCTTCTTTTTGCTTATCATTATTTTCTGAGTTTTCTGTTAAGTTTTGGGGCTGACTTGGAAGAAGTGAAGGCAGGAGGCATGAATTACTTGTGCAGTTTTAAAGATGACTGAATTTTTAAAGTTTGTTGGTAGTGTGGAATAGTGACACTGATATGAGGGAAGTGTTTTTAGGCTGAGAGCTTGCCCAAAGGGAAACAGGATGGCCAAGTGTAGGAGAAGTCAAGAGAACCTAGTGTCAAGGGCACATGGAGGGAGTCCCTTGTTCTCTGGAGGCTGAGGAATGGGGGATGAGCAGGCAGATATGAAAATGCAGTGATCCAAGGACACGCGAGATCAAGTACCAAAAGAATAGAGAGAATCAAGGGAGTTCCTGTTTGATGACCTATGGCCTATCATTGAAACTCAAAGCTTGGCCCTCAACTGAGGGGTTGGGGTCAGGGTGAGGGTTGGGTAAAGAATCTGAGGAGAGGGAGAGGATTTGAAACAATTGCTGAGAGAAATTTGATACAGATATTTAAAAGGACTACTTTGTAGCCCTTGGGGCCCTGCTGAGGCTGGCTGGCATGGCTTTGTAACAGAGCCAATCTCATGACCTTCTCCAGCAATAGTTAGCAGGCTGGGAGTGGGAGGTGGAGAAAATGGATGGTGGGGTTTTCACACGGCTGAGGATTGGCAGAGCAGGTGCTACAGAAGGTCACGGGGAGAGTGAGTCCAGAGATCAATGCTAGCATGGCTAAGATGGCTGAACACAGCACCAGCTTGGAAGGAGGAAAGGAAGCCAGCAAGCTGCTGGTGCCTCTGGGCAAGGAGTGGGAAGGAAGGACAGGCTGATGGTCCTGGCAGCAGAGTGGTAGAGGGAGACCCATAGGAGGCTGAGGTCAGAAGGAGTGTTTCTGAATTTGATATTGTATGTTGAAATGGTCCCCTATAGTGCCACTTGGAGTAGGTGGAAAGGAGCAGAAAGTAAACTGCACATGATACAAGGGTGAAGACAGCACTAAAATAACTATAACCTGAAAAAGTTGGCTTAAAGCTTAACATTCAGAAAACTAAGATCGTGGCATCCAGTCCCATCACTTCATGGCAGATAGATGGGGAAACAGTGGAAACAGTGGCTGACTTTATTTTTCTGGGCTCCAAAATCACTGCAGATGGTGATTGCAGCCATGAAATTCAAAGACACTTACTCCTTGGAAGGAAAGTTATGACCAACCTAGACAGCATATTAAAAAGCAGAGACATTACTTTGCCAACAAAGGTCCGTATAGTCAAGGCTATGGTTTTTCCAGTGGTCATTTATGAATGTGAGAGTTGGACTATAAAGAAAGCTGAGCACTGAAGAATTGATGGTTTTGGACTGTGGTGTTGGAGAAGACTCTTGAGAGTCCCTTGGACTGCAAGGAGATCTAACCAGTCCATCCTAAAGGAGATCGGTCCTGGGTGTTCATTGGAAGGACTGATGTTGAAGCTGAAACTCCAATACTTTGGTCACCTGATGCTGGGAAAGATTGAGGCAGGAGGAGAAGGGGACGGCAGAGGATGAGATGGCTGGATGGCATCACCGACTCGATGGACATGGGTTTGGGTAGACTCCGGGAGTTGGTGATGGACAGTGAGGCCTGGTGTGCTGTGATTCATGGGGTCGCAAAGAGTCGGACACAACTGAGTGACTGAACTGAACTGAACTGATGAAGAGCAATTTGGCAATATCTATCAAAATTACATGTGCCTTTTTTCATCCAGCAATTCAGCTTTGAGGCATTTATCTTACAGATAGATATACTTACTTACTTTGGTGCAAATGACTGCATAAGGTTGAGTCATTGCAACACTGTATGTAACCACAACAAATTGGAAACCGCCTAAAAGTCCACCAAGAGTGATTTGATTCCTTAAGTAAACTGTAGTTCTTCAATGGAATTCTAGGTAGCTGGGAAATGGAGGAAGCTCTTTGTGTGCTGATATAGAATGATATCAAATATTTTGTTAGCTGAAAGAAGCAAGTTACAAATCAGTGGGAATAATTCTCAATCTCTTTGCTAACATGAGTAAAACATCCCAGGAAGGATACATAAAAAACTGTTGGATACATAAAAAATTCTGAGGAGGGGGAGCTGTTTGCTAGGTGAAAAGGTTTGGAAGGCTAGTTTTCACTTGTCTTTTGTTTTGTATTCTTTTTTTGTTTGTTTTTGCTTTATGGAAGTATAATTACAAAATAAAAAGTGTGTGTATTAAAATTATACAACAGTATGTACCCTTTGAATTTTGAACCAGAAGGATATATTCCTGAGAAAATTAGCTAAAAACATTATATATATATATATATATATATATATATATATATATTTGAATCTCTTTTATAGATACTAAATCATTTTTTTAAAGCACAAAAAAAATCCCACTAGCAATGTGCTTCAAATTAGTTACTTTGCCAGGGTCATGGGTGGGAATTTGAATGAAATTAAATTATGTGTTGATAATCGCTGAAGCTGGGTGTTGGGTATGTGGGGGTTCATTTTCTTTTGAAAAATGAACTTGTCATTTTTGTAGGTCAAAAATAGCCAAATTTTGACAGTTTTATGTGCTGTTAAAGCCATAAAATGTTCTCATTATTAAGCTTATGCTGTTCTCATTATTTTTATAAATTTTCCATAATATAAAAGTTTTCAGCAAAAGGAAAAAAAGGAGCTCCCACCAGGCCCTTGGTAGGAACATTCAGGTACTTTCTCATCCTGGCTCCTGTATCTAATTATTGAGTGGAAATTCCCATTCCCCCATTGACATCTGAAACAGCAGTACTGCCTTGTTGATTTCCCTTTATTATGGAACCTGGTACTGTTCTCGAGATTTTTCCTATTAACAACAATCTCTCCCCATCCTGTTGTGTGTTAATTGGGTACTACCTTATCCTTATTACTGGTAAAGTTCATCCTGTTCTTCAAAAATCACTTCTTTAGCTTCTTATGATCACTTAACATCCTCTTCCTGCCTCACAGTCTGTTATTAGCAACCCTAACTAATTTGGGGCCATGCCTGTATGTATCCAGGCTACTTATATTAATCAATCTAGGGGCTGATGTCTCTAGGACATTCAGTATACTGCACCATAAAGTTCATCCTAAGCCATAAGTAAGCCCACTTGTGTTCAACCTTTCAGTTTCTAGTGTTTTTGCTTATGCTAACTTCTTATGTTACCTCAGAGGCTATGGTGATTTGGGCCTGGCCCCTGACACCTGCAAATCCAGGCCTTTTTGTCTGTCCTCAGAAGACAGGTGGCTTTCTCTTGCTGTCTACAGGCACCTCTTCTCTATAACCCACAGTCTGTTGGTCAACTCTGCTTACATGTCCCATTGGCATCCCCAAACCTAATTAGTTCCCCCAACATTAAGCTTCTCCTTTACCTCCTCTGTAAAGAGCCTCCTCTGACCACCTCATCCTAGGAAGTCTGGGTTTAGCATACCTCCTCTGTGCCACCCTTTACCACACTGAATTGTCCTGGCCTCTTTTTTTGTCCTGCCAGCCCCAGACTATGAGTTTATCAGACACAATGGTTAAATGTTCAAAATAATATTTTTTAAATTTTAATGTGAAATATCTTCCGCTTAAAGAAAATTGTCTGTAAAGAGAGTAAAAAGAAATTTCACATACTCTTGATGAAGATTTATCTATTGTTAGCATCTTGTTACATTTATCATTCTCTCTCTCTCTTTCTACAAATACACACACACACTTTTTCTGAAACACTTCAAAGTTGCAGACAACATGTCTCATCACCCCCTAATACTTCAATGTATTTCCTAAGAACATTCTCTTATATAAACACAGTTAAGTTAGCAAATTCAAGAAATATAACATTGATACAGTATACTATTACAGTTAATTGTCCCAAGAATGCTCTTTTTGCTATATTTGATACCTTTTGAATTCTGTGGTAATAAGCCTGTAAGTCTGCAATTGATATTTTTCATGCTTCACACCTAATAAACTGATCAAAAAGCCACTTTGTCAAGATACTTAGTCACTGACTTTAATTTTACTTGAGCTACATAATATTTGTCTAAAATTGTATTTGCACTAAATGTGGGCCTTATCACGTGAACTGTGTTACTAGAACGATGTATCAGGGAAGTAAAGAATCCAGCATGTTATTTTCATATTGAAATGGACTGTTGATACACCTGGAAACTATGAAAATGTAAATCAACTATACCTCAATTAAAAATACTTTTTTAAAAAAGTGAAAAAAAATCAGCAGTGGAATGTTGATGTTCTCTTGTGCCCATTTCTGGGTCTCCATCAGTAGCATCACTGAGGCAGCCAGGAAGGCACCATTTTGCAATAGGGACTCATTAACAGTGCTCAACCCTCTGTTAGATACAGGGGAGAGAGAACATAAAGGAGGTCTCCCAAGGAGCTTCCAGTCTAGGAAGTAATGTGGCAGCCATACAAGGAACAATGAGCAGAGCAAAGAGACAGCTAGCATTTGGTAGGCACCTATTAGGTGCCAGACACTTCAGAAACCCTGTAATGCAGGTATTCTCCCCATTTGCCCAAGATCACAAAACTAGTAAGCAGTAGAACTAGGATATGAACACAGGCCCCTATGACTCAAAATAGGAGAATATGAGGCAGCTTATAGTCATGTGCTCTGGGCCAGATGAAATGAATTTAATAAGTCTCAGTGAGATGCATGGAACCTACGAAGGCCACGCTGGGGACTCTGGGAGATAGAGTGTGTTGGGATGCTGACAACCAGCAGCAGGGGCTCTCATCCCAAACCTCTTTAAAACCTGCCTGTTACGACCACCTGTTCCCACTGAAGGGCTCAGGCTCTGTCCACCTCCACTTCTGGTGGACTTGGGGAGATGGGGAGGGGAAGCTGGTTCACATTTCTACATTCAACTACAATGGTCCCCTCTCTGAGGCTAGTTGAACTGTTTATCTTTCAAGTGCCTTGATCTCCTGGGGGCAATTTCTCTACATCAGAAGCACAGCTCCCTCCTTGCTTTACCACAGGACCCCACACCCTCCTGACCTGTCCTCTCCCACCCACCTACCCTATGCTTCTTTTCACATGGAAGGCATGACAGGAATTTAACATGTTTGTGCTTTTTTTTTTCCATCACAGAGAGAAGAGCTGGCTTAGACAGATGTAGAACCGCCCAGTCTGTAAGGCATTACTAACTGAATAGCTCAGTCCCAACATCAGTTCTGTAGATTAAAAATTTGAAAAAGGACACATGCATTCTGACATTTTTTTCCCCAATGAAGAAGCTAAGATGGAAAAGGAAAAGTTTGTTCCTAAGTCTGTAGTTCTAATCCTCAACAACCAAGGAATTATGGTGTGTGGGGGTGGGGTTCTCTTAAAAGAAAAATTGGTTCTCTTAAAACGAAGGGTTTTGTAGGGTACTTTAAAGAAATGTAGGATTGTGCTTGATGTTTATTAACTTTTTTATTTTGAAATAACTATAGACTCATAGGAAGTTGCCCTTCACCCAGTCTCCCCCAATGATTACATTGCACATAATTATAGTTTCATATAAAGGCTAGAAAATTGACATAGGTACAATGTCTGTGTATAATTCTGTGCTCTTTTATTGCATGTATAGATTCATGGAACCACCATCACAATCAACACACAAAACTATTCTGTCACAACAAAGATCTCCCTGGTGTACCCCTTTATAGTCACACCTACCCTGTCACCCCCCTCCACCATCCTTAACATCTGGTAACCATTAATTTGTTCTCCATCTCTATAACTGTGTACCTTTAAAAGTACAGTTTCCTTTAGGAAATGGATTTGCACTCTAGTTTTCACACAATCTCAGGTTTGAAAGAGTAACTTCTCCAGGCCAGTCTCCCTTCCCATGCCCAAATTTTGTCTACTACCTCTCTAAGTGTCCAGCCAGCCCCTATGACATGCAAACCAGAACCTTCTCCAGGATTTCAGAATGTTGAGGTATTTCATATAAATATTTAGAGCAAGGATATTGTTTCTTTCCACAGGCAGACACTTTACCATCTGAGCCACCAGGGAAGTCCAAAATTTATTCAGTAGTTAGCAAAACTCTTACCTTTAGGTTAAATATCACAAAATGCCCTCTCACCTGCTGATTTTCCCATCACACACTGAGAGGAATGAAACATTGGAAACCTGAAAGGCTCACAGAAAATTCCAGAAATCCTTTAACTACAGGTTAGCCTGGCTCCCAGCAATTGGGGCCTTTCAAATGTATGTGGTTCATGTGTGGAATTTATTTCTTGGGCTGATTGTGTGTTATCTACATGGTATCTACAAGTGTCGTTCTGTGAGATAATCTTACTGTAGCCCAACTCCCTAGGACTCCCTTGTGGGGAACAGAGTTTCACAGGGCACCATATAGCCTGTTTTAAGAACATTAGAAAATAATGACTCAAAATAATGGTAAAACCGGAAGGGGTTGGCAGAAATGAAGCCACGAGGGTTCCACAGTTAGGATTAATTTGGATCCCCCACCTCTTCTCCCCTGGGCAGTTTTGAAATCTTTTCGCAAGTTTAACTTCTTTCTTATAAAGAGCACTGTGCTATCCTTAACTGGACAGTAGCACATATACAGATCTAGACTCAGCCCCATTAGGATGTGCCCTTTGGAATAAATGACTTCAAACTAATGGTTCTCTCCATAGCAGCCCCAGAGGCAGGGGTGGGAGGGCATCTGACTTTGGCCCAGGAGACACCACAGTCTAGTGAATGCCCTCTTCTTGAAGTTGGAACAACAGTGGCCCAGTTCCCTACTTTCTTAACAGGGGCCCCCTGCCTCCCACAACATTCCTGACTTCCCCTTGGGTGGAGAGAGTACAAACAGTGAGAAAAGAAAGGAGAGAATGCAGCTAGCTATGTGCTCCACCTCAAGTGCCATTCCTCAGGGTCCACATCATAACTTACAACCCAAAGACCTTCAATACTCATGTCTCAGTGTTTTCCCTTCATCAAATAACCCATGGGGGTAACTTTTAATTTCCAAAGTGAAATGATATTTCCAACTTAATAATCCTGGCATGTTCTCTGCTGCCTTAGTTTCTTTGGAGGGTAATTTTGTGGCTACTCTTCTGCTATCTTTTTCTTCAACCTGTGTTAAGAGGAGAGAAGACAAGGCCAGGACATGGTCAGGATGCTGACTTTGGCAGTGCCCCTTCCTCCCTGGTGGCTCAGACAGTAAAGCGTCTGCCTAAAATGTGGGAGACCTGGGTTCAATCCCTGGGTCAGGAAGATCTCCTGATGAAGGAAATGGCAACTCACTCCATTATTCTTGCCTGGAAAATCCCATAGATGGAGGAACCTTGTACGCTACAGTACATGGGGTCGCAAAGAGTCAAACACGACTGAGGGACTTCACTTCCTCCCTGGGAGGCCTTCTTGTGGAAGGCAATTAACTTCAACTGCCAGAGCCTCAGTTTTCTCATCCACAAAAGGGGGATAAATAACTGCCCTCCTAACCTTACAAAGGTGGTCATTTAGATAAACAGATCATAGAAACATCTTTGTGAAACTTTCAGAGGGGAAAGTATAGTGATCAAAATCTTCAAATACAGGGCTTCCCTGGTGGTCCACTGGTTAAGAATCTGCCTTGCAATGCAAGGGACACCAGTTCAACTCCTGATCTGGGAAGATCCACATGCCGCAGAGCAATTAAGCCCATGAGTCACAACTAGTAAGCCCACTGTAACTACTGAAGCCCAGGCACCCTAGAGTCCATGCTCCACAACAAGAGAAGCCACCACAATGAGAAGCCCACACACTTCAATGAAGAGTAGCCCCTGCTTGCCACAAGTAGAGAAAGCCCGCATGCAGCAACAACAACCTGTCAGAGCCCAAAAAGAAGATAAATAACTAGATCTTTTAAAAAATCTTGAAATACAGTATAAAAAATATGATTTAAAATCTCCTTCAATGTTTAGAAAAACATTCTTAAAATAACTTTGATAAGTCATCTATTTCACCTTACATGGCTTTGGGGGGCCTATTTTGACTCACTTCTTTGTATTGTTCAGTATATTTTTTAGCATGAGGGCAATGTTGGTCATAAATGTGATGAAATCTTTTGGAATATGGGATTTTTTTAAAAAAAGAATGTGGGATAAAGTGATTCAAATAGGTGTTTATAAGACAGAGAAGACACATTAGGAGTTTGATTTCATGCATATAGATAATGAGCTTTGTTGAGCCAATAGATTTACTATTTTGCAGTAGGAACACTGTTTCACAACACCAGGATGTGTCCTGGTCATTTGGGTGTAAAGTAGAACATCAGTCAGGCGGCCCCCTGATTGATGCGGCCCCCTCTCACCAAGCCAGTTTTCATGCCTCTTCACCTAGTCTTATTTTGTGAGGACAGATTGCCCTGAACTAGATCCCTGGGGCTTTGAACTGAGAACTTCATCAAGTTTCTGCTAGAGGCTAATTAATCATCAGATCAACTCATTGCAAAAGCAAGTGGTCATGCTGATCCCTTGAGTCATTAGGGCAACAGAAAGAGAAGGAAATTGCTTTAACCTCCTTCCAGGATTACAGGAGAGAAGTTCCTGAGATCTAATGAATTTCTGCTAAATTTGGGGTGTGCTCCCCAATTGTGCTTTTCTCTACTTTTTCCTGTAATATTCCTTTCAAAAAGATACCCAGAAAACAAAGGGGCCTATTGCATTGCCCAGCGGTGCTCAGTCATTTAAGGCTCCCTCCTCGGTGTAAGCAGAGCTATAGGCTAAAACTGCTTATCTGGTTTGAAAGTGAAACCTGCCTTTCCTGCCTATGTGATGTCAAACTGGCCTGATGGATTTTTTAAATGCATGTACCAGTTATATGAGTCTATAGCACATCTTCTATCTGTTATGGAAGAGTTTGTGGTTTGCGGTTTGGATCATATTTCTACCAACAGGTACTGTCAAGGGTGACTAACTTTGAAAAGTGGTCCAAGGTTTTTTTCTGACCTCTGACCACTCTGAAATATTTACCTGTCCATATGATACCATAATAAGTGGTCTAAAAGTGAAAAAGTCTTTCAGGGGAGCAAGTGATTGTTTGGATGATAGCAAATAGTTTGGTTTTCTGTTGTTGTTGTCACTGTCATCTGCCAAGAGGAATGGTTGTTCCTGTGTTGTGTGAACACATACTATTACCTTCTTTTCCATTTTTACTGAGTTGACCCCAAAGTGAGTGCCCTAGCTGGGAAACAGCATGCTTTGAGTGGTAAAATTATAAACTCTGAAGCCAAGCAGATCTAAGTTTAGCTGTGGAGGCCTTTAAAAGGCCAAATAATATCTCTGAGCTTTAGTTATCTCATCTGTAAATTGGGCATGATAGCATCTGCCTTGAGTTGTTGTTACAGGATTCTTAGGATGCTATTGTAAATGTCTACCCTGGACCAAGGAGTCAGTGTTTCTTAACGTTTTGGTCACCTACAGATCACCTGGGGGGATCTTACTCAACTGCTGACCCTGATTCAGAAGGTCTGAGGTGGCGCCAGAGAATCTTCATTGTCAATAAGCTTCAGGAGATGCACATGAGGCTGGTTCATGGACCACACTTGGAGTAGCAAGGGTCGAGATAACATTTGCAAAGTATCTAGCACAGTTAATGCTTAATACATGTCACTCCAAAATAATTCAATCACTTGCTTAAAAATCACTGAGAAGAAACTATTTTCCCACAAAGTTAATACCAGTCCGCCTATAGCTCCATTCTCATAAGCTTTGCAAAAGTGCCTCATTGGGATTGGCCATGGTTGGTAATTTCTGAAAGCAGACAATGGGTAAATGTGAGAGGTTCATTATGGTATTCTCTCTGCTTCTGTACATGTTTAACATTTTCAATAATAAGACTTTTTAAATTAAAAGGGATTTTTAGGGTAGTGATATCATTCTATATGATACTAAATATATATGATATTATATTGGTGGATACATGGCATGAATTTGTCCAAGCCCATAGAATGTACAAGAGTGAATCCTATTGTAAACTATGGACTTTGATTGACAATGATTTATCAGTGTAGACTGATCCGTTATAACAAATGCACCTCTGTGGGATGTGGATGGTGGGGGAGGCTATGCATCTGTTGGGGGTTAGGGCAGGGATATACGAGAAGTCTGTACTTTTTGTTCCATTTTGCTGTGAACCCAAAATTGCTCTTAATAATACAGTCTATTAAGAAAACCCCACAAACAAGAACACCTGTTTTCTAACAGAAGAGTAGAAGATACAGATGCAGAAGTATAGTCATTAGCTCCAAAAACACATTCACTAGGGGAGAGAGGGAGCTTTTGTTTCAATTCCCCCAAATAAATCCATTCCTAACCTGGCCTACTATGACGTAGGATTTTGCCTGAGGGTTTGACATGTTTTTTTCCCCTTATCATAGTTCACACTTTATTTTGTCAATATGGGTTTTGAATTGTTTTTCTCTACCTTGGTGGACTAAAATCTGTCTATGCATGCATGGCATCACCAACTCAATGGACATGAGTTTGAGTAAACTCTGGTAGTTGGTGATAGACAGGGAGGCCTGGCATGCTGCAGTCCATGGCGTTGCAAAGAGTCAGACATGACTGAGCAACTGAACTGAACTGAACTGACTGATGCATGCATGGTCAGTCGCTAAGTTATGTCCTACTCTTTGCATCCCTATGGACTGTAGCCCACCAGGCTCTCTGTCCATGGGATTTTCCAGGCAAGAGTACTGGAGTGGGTTGCCATTTCCTTTTCGAGGGGATCTTCCCAACCCAAGGATCAAACCCATGTCTCCTGAGCCTCCTGTGTCTCCTGCATCTACAGGCAGGTTCCTCACCACTAAGCTACCTAGGAAGCCCCCAGATCTGACTATATCCTGAGGAAATAATTTTATTTATTCTTTTCACTTTACTGAATCAGGGCTTTTCCCCACCTGCCCAGCTTGTGTGTTCATTAAGTCGGTGATTCACAAAGCAACCTCCCAGCTAATTGTAAGATGCATTTAGTGAGCTGGACATTCTCCATCATCATCTTCCTTGACCTGGGCCCAATTTTTATTAGGTACAGAGCTGACTTAGCTTAGGGTAGGTGCCACTTTAGATTTTTAGACATATTTTGATAACCAGGTGACAGGGGCAAATTAGAAACTAAATGAACAAAATAAAGGAACCAGCCAGCTTGAGTTTAGTCTATTTGCATTTCTTTGTCCTCTTGGTCACATGGAGCCTCTCCAAACCAATGTCCTAATTGAGTCTTCTTTTTTCTGCCTATGGCTTACTTAAAGGGTCTTTGATGTGGTAACTGGACAAGGTGTCATCTCAGTGGCCCCAAGCTGAGTCAGCTCTTTGTTATTTTGTTTGATATTTAATCCTGGAGATTAATGTTCTGCTCTAGTATGTTGTTTATCACTTCAAGATTATAGGTGTAGCAAATATTTTCCTAATGAAATAATCACTAATTTGACATTCTGGTGCTGGGACCAATACGGTGAGTTTCCCTCCATTTGAGTCTTCTGCATGCATGCAAGTATAGCTACTAGCTTCCCAGGTGGCACTAGTAGTAAAGAACCCATCTGCCAATGCAGGAGACATAAGTGATGCTGGTTCTATCCCTGGATCAAGAAGATCCCCTGGAGAAGGAAATGGCAACCCACTCCAGTATTCTTGCCTAGAGAATCCATATGCATGGTCTCAAGCCTGCCCTCACCTCCAATTTCCTTTAGGTCTAATTTAAATTGTTTCTTTTAGGCCTGTTCTCTCAAATGTCAGGGTTTTAGGTGCTACTTGAAATTTTCTATATCCTTCATAATAGCAAAACTTTGAAACCTCAGAGCTGTTTCCATGTTCTTGTCAAAACTCTGTAGGTGTCTCCTTGGCAGCTGTTATATAGTCTTTTTAACTTAACTGTTCATTGAATGAAAATATCAAGGAGATGCTCGTTTCCAGAATCCCTACTTGAAACCTGAAGCTTTTCATGCTGACTTTGTATAACTCCTTCTGAAGTGAATTCAGGTGGCAGAATTGTGAAGGCCTAACCATTTCAAGGTGGCAAAACACCTACGGTGACAGATAATTACAACTGTTGCCATGCTTCTTGCTGTGCATTTCCTGTTTGCTAACTGCCTTCACAACGATGAATCATACTCATTTTCACGATGACAACTTCTTTACCTTGTTCTTGATTAAAATTTGTAATGCAGTGGCCCCTCGGCAAGCTTGGGTCTTTCCTCTCTAGTCTGTGTTCAGCCTCTTTGATCATGGCAGAGAAAAAGTTTTCTTCGTAGTAGACAGGAAGCAATGACAAACACATCACAGTCTCAAATATCTCCGCGGAAATTGTTTCAAAACAACTCGCCTCACCTCATGGCACACTCACCCTTACCTTTTTTGTGAACCCAAGTCCTCTCTGTATATGAATCAAGCCCATCATTTAAGGACAGTTCAGGCCTCTCCAGCTCCGGCAGCATTTGTGGGGTATGCCATGCATTTCAGCACCGAATTGGATCAAAGGCTATTTGAGGCTCATTTCTTTTCTGCCCTTCCTCTCATGCCACCACACACTCAAATATGGACTGTAAATCCAGACAGTGCAGACACACAGTGTATGATCACTTGCCAGTCACACAGTTTTTGTTGATTATAGCCTGTCAAAATGCAGCAGATTTGAAAAGGGGAGAACTAAAGTGAGTTGAATCAAGTAGTCTCTAAAAGGGAAAATCCAAGTATTTTTATGATTCTGGGGATCTAACTTTGAAAACTAGTCTGGGTGGGGGGATGCTTGTACAAAACTGGGAAATTACACACTGAAGAGGGGAGGATAACTACTATCAAGGGGTGACATTGATTACCAATTTAGTCTTTGATATGAAATATTGTTACTGAATCATCAAGAATTAACCCCTTCTGAGTTTGGGGGAGAATGGATACGTGTATATGTATGTCTGAGTCGCTCTGCTGTCCACCTGAAACTAACATACCCTGAAACTATCAGCTATACTCCAATATAAAATTAAAAGTTTAAAAAATAATCATTAACCCCTTCCAAGATTATAAAGAAATTAATTCTCCCATACTGTTGCCTAGCACCTTGATGGTTTCATCTTTTTACTTTTAAATTTTTGATCCATTTGGAGTTTATCCCATTGGAATGCATCAATCCAATTTCATTTTTTTTTCTAGATGGCTATCCAGTTTTCATGCCATTTATTGGCCAGTATATTTTTTTCTCCACTGTTTGGAGATGACACCTTTACCTAAATTCCTGGGTATATTTGGGTGTATTTCTGTACTTTCAGTTCTTTTCCTTTGGTCTGTTAAAGGACCAATGGCACATTCTTGGAATTATTGAAGTTATATAAAAGTTTTAATTTCTGGAAAAATTTCTCCCTTTACTCTTCAAGATTTCCTAGTTATGAGCATTTCTTCATATGGACTATCAACCCATCTAGGTGGGAAAAAAACCACCAACACTTTATGGTATTCTTTTTGGAATCATGTTAAATTTATATAACTTAGAACAATAGGAAATGTTTATGATGTTAATACTACAATTTCCATTTGTTCAGGTCTAGTTTTGTGTTTCCCTGGATTGTTTTATTTTCCCTTAGAAAGGTTTTGGGACTTTAAGTTTAAAACTAGGTTTTTTTTCCTGATATACTTTAATTGAAGCATAATTGCTATACAATATTGTGTTGGTTTCTGCCATACATCAACATGAATCAGCCACAGGTATACATATGCCACTTCCCTCTTGAACCTCCCTCCCACCCCTCTAAAACCGAGCTTTTACATTTTTTGCTATTGTAAATGGACTCTTCATTATATATTCTAACTGGTGCTTGTGTGCATATGTGTATCTATGATTTGTTACCTTGGAGTGGGGTAGTGTTTTCTATGATTCAAAATCCAGAAGTCATAACAGATTCATAAATGCAACTACTCCAGAATAAGTTTTGCATGGTAGAAACACCATAAGCAAAGTCAAAGAAAAATGATAAACTGAAAGGAAATATTTGCAACCCATATCACAAAGAGCTCCTAAAAGCCAATAAGGAAAAAAACCACCCACTCACCAGAAAGCAGGGGATGGCGAACCAAAAATGTAAATAAATAGCTCTGTGAAAACATGGTCAACCTCATTTTTAAGTTAATAAAAATTAATAAGAATGAGGGTACTCTTTAACTACTGGTATAGAAAGTTCTTCCTGGATATAGCATTAAGTAGAAAAATAGCTGGGTGCAGTATAGTATTGGGTTGGCCAAAAAGTTTATTTGGGTTTTTCTGTAACAGCTTATGGAAAACCTGAACGACCTTTTTGGCCAATCCAATATATGGACCGTTACTATTTACATATAAAGCACTAAAATAAGAATCTGTATTTGGAGAAACAAAGTACATTTAAACTAATAAAAATAGTCACTTGTTCCGGGCTGAGTGGATAGGCAATGGAGTGGGCAGGGATGGTGAGCAGAGAGTTTTCACTGTATACCTTTTTAGTTTTTTATTTTTGAAGCATGTAACTGTTAACTATTCAAAAATTCTAATAACAAATTAACTCCCTTGGTAAATTAAAAAACTTAAGACATTTTAGATCACGTATTTCACTTCTCATTTTTGCTTATTTAACTCACAGAAACAGGAGACAGCTTTAGGATACAGGGCTTCCCTGATAGCTTGAGCAGTAAAGAATCTGCCTGCCAATGCAGGAGATACAGGAGACCTGGGTTCGATCCCTGGGTTGGGAAAATCCCCTGGAGAAGGAAATGGCTACCCACTCCAGTATTCTTGCTTGGAGAATCCCATAGACAGACAAGCCTGGTGGGCTACAGTCCATAGAGTTGTAAAGAATTGAACACAGAGAAAAAAATTTTTAGTTCCTCAGGGACATACCCAAACAAAATGTGTAAATCAATGTGAAACTTCAGGTCTCCATTTTCTTTTATTTTTTAAAGTAATTTCTGTTCTTTACAATGTGTAATCACACACACAGGCGCGCATGTGCACCTGCACACGCACACATACACACAATTTGAGATAGACAGAGAAACAAGAAGGATAATCTTCAAACACAGACTTCCCTGGTAGCTCAGATGGTAAAGCATCTGCCTACAATGCGGGAGACCCGGGTTTGATCCCTGGGTTGGGAAGATCCCCTGGAGAAGGGAAATGGCAACCACTCCAGTATTCTTGCCTGGAGAATCCCATCGACAGAGGAGCCTGGCGGGCTACAGTTCATGGGGAAGCAAAGAGTTAGACACGACTAAGCGACTTCACTTTGAACACAAGGGTAATTTTTTTTTACAAGTTCAAAATAGATTACATTTATGTGCTTTTTAGTCATTACACAATGTACAGACATGATCCATTTAATGATTTATGCTCCCCAAATGGTTAACAATGAAGATTTTCTACGAAAGAGTATACATAAAAGCTTTGACTTTAGAAGCAAAGTACTGTTTCCTGCAAAAACCAACATCAGGCATATATCTTGTGTTTATCCTTGAGAATACTACAGTAGCAGTGCATAAATTCATTCTATAAAAAGATCTGGAACATGATTTTCAAGAGACTCAATGCATTGTGCTCTCAGATAAAAATCCTAAGTCAAAAGATCAATTACTACAACACTAACAGTTAAAACTGCATATATATGTTAGAGATCAGAAGAGGCTAGAAAGAAATGTAAATAGTTGTGCTTCAGGGGACTTATTTGGTAAAGTTGTTTTAATAATAAATACAAACTTATAAATACAACTTAAAAAATGTCTCAGTGACTAGTATAAAATAGACAGATATCAAGGATTTTTTATATTGATACTTGGCTTAGAGTTTAAAGGTGAAAAGTCATCTCCACATAAACCACCTGGCATTGGTAGCCCCAATCTGGGCTAGTACCTTACAGTCAGGCAGAGGGCTAAGGAGAAAAGAAGTGATTTTTCCTCCTATTAACATAAAGCATTATCTAGAGGTAAAGCTAGGGTGTACCAAGTAACTAAACAAATGTCTACCTTCCTTTAGAATTCTTAGACCAAATAGAATGGTCGGTCACCCTACTTCTTGGTGGCTGGACCACAACCTATTCTGCAGTTCATCAAATGAATTAAATGTCTTCTGTGAGAGACTAAGATAAGCATGATCCCTCAGCACTTTATGCTTTTTATTACTCTCTACATATAAACTGTAAAACTCTTATTTTAGAAACACCATGGCAACTGTTATAATGATAGAGGACAAGGCATAGTTTACATAGGAACATTGATGTTCGTACCTAGGAAGTAAATGTACTTTTACTTTTAGGCTGGTCAGTTTGCTCTTTTAGGCCTTTAACTTTGAAGGACACATGACTGCAGCAATCAAAGTGAATTACAAAAAGGATGACAAAATAACAAATGTCATAATTAAAGTCTTTTGCATGTCTGGCTTAGATATAAAAAAATTTCTTCAAATAATTTCCTAAGTGTCACTCAGAAGCCTCCTTGCTATCTGTAACATAATGTGCTGGAGTCCTTGGAATAAAATTATAGAGTAATTTAAAATATATATTATATATTTGAAATGATTGTAAATCATTCAATAGTTTGTAGCATGTTAACGGGGTGAAATAGAGATAAAAGGCAGTCCACATTCATATTTTCAAGATAAATGTACTTCAGAAGTCAACTGAACTCCTTGTTCATGTTCTAAGTATAGCCATTGTGATAAGACCTGAAAGAAAAAATTAGAGCACAGTTAAAGACATGCATTTTACAAAATCTTTACAAAGCCAGGCACTACCAAGAACTCAAAATAAATTTGAGTTTTGCTACTATACAGATACTATAACAGAAGATATCCAATATATAACAATTGGCAGTCATTGGATAGATTTAATTAAATCACTAATGTCTGGCCATAGCTAATTTTTTAACCATTAAATATATCTCTCACATTTTCCAGTCAAATCAGCTATAATAATAGCAGACATGGCAGTTTAAAATGTAAGTAAATGTAGCCAACTTTATCAACAAAAACAATGTAAGCCTATTTGTATTCCAGTGTGCTAGAGCCACAAAGAGACACAAACATTGTTTTTCTGTTTAGCTTGTTTCTTCTGAAGAGACTCCATACATAAGAATTTTAATAATATAAGAATATACTCAGTCCTAAATGAGTGCTTCTTAAAAAGTGAATGATAAAGTACAGAGAAGGAAAATAATCAAATAGGACTTGGGGCAATCAAAGGTGCCCCAAAAGGTTAAGCTGAAGTAAACCTAAAAGATGAACAGGAAAGACAGAAAACAGTAAGATGGGCAGGCATTTCAGGTGAGTGAATGGCAAGAACAAGGGCATAGAGGTAGGACTGGGGCTCCAGATGAGCTTTGGGGGATCAATAAATAACCTAATAGGCTCGAACCAAGGGTTTATATAGGGAAGCAGCTAGACAAAATTAACTCAGAGAGGACTCAGAGCATGGAGAGTCTTCAGTGTCAAACGATGGAGTTATACTTCATTCTATAGATTATGGGGAATTATTGAAGGTTGTTCAATAGAGAGTGGTGATGGTGAAACCAACACAGAATGGCAATCAACCTGATAGTAATGTGATGGATGATTTTGGTTGAGGGGGAAATAACAGGGATAAAATGGGGAGGAATAGGAAGAGAGGGGACACAGATAGAAGTCAGGGAGACAACTCAGAAGACAATTTTGAAGTTTAAAAAAAATGAGCACACCAAGGAACTGAAAAGAGTTAGCATCTCAAAAGAGGTGAGAGGAGACAATGAGGAAACAGTCGTGCATCACTAGAATCCTAATCTTTGACACATGGTAGGTATTGAATAAATGTTTGTTCAGTTTAACTAATTAACTAATAACATTTCAAGCCAAGATGACTGAAAGAAATGATTCAATAGCAGACAAGGGAACTAGTCTAAAGAGAAAGGATCACAATATTAAACAAGGCTGCCTTGTTCATCTTTATCACTGTATGTGCTCTATGTGTTTCCCTAAGGTCAGTTCCTAGAAGTGAAATGCTGTATAATGGAATGTATGCAGTTTACATTTTATACATGTTTTGCATGCATGCTAAGTCACTTCAGTTGTATCTGACTTTTTGTGACCCCATGGACTGTAGCCTGTCAGGCTCCGCTGTCCATGAGATTTCCCAGGCAAGAATACTGGAGGGGGTGGCCATTTCCTTCTCCAGGGGATTTTCCAGACCCAGGGCCGAACCTGTGTCTCTTGTGTCTCCTGCATTGGCAGGTGAGTTCTTTACCACTAGCACCACCGGGGAATCCTATACAGTTGTAAATCAGCAAAAGGACAATAATGGAATAAATATAATATTTGGTACTAGATAAATAAGTTCAAAAGAACCAAATGTAAGCCAACAATTAAATCTTAAAATACACTTTACCTCAACATGCTTCTGAAGCAATTTTTCTTTAAAAAAAAATCAAGCCACCACCATCACCCCACATACACATAAACCACCACTACTACCTCCAGGCCATAAAAATTGCCTACACAGGGAGGGGCAACATAGAGGTAGAGGACTAGGAAGTACAAACTGTTGGGTATGAGGCTCAAGGATGTATTGTATAACACAAGGAATGTAGTCAATATTTGTAATAACTGTAAGTGGAAAGTAATCTTTAAAATTGTGTTAAAATTTAAAAAAAATTAAAAAGAGTCAATTATTATCAATAGACCTTAGGTGAGCCATTTAAAGATTCTGGGCCTTGATTCAGGTTTAATATTAGTGTTTGTATAACTTTCATGTTTCTACAATGTATACTTTATTTTAAAGAAATAATGAGATAAAGGAATAATGTATTATTCTTTTCAAGAAAAAATCCCTGCCCATGCTATGCCCCAATGCATCTTTTAAAACACTTACCTAAGATATAAGCAGCCACTAATTTTTGATTCACACTTAAGTGGAGGTAGAGAGGCACCAGCGATTCCACATCCCCCAGCGTGGGAAGCATCAGAGCTGCAATACACACCACTCCCAGGAAGACAGTCAGTAAACTAGGTCCTGAGGAGACAGTTCTGTTTTCTGTAAAAAGACAAGAATCCCTGAGATGTCCTCTAAAAACAACTTAAGATAAAAGTTCATTCATATAGACTGGCCACCACTCACCAGGATTCTGGTTTTGTCTAACTTCTCTGGTACTTTGGCCATCATTCCTGTCCCATGGGACCTTATCTGTTGGACTTATCTGGAAGCCCATTACAGGATGAAATGTTCTAATGGCCATCATCCTTTCCCCACCACCCCACTGGAATTTGTAGAAAGTGTTCGAGCATATCATCTGTGTATGTTTACAAATTACAGGCATAAGTACTGTACTACTATATTTAATATAAAATATGCAAATAGAATATTAATAGAATGGGCTAAAAACAGAAATGTTGAAGTTCTAGCATTGTCTTCCTGTACCCCTCATGCACTGCTTGTATACACTCCACCTTAGAGCCCACTGCAGTGGAGCTACACTACCTTCTGGGAGGGTCTTTGGTAGACCTTGAGACAGGTTTGTTCCTAATAACTGAAGCATCCTGCTACCATTTTGGAAAATGTTAAGGCAGCAGAAAAGGTTCAACTTTAATGTTATTAAAACTGCCTATAAAAATTCTTGCCCTCCACTCTACCTGCATTTACAGTATAGAAGTAAGAAAACAGCAGACAATATCTGACAAATATTCTGCTAAATGAAATAACTCAGTCACAAAAGGACAAACACTACATGATTCCATTTGTATGAGAAATCTAAAATAGACAAACTCATAGAATCAGAGAGTAGAATGTTGACTACCAGGGGCTGCCGGGAGCCGTCAGGATGCCCCCTCACTCGGATGACAAAGTCACGAGACTGAGAAGG
>ML663443.1:40904-62801 GCA_007570785.1 Antilocapra americana | reverse complement strand
ATTCATCCTGAGATAATTCCCTCAGACCTTATTTCCCTCAGAGAATCCGGGAAGGCAGATTCCCTTTCCCGAGGACTAAGGGGGAATAAGGGACATTTAGATTACATAGGAATTCCTTTTAGTAGTTTTAAGGTTAATAGGGTTTCATTGTTAAAGCAGTGCTGCTAAACTGTCTCTTTGTCTTCTTTTCTCTTTCCTTGTAAAAACCAAAATAGGTTAATAGAATAAAACAGAGTCAAGCTTAAGCCCCTCTTTCTAGCTTCTACATAGTTGCACCTGGTCAGGGAACATTTGGCAGGAGGCTTCCTGTGTCAATCCTTGAATATTCAGAGATTAGTGGAGAGGCACACCTTTTCCGGGGACAAAAGAAATGCATACATTCTTAAAGTAAAGTAATCATTTACGGCCTTCTTCCATCTCGGATATGGAAAGTGAGTTTTTTACAACCCCCTCTCTTTGAGATAGATTCTAGCCCTATGTTTCCTGGATAAGTTGCAAGATTTTTATCTTTGCTGAAAAGGCTGTCTTGTAAGACAGTGAATATTTGCCCGCATTATGCTAAATAAAGGTAGGCTAGAGACATTCAAATGGTAAACATACTATTGTTAAGTCTGATTATGCAGAAATCAGACCTTTTGCAAGGAAAATGAGCTTAATGTTAAAGTTGTTGATGGTAGGCAGAAAACAAAAGATTGCATAAAATAGTTGTGATGTAATGGGGATGTTTTTTGGCTATAAAACGGTAAGCTAACAAAAATAAAGTGAGAGATTTCTCCATCTCCTCTTGGAGAGACTTCTCCATCACCTTACAAAACTAACAGCAATAAAGAGAGACTGCTTCATCACCACACACCGACTCAGCTCAGTTCTTCCACTGACGCCACTCATCCCTCAAGACCCCCGGACCCCGCCGGGACTGGACCCCGGCAAGGGGCCAGGTTGCTAATCAATAAGCATAAAAATCTCAGTTATGCAAGATGAGTAAGTTCTAGAGATCTGCTGTACAGCATTGTGCCTACAGTCCACAATGCTATAGTGTACACAAAAATTAGTTAAAAGAGTAAACATCATGTTGTGTTCTTACTATAATAATGTAAAATTTAAAAACATTTATTATCAGTTCTGCCCTTCTACAGATCTGGCTGTACAGAACTACACAGTATTCATACCCATATTTTTAAGACACCCACCAGCATTTTCTGTCTTACAGCTTTTCCCACTACCCTTCTTTTCATTAAAAGAAACAGCCGAAAGCAACACAATCTTTGTGTTTTATTAATGAAAAACACTGTTCATTTTATTATTAGATGCAGCTTTTCTAAATTATTAATACCTTAGCTGTTGTGTGAAGCTTGATTGAGCCTCATCAAAGGCAGATAGCTAAAAACAAATTCAAAGTTTACAGTGACTGTTGCTTGAGATGAAACAATAGCATAAATGCCTAAAAGCAAGTCTGTCGTTTGCTAATGAATATAGTACTTTTTGTACTTGTTGCAAAGGTAAGTTTTCAAGGCAAATATTTCTGACAACTACACTGTTCAATGCAAACCCACAGTAAAGATAATTTCAAGGAATTTCTACTATTTAGAGGAAAAAACATTCACATAAATGCTTGACATTTTTCAAAGTGGAAAGTTTTTCTGATACTACAGGGTTGTAAAAATTTTACAGATATAGAAAAAAATAAGGGTTCTTCTGTATATAATCCCATCCTCTTAGAGATAACACTGTTAATAGATTGGTATATAGATCCTTGTGAATTTTATAAATGCCCATATAAACATATAAAATGATTTTTTACTTAAAAGAGACCATATTATACATACTGTTCTTAACTTTTTCCTCTCACTTGGAAAAATATTTGAATCTCTTTTTATGTCAAAATAGAACCATCTACCATTCTATTCTGTTGTTTATTCACTAAGTTGCATCCAATTCTTTGCAACCCCATGGACTGAAGCCTCCCAGGCTCCTCTGACCATGGGATTTCCCAGGCAAGAATACTGGAGTGGGTTGCCAATTCCTTTTCCACGGGATCTTCCCCACATTGAGCCACCAGGAAAGCCTATTCTATTAAATCCTTGTAAATGTCTGTATGACGTTGCATCATTTGTAATTTAATCAATTCCCAATTTAAAGACTTTAGGTCATTTTCAATTCTTTATTATTATAATCAGTAATAAAGAAAGTAGTTTTCTTAAGCCAAAGAGCACTAGCTCAAACCTGGCATCAGACATAGCAGTTTTTAGTAATATAATTAAGATAAACCCAGTAAGATTCAGATACATCCTTTTAAAACATCTTTTTAACAACCTGGGCTTTGGTATTTTGTGAAAGTATGCTTTGTGGGTTTCTCTTCAATTTCTGTTAAATGAAATTTTATATATCACACATACACATAATTATATTTATGCTCATAGACAAGGTCTAGAAAGTAACACAGAACACATAAAGGCAGATTTGTTAAGTGTGTGGGATTATAGGTACTGTTTCCTTCCTTTAATTTGTTACTAAGATATCTTTTATACAATACCTAAACTTTAGAAGAATTTCTCATTTTTACTGCCTTTTACTACATTCTAAGATCCAAATATCTTGAGATATAGCCTCTAATCATTTTTCCAAAAAAACTCAAAGAGAGAACCTCACAATATTTTTGTGTCTATAACATACCTAATAAACATTTTCTACAGCTAAAGACATGCAAAAGTAATGACTCCCACAGAACAATCTCAATTCAACATTTTGGTTCAGAGAAACATAATGAAAAACCTAAAATTCCATATACTGGAAACCACACATAATTTACCGTTAATTTAATAAACAAGAGAAGCTAAAAATATCATTTTGTGAGCCTAGATTGAAATAAGTTACTGTTACACTCTATTACTTTACTCAATTTCCTGCCATGTTATTAGAAGCATTGGGGTAACTACCCACAAATGGGACTTGCTACTAGGACTGTGGGGAGTGAGGAGCTCTACTGTGATATTGCCCTTGCTCTACCGAATAGCAGGAGTCTTGGAGACTTTGTGAGACAAAGAAAAACAATCTAACAGACTACCAGGTGAGACGTCCAGCCTTTCTACTGAGGCCCATGCACATACTTCCTGTATAACTAATCTGTGCGGGGCACTGTGCTAGCTGCCAAGGACATAATGAACCAGACAAATAAGGTGCCTGCCTTCTTGAGCTACCTGACAAGGATGGCCTAGAGAGGTGTTTTGCCCCTAAAACAGAGACTACCATGCACTATGTCAATATCACCTATCCTATTCATCTACTTACTCCAATTTTACATTTAGAACGATTCTCTAATGTACCTGAGATACAAAGGTTCATTATAAACATAAAATAAGAATAAAATGTTCAATTATACACATTTGTATTTTGGGATGATTTTCACTTGAATTCTAACAAATTTAAAAATAAAAGAAAAAATATGTAAAACACTAAAGCCTCTTGGGCATCACACCAGTTTGTTAAATACAAAAGTGATCTCCAATGACCACTTTACTTTAAAATTACAAAATCAACACCCAAAACCAAACACTCAGATGGCCTTTCTTCTTCTATAGAAGATATTTTAAAAGAGGAATCTTGCATTTCACATCTATTTATAAGTCAACTTCACAGTACTGATTGCACATCAAAGTGATATTTGACAGAGATTCTCTTTCAGCTTCAAAACATGAAAAACTAGTCCTGTCAGTTAATAAGAGTTGCTGAGAAGAAAACAATCTACTAACTACTACCTAATTCCTAGTCTTGGTATGACCAGCGAACCTGGGCATTCCCTGCATGGAATGAGAAGATACTTGCCTCCAGCGAATACCTGTCTTGTCAAAATAAACATTCTAAGATGAACAAACTGATAGGGATTTATGAATTAATGTAATGACAAGTAGATGGTTTTTATTCCCTCATATATAATGTTGTGATTTCAAGAACACATTCATATATCACGATCAAAAAGTCACCATGCTTTTCTATGGAAAATTTTCTTTTCCTCTCTTTATAATAGGGTTGAAGGGAGATAATGAGAAGACCCAAGGATGGGGAAATGATGTCCAAAGAGTTGAATGTGAGAATAGTGTTGATGTTGAAATAATATATCACAACACTCCTGAATATCTAAGCTGGAAGGAAATGAGGAATGGAGAGGGATTCGGTTAATAGCCCACAGGGGAAGGAGATATTATAATCTACTTAGTTTAATTAACTTCAACTTTAATGAGTTTTTTTTTCAAAATAATATGAAAAGTACACCAAGCTTGGCCCACTGCCAAGCACAATTTCTCTCCTTCTTTGAATTAATTCAATGAGAAAGGATATAGGAAAGTCGCAGAAACAAAAGTACAGAATTGCCAAATTGTGCTAGCATTGTAAAGTACAGTGCCTGCAGTCTCAGGTTTTATAGACTGAAAGCTCTGCCTGGCAATGACTGCCCCTGGCTTACAGCCCCGACTAGTGGAGTTCTTTTTCTCCCCTAAAAGGCCAGCTCGAGGCCTCTTGTTCAATTCTAGGTACCTGATTGCTACATCCACTTTTGAAGTAGCCCACTAGGTTTAGAGTAGCAGGTTATTGTTTTGGTAATTATTCTTTGCTCCCTGATTCATTTAAAGTAAGAAACATGTAAGACCTCAAAAGGACTTTAAAAACAACCCAAAGTAAAGCAAAAACAAAAAACAAAACACAACGCAAAGTACCTGGTTGAAACGACTGCTCAAAAAATAAACTTTCAGTTAAATGTTCTTTTATTCTCTTTTCCTCCTCTTCTTTTTGTTGTTCTTTTGCGGATGGCAGAAGAGTAGCCACAACCTCTTTCCTTCCTAAAGCCTTCCTCTGGCTTTGCTCGGAAACTTGGAGACGGAATTTGTCTATTACACCATAGTGACAGGATCGGACATCTCTATGACGAATTACACTGAAATATTGAAAAAGAACAAATGCAGTTTAGGTTTCAAACAGAATTCAGCAAGAGATTTCATACATATTAACTGAGTGTAACCAAATACTCAAATACAGAAAATTGTCAGATTTTTTTTTAAAATCACAGTATAATGCCAAAAGAAATGGGTAGTTCTTAAATATTTGATGAATAAGAGTCTAAAATAAAAGGATAGGTAAAGGAAATTCCTTTTCACTATGACATTTTTTCCTGGATATCTCTGTGTAGCAATATTCACTAAAGAGGATATATGAAATTGTTTCTTCCCCATAAAAGTTTCAAAAACTCCTATTGCCACTTATTTATTGTTCTAATAACAAAACAACAAACTTCACTCTAGACTTCAATTAAAATTGAAGTCCATGCAAAAAGGCAAAAATAAACAATCAAATAAGAAGGTAATCCAGTAAGACCAATGTAACAGAAGGCTAACAATTCATTTCTGTATTTCCCTGAAAAGAGTATAAACCAGTATAATTTTTTATGAAAGTTATCTTCGGTGCCATTCATTTTTACTCTATTCTTAATAGAGAGCACAAAACAATTAGGTCAAAGGTAACACATTTATG
Source organism: Antilocapra americana (assembly GCA_007570785.1). Lineage (NCBI taxonomy): Eukaryota > Metazoa > Chordata > Mammalia > Artiodactyla > Antilocapridae > Antilocapra > Antilocapra americana. The sequence continues at coordinate 57,281 of ML663443.1, read as the reverse complement.
GGGCAAGATACTACATTTCTTAGGAGTAGTCCTTGCTCCTTATGCACACAATGGAAATCAAAGAAATATGCAAAAAAAATATCCTCAAAGATACATCATTTTATGGCTCTGAGATGATGAAAACATGTGCAAGAGAAAGGACCTCTTCTTCTTATTCTCTCGGAAGATTTAAAGCAATACAGTTTACTTGGTAGCTTAAATTAAGGGCTGGTCATTAGGTCCATCTGGTCACCACTAGTTTTAAAGTGAAAGTTAAATATGAACAGCTTGAACAAACAATCATTTATCTGACACTTTAAGACCAAATTATCTGGAAGAGCTCAGCTAACCTTTTCCAGATGAGTACTTATACATTTGCTTCCTGTTTGTATAGACGAACTTTCAGTTTTATTACTGAATCACTATATCACTATTGTTCTCAGAGTGAGGCATTATTAGTCCCTCAGATGTCACTATAATAGCATGATGTTCCAAAGAAGGATAAATTCCCTATTATAGCTAGAAAAATGTACAGGATTATGCTAGAACTTTAACTCCATAAATCTCTCTGCTATGACTAAAAGCACAACCATGAGGAAATGTTCATGGAAATATTAACACACACCTTGGCTCCAACATAATGAATTATTATGTGGCCAACCTGTTCAGAATTTCTTAGAAACATCTTAAAAAGAATGTTGATAGACAAACTCTCAGCAAAAATTCAAAATGTAATGAATGCCAAGGTGGAGCAGCTTTAAGAAAAGATCTTTTGCAAGTTAAACACATAAATACCAACACACTGAAAACATGTTTGTTACCAGGAAGTAATTTTGACTTACATATCCATACAACACTGAGGCTTTACTGCACCTGCAGCGTCAACGACAACATACTTATTTGGAGTAGTACACAAAACTGAAAGAAAAAGTCACAATGGCCATTAGTGAGTTTTTAAAAAATTAGTTCCTACAAGTCAAAAATTAGTAGGGAGTAGTTAAAATCCATACAATAGACATAGGATACTCACCTTTGAACTTCAAGGCAAACTCATAGGGATTATAGAGTGTCAACACTTGCTTATGTGTTGACTGGTCATCTGCATAAAATATTAGCTCTGTGGGAAACACAAAGACAGGAAGATTTCCTTCCACTAACTCTGGTTGTCTTTTTTGTTGATGCATTGGCACTAAATCCCCCTCACTGAGGCGTCGGTTTTTACAGTCTCAAATTTATTTGGGGTTTTTCTTAAAAATCAGTTAAAAACTCCAAAGCATTTTGGCAATCTGGAAAGAGAAGAGAGAAAGCAAGCTGAGTGATAACTGTTTTTCATGAGCTAGCTGTGACTAACATGGTTAGCATACATTAAAACAGTCCCAAATCATTTAAACATGCCTTTTGAGTTTTCCTCTTGGCTTACTTCTACAGGTTCTACTCAACTCTGCAAAGAAACTTACACACGCTCCTTTCACATTAGGGATATCAACCTATGATAAGTTACTTACAAACCTGAATACAGAAGAAGGCTTCCTATTTAATCACCCTCAAAGAGATGTGACCAAAGGGTTGTCAATATTTTAAAACCTCAGACAAAAAAAACAGAAAAGAATACATTTTGTTACAACATATTTTATGTGAGCCAATCAGAATTCTTAAAGAAGAAAAAAAATAAGTAAGCTACCATGATTTACAGGGGAAAAACACTAGACTCACTTTTTAAATACTCATTATTCAGTTGCTAAGTCATGTTTGACTCCATGAACTACAGCACGCAAGGCTTCCCTGTCCTTCACTATCTCCTGGAGTTTGCTCAAATTCATGTCCATTGAGTCGGTGATGCCATCCAACCATCTCATTCTCTGTCACCCACTTCTCCTGCTCTCAAATCTTTCCCAGAACCAGGGTCTTTTCCAGTGAGTTGGCTCTTCGAATCAGGTGGCCAACGCATTGGAACTTCAGCATCAGTCCTTCCAATGAATATTCAGGGTTGATTTCCTTTAGGATTGACTAGTTTGATCTCCTTGCAGTCCAAGGGACTCTAAAAATTCTCCTCCAGCACCACAGTTTGAAAACATCAATTCTTCGGTGCTCAGCCTTCTTTATGGGCCAACTCTCACATCCATACAAGACTACTGGAAAAACCATAGCTTTGATTATATGATCCTTTGTCAGCAAAGTGATTTCTCTGCTTTTTAATACATTGTCTAGGTTTGTCATAGTTTTTCTTCCAGTGAGCAAGCTCTTTTAATTTTGTGGCTGGAGTCACTGTCTGTAGTGATTTTGGAGCCCAAGAATATAAAATCTACCACTGTTTCTACTTTTTCCCCATCTATTTGCCATGAAGTGATGGGACTGGATGCCGTGATCTTAATTTTTGAATGGTGAGTTTTAAGCCAGCCTTTTCACTCTCCTCTTTCACCTTCATCAAGAGGCTCTTAAGTTCCTCTTCCCTTTCTTCCATAAGGGTGGTGTCATCTGCATGTCACCAGAGAAGTCTATGGCACCCCACTCTGCTACTCTTGCCTGGGGGTTGTGAAGAGTTGGACATGACTGAGTGACTTCACTTTCAATTTTCACTTTCATGGATTGGAGAAGGAAATGGCAACCCACTCCAGTGTTCTTGCCTGGAGAATCCCAGGGATGGGGGAGCCTGGTGCTGCCGTCTATGGTGTCACAGAGAGTTGGACATGACTGAAGTGACTTAGCAGCAGCAGCAGCAGCATCTGCATATCTGAGGCTGCTGATATTTCTCCTGGCAATCTTGATTCCAGCTTATGTTTCATCCAGCCCAGCATTTTGCATGATGTACTCTGCCTATAGGTTAAATAAGCAGGGTGACAATATACAGCCTTGCCATACTCCTTTCCCAATTTTGAACCATCCGTTGTTCCATGTCTGGTTCTAACTGTTGCTTCTTATTGTGTATACAGGTTTCTCAGGAGACAGGTAAAGTGGTCTGGTATTCCTATCTCTTTAAGAATTTTGAACAGTTTATTGTGATCCACACAAAGGCTTTAGCGTAGTCAATGCAGCAGAAGTAGATATATTTCTGGAATTCTCTCGTTCTTTCTATGATCCAACAGATGTTGGCAATTTGATCTCTGGTTCCTCTACCTTTTCTAAATCCAATTTGTACATCTGGAAGTTCTCAGTTCACGTACTGGAGAACAATAATACCAAAGAAGTTCTTGCATTATTGTGGACATTCTAGGCCCCATATTAGACTCCCAACCTGGGGATCCAGCAAAGGGACTGGAAATCCCCAGGGAATCTGACTTTGGAGGTCAGCGGGATTTGATTACAGAGCTTCCAAAGGACTTGGGGAAACAGAGACTCCTGGAGGGCACAAACAAACTTTGTGCGCACCAGGATGCAGGGGAAAGGAGCACTGACCCCACAAGAGACTGAGCCAGACATGTCTGTGAGTGTTTGAAGGTCTCCTGCAGAGGAGTGGGTTGGCAGTGGCCTATCGTGGGGACAGAGGCACTAGGATCAGCAGTCCTGGGAGATGTGTGTTGGTATAAGTCCTTTTGGAGGTCACCTCTAGCCCTACCACAGAGCCTGTAGACTCCAGAACTGGGCCTCCTCAGGTCAAACAACTAATAGGGAGGGAGCACAGCCCCACCTATCAGCAGACAATTGGATTAAAGATTTATTGAGCATTGGTTCTGCCCACCAAAGCAAGACCCAGTTTTCCCCATAGCCAGTCCCTCCCATCAGGAAGCTTCCACAAGCCTCTCATCCTCATCCATCAGAGGGCAGACAGAGGAATCAAGAACTACAATCCTACAGCCTCCAGAGCAAAAACCACAATCACAGAAAGCTAACCAAAATGATCACATGGATCACAGCCTTGTGTAACTCAATGAAGCTATAAGCCATGCTGTGCAGGGCCACCCAAGATGGACAGGTCATGGTATAGAGTTCTGACAAAATGTGGTCCACTGGAGAAGAGAATGGCAAGCCACTCCAGTATTCTTGCCTCAAGAACCCCATGAACAGCATGAAAAGGCAAAAAAAAAAAATCATCATTACAACAATGCTTTAGTTAGTGCCCTCTGGCAGCATGGGTGGGACAGTTCTCTTAATCTTTTTTCTATTGAAACCCACAAACAAAAATGTCTTGAAAAGAAGCCGAATATCCAAACTTGCTGAGTTTTCTATGAAAATTCAAGTCAGTAAGCAAGCCTTGGCATGCAAGTGGCACCATGCCTCCCCTCCTACATCAGTACACAAGCTTTGTGAGAGCTATTTTCTTCCAACTTCAGAGACCTTTTTGGATTCCTTCTGGGGCTCTTGAGTATGTTCCAGAAAGTTGTAGCTGGCAGAAGTCTGCCTGTCTGATAAGTAATGTTTCTGCATTTATCTCCTAATCTAATTTTGATCAACAACATTCTTATTTAGTTAGCACCCCAAATGTGGTTTTATAAAATAAAATGTGAAAGCAAAAATATACAATCACAGAAAATGTCTGAGTTCCTGCAAATCACAGCTTTAGAATAGGCCACAAACCATTTAATACTTTGCACTCAGGTTCTCACACACTCAAAGAGAAATATTAACAAATGATTACATTGTTTGGTTTCTACTAGCTATCAGGGCTGTGATTCTGACTGAGGCTTTGTCCACTTTTATCAAATAGGATACTGTATAATCATGCACACACATTTTTATTCTTTTTCCCAGCTGAACATTGTTGTTCAGTCGCTAACTCATGTCTGGCTCTTTGTGATCCCATGGTCTGTCCTTCAACACCTTCAAGAGCTTGCTCAAACTCATGTCCATTGAGTCGGTGATGCCATGCAAACATCTCATCCTCTGTCACCCCTGTCTCCTCCTGCCCTCAATATTTTAGGTGAGGAACTATGTCAAGAGCTGCCCAGAGATACAAAAATGAATAATGCACTGGCCTTGCTCTCCAGAGCCTCTAGTTTAACTGAAGAGACAAAATAAACATTGAAGCTACCTTTGCTATAATGCATACTGCTGTATATAAAGTGTTAGGGAATGAGAAGACTGTCTGGATAATTCTACCTGGAAGAGAGGCCAGGAGATAATATCTGTGGTGGCCCTTAAAGAAAAGAAAGGCTTCTATGTTGGGGGGAGTAAGCAGGGAGGGCATTCATTTCTGAGGATCAGCAGAAGCAAAGACACAAGAATATGAAAGTAAGGAAGAACCTCGGTAACGTTAGCATCCACAGGTTGCCCCAGATCCCACTTTCTATTTGTACACTTTACAGCATGCCTGTAGCTCATATGTGTTCAGTTCAGTTCAATTGCTCAGTCGTGTCCGACTCTTTGCGACCCCATGAATTGCAGCACGCCAAGCTTCCCTGTCCATCACCAACTTCTGGAGTCCACCCAAACCCATGTCCATCGAGTCGGTGATGCCATCCAGCCATCTCATCCTCTGCCATCCCCTTCTCCTCCTGCCCTCAATCCTTCCCAACATTAGGGTCTTTTCCAATAAGTCAACTCTTTGCATCAGGTGGCCAAAGTATTGCAATTTCAGCTTCAACATCAGTCCTTCCAATGAACACCCAGGACCGATCTCCTTTAGGATGGACTGGTTAGATCTCCTTGCAGTCCAAGGGACTCTCAAGAGTCTTCTCCAACACCACAGTTCAAAAGCATCAATTCTTCAGTGCTCAGCTTTCTTCACCGTCCAACTCTCACATCCATATATGACTACTGGAAAAACCATAGTCTTGACTAGACGGACCTTTGTTGACAAAGTAATGTCTCTGCTTTTAAATATACTATGTAAGTTGGTCATAACTTTCCTTCCAAGGAGTAAGCGTCTTTTAATTTCATAGCTGCAATAACCATCTGCAGTGATTTTGGAGCCCAAAAAGATAAAGTCTGACACTGTTTCCACTGTTTCCCTATCTATTTGCCATGAAGTAATGGGACCAGATGCCATGATCTTAAGTTTTCTGAACGTTGAGCTTTAAGCCAACTTTTTCACTCTCCTCTTTCACTTTCATCAAGAGGCTTTTTAATTGCTCTTCACTTTCTGCCATAAGGGTGGTGTCATCTGCATATCTGAGGCTATTGATATTTCTCCTGGCAATCTTGATTCCAGCTTGGGCTTCTTCCAGCACAGTGTTTCTCATGATGTACTCTGCAGGGTGTTAAATAAGCAGGGTGACAATATATAGCCTTGATGTAATCCTTTTTCTATTTGGAACTAGTGTATTGCTCCATGTCCAGTTCTAACTGTTGCTTCCTGACCTGCATACAGGTTTCTCAAGAGGCAGGTCAGATGGTCTGGTATTCCCATCTCTTCATATGTGTTAGGTTGTTGTTATTGTTTTGACTAAGCTCAAAGCACTCGACATTTTTATTAATAATAATATTTTACATCTGTTTAATTTATAACAGATTACAAACTTCTTATTAATTATATATACCGAATGAATTAATATATGTAAAGCCTTTAGCACTTGCTATAGGCAAGGTGCTACTCTAAGTATTCATTGCTATTACTAAATTATGAAAAGACCAGACAGATAAGAAATGTCAGAAGGGCTCTCTTTGTCCAGTATTCTTTCCACTATACCAAACTGTCCATTTCAATAAAAGAAAACTAAAGTTATTCTGAAAAGCATCTGATAAAACTATTTTACTTCTGAATTTTTATTTGCCATGAATTTCATTCCTTTGTTAAGAGCTATACACATTTCTATTTGGATAATGTACTCCTGGAAGTTTGGGATATTTTTTTGAATAGAAAATAATAGGCCCTACAATTACTTTCTTCGGGTTAGGGTTTTTTACTTTTAAATTAGGTCTTCATGTGGTTCAGAATTCAAAAGATATAAAAGAGTATTCAGAGAAAACTCCCTCTCACCGCTGTCCCCAGCCATCCAGTTTGTACCAGGAATAGAACAACCAAAATTGGCGTCTGTCTCATACTCCTTTAGTATGAGTATCAGGAATAGAACAACCAAATTTGGCATCATTAAATAATATTCAACATCTTACTCTAAAATTCAAGGTAAGAATTTAGCTTATGATAAAAGGTAGCATCTCTAATGTGTGGAACATAGTTCAGTCAAATGCTGATAAAATCAGGTATCCACCTAGAAAAAAGAGTTGATTTGATGCCTCACTCCTTATAAAATTCCAATATTTAATTGTGATAAATCTCAAATGGAACAAAGCTCTAAATGTATTTTTAAAAACATAAAAGCACTAGAAACCATGGGAAATCTGTTTTCCATATAATCTTAGGCTCTCTAACAACCAGAAACCAAAAAATAATAAATTCAACTATATAAAAATTTTTAAAGTTCTGCATGGCAAATAAATTTTGTAAGTAAAGCCAAAATAACATTTTCAATTAACATTATAGGCAATGTGTAATTCCCCTCCTATATATAGAGGACCCACAAATCATTAAAAAAGATAATGCAATATAAAAATGAGCAAACACTACAATATTTTATAGAAAAGGACATACAAATTGTTTCTAAAGTTACAAACATATGTATAACTTCAATCACAAAAGAAATACAAACTAAATCTATACTGAAATACATGTTTTTACCTGTCAAATTGGCAAAAATAAAAATGTTTGACAGTGCATATGGTGGGAGCAATCAGGCATGTTCTTACATTGCTTGCAAGGATATAAATATAAATTGGCACATCCACTATACCTGCTAAAATTAAGTGCACATAACCCTCAGATCTAGAGATTCTACTTCTAGGAATGTGTTGGGCATAAATATTCCCCTTGTGTGAAATCCAGTATGAGAAAGTTTTGAGGGATTTTTTTTTGGAGGGGGATTGTTTTTTTTTTGTTTGTTTGTTTTTTGCAGCAGCAGTGGGTATTAATAAAATAATTTATGTGAGGCACATAGAATGAAGCTTGGCATGCAAGAAGCGCTAGTTGTTGCAACAGCAAAAGATTGGAAACAGCCCAACTAGTCATTAATAAGAGATTCATTAAGTTAAGTATGATATAGTCATTTGTTGGGATACCAGCTATCTATCAAGAAGAAAGGGGAAGCTCTTTGGTGGGGTGCAATGCAGACTGTAAAGTATGCTACTATTTGTGTGGAAAAGGGAGATAAAAGAAATTAGCACTGTTCAGCTGATTCAAGGAAATAATTAAAAATGGAAACATAAACCAACATTTTCAATGTCAGACCTGAAAAGCAGCAAAAGAGGTTTCTGTAGAATAGCCCCATGGAATTTGAAATAAGGTAAGACTTGCCCTTAAAAGCAAAATGTAAAAATCAATCCACAGTGTCTCAGATGAGCAAGTCATCCTCAAAAGATGTGGCAGGATGCAGACAACTTCAGCCAAGAGGCATGTGGCACTTGCTATGTACCTGGAGAGTTTCTAAGCTCTTTGTTGTCCTGATGACAACTATGTGACTCATTCTGTAGATGAAGATACTGAGACATAGGGGAGGGAAGTAAGTTGCTCAGCCACCCAGCTAAGTGGCAGGATTGGTGCACAGTGCAGGTGATTGGGTCCAGACTCTGCCTGAACCACCAGCCCTGTTGACTCCTGGCCATGACCATATTGGCTTGTCTGAAAGGAGAAGGGATATGTGGCCAGAACCTTTCCACTCTCTTGATGACAACTTTTGATGACAAGAGGCTTTTAACTTTGATGAAGTTGAACATATTACTCTTCTTTTATGATTAGTGAGTTTTGAGTCCTGAAATCTTTGCCTACTTGAAAGTCATGAAGATATTCTTGTGTACTCGAAGCTTCATAATTTTAGCCTCCACATTTGAGCCTGCAATACATATTAAATTAATATTTGTATGGCATGAGATAGAAGTCAAGGTTCCTGTTTTGATGTAGACATCCGGACACTGATGCATCTTTTATATGAAAGATTTCTGTTTCTCAAAAAAAAAAAGACTATGTAAACCTATTTTCAGATATGAGCCAGGGCTGCCCCTGGAAAGACAAACTAAATGGCTGGGGACAGGGGTGAGAGGGAGTTTTCTCTGAATACTGTTTTATATCTTTTGAATCCTGAACCACATGAAGACCTAATTTAAAAGCAAAAAAAAAAAGTTGAATCAAACAACAACTCTATTAGAGGCTAATTTGAGAAAGGTGCCAGTTTTGAAACATAAGGAATTTAGAAACCACGCATGAAAAATCTGTTAACTGCACTTTCCAATTTATGATCTTTTAATAACATTGAAAACCTTAAGCTACGTGTTAAATAGAATGATTTTAACTATTTAAGATAAGTTTATATGCAACAGAAACTCAATACAATGAGAAAAACTAAGATTTATTTAAGATGACTTGCAAACCTAGGAAAATGTAAAACTTTGTCACAAAGGAGTATGAGACAGTTTATAAATCTGACTGAGAAGTCAAAATTAAACACACAGAACAAGTGCTAAACTCTTGTTTCTAGCCTCAAGAAGTTAGTTGGCACAGGTCAGAGTAGATTATTACCTTTAAATGATGGCTTAGTAGAAATTCTTATTTTTGAATTTTGAAGCTTTCTCTTTATGAGTTAAATATTTTCCCATGAATCGTGAGTAGGCTGTCTGTCCCCTGATCACCATTTTCAGCAGTTTAGTATTCTTCTCAGATTTCTGTTGCCATTTTTCACTTATCTTGGCTAAGATATAAATGCCTCCCAAACTCTAACCAGTGGAGATTAGAGAGGAATTAGCACCAGGTCACCAGTGCATATTATAGACTCTGCCAACAAACACAATGGAGCATGACACCTGCCTTTAATTAATGGTTTTCCAGAGACTAACACTTTCTTTTTGCTCTAGTCAACATTGCAAAATGATAAAATGCAAAAATTCTGGGGACAGATTATATATTAAGCTGGTAAAACCTCATGGCAAATCAGTTAATAAGGTTGCTTCCTGAAAGTCAAGCACACACAGAGTCAAAGAATGTCAGCTCCTAACCCTTCTCATTTTACCAATAAGAAAAGCAGGCCCAGAGTGGTTAAGGGTCTTACCCAAGGTTGCACAGGATATTGGTGGCAGAACGCTGGTCTTCAGACTCACACTTCCCTATACAATAATCATCTCCTCTGTGTCTCAGTTCAAAAATCCTGCTTTCCTGATGCTGGTGGCCATTCATGCCCTCATCTCTAGAAAATTCCCCTGCTTTTCCATAAAAGAATTCTCAAAGGATGATCCAATATGCATGTCTTGATGCATGTGTTTCCTTTTCAGTTTTATCAAGGAAAAAAAAAGACAATTTCACTTACTAATTTGCACATACTTTCTTTTCCTGATTGTGAAAGCAGAGCTATGGCTGTCAGTAACCAAAGTTTGAGCTTCCTTTGTGGCTCAGATGGTAAAGAATCTGTTTGCAATGCGGGCGACTTGGGTTCAATCTCTGGGTTCGGAAGATCCCCTGGAAGAGGGCATGGCAACCCATTCCAGTATTCTTGCCTGGAGGATACCCATGGACAGAGGAGCCTGGTGGGCTACAGTCCATGGGGTCTGAGTCGGCCACGACTAGGCACAGCACAACCAAAGTTTACTTTATTCTTCCTCTCTGGACACGAAAATTTTACACATTCTTCAAAGCCTACTTCAAATGTCCCCTCTTTGCTGACTTCGTCTACTGCTCTGATCTGCAAGGATCTCAGTAATTGTATTATATTATTTTTAATGTACTTATCGGATAGAGTGAGTAATTTGACATTTGTTTTATGTGGAGTAATTATGACTCTCCAGATTTCAGGCATAATGCTATATTGTTTTTCTCTGGGGTTGTGTTTGTCTTGTTTTGCTGTTTTGTTTTTGCATCTGAAGTAGAGATCACTGTTAGGCATTAGAAGATACTGAACTCAGCAGTTAACCTACAGGTGGCCACTAATAACTGGCTCCTCCATCAGCTCCCTTTCCCCATAGCTGAACACCTTTTACCCACAAAAGACAGGCAACCGATCCCAATTAGAGGAACAGTAAACCTATGGTGGCTACTTGTCATGGGCTGGGGTAAGAGAAGAATGGAGAGCATCAGCACTCCCAGCTGCCTCTCCCCTCCTCCCTCCCACTTTGCTCTCCTCATCATCCCTGCCTCCTCCATGCCCAACTGGGCTAGCAGGGTTTAGAAATCTGAGGCTCTGATATACCCCCTGACCTTACAGAAAGACAATACTACTGGGAGCTCCTGGTACCGGACTCTGTACCTAAAGCACAGAAATGCAAACATGAATGAAATTTGAAAGAAAACCTTATGTGTGCACACCACCTTGTGACCAGTTTGCAAACTACTCTCCCTCCAAAAAAAAAAAGAAAGAAAGCCTCAACACACTGAAATAGGCACCTATACTTTCTACCCTCAATTCTGGGAGGAGACCAGTACTCCAAAGTGTAACCATTTTCTGTCTTCCTCACTTAGGATGGACCAGAGGAAGGGGAAGACAAGGCTCTGAGATACTTAAGGACGTTTGCCCTCTCCACCCCCTGCGGAGGCTGCAAGAAAAATGAAAAAAGTAATTCTTGGGGATTCTTGTATCAAAGTTTGAAACAGTTAAGGATGATTCGAAGTACAGACTCCCCCAGAAACTAGTGACCCATCTGCATGGCTACAGTGCACCAGCTACTTACTACCTGTCCCTGGCTCTTGTGGTTACTGATTAGGGTACCCAGCTCCACCTTCAGGCCAGTTCCCTTTCTTTTATCTGGGCATAGGAGCTATCTCTTTCTACCATACATGGTGCAGTCCCTGCCAATGGCCAACTGAATAGTGTATAGTGAAGAGTAATATGTCCTTTTGTTTTACTCTCACTGGTATTAAAACCTCTCTTTCCTTCCCATTTCATAAAGTCAGCTTTCCTCATCTCTGAGCTTCTAGTATAATCTATTAGGCTTTTTAATGGCTGGCCTTTTCCTAAAATTGACTCTTTCACAAGCAATGTTCTAATGTTCACGCTATATTAGATGGTTCACTGCTCAATATTAGGCAATTTTGTCTTTATACACTTTCTAGTTTTTTTTTATAATTAGATATCTTACAAGATTGACTGCTATAAATGATATGTATTGCTAGGCTATTACATATTTAAGATGTAAATGTTGAGTAGTGTACATTTTAAGGTTTAAAAGAAATAAGGATGGGGAACTCCCTGGTAGTCCAGTGATTAGGCCTCTGTGCAGGGAGCATGGGTTTGATCCCTTATCAGGGAGGGAACTAAGATCCTGCATGCTGTGTGGCATGGCCAATAAATAAATAAAAGAAATAAGGATGCCCTCCAATAATGTCTTTTTAAAAACATTTCTTTCTAACTACTTATTTGTAACCTTTGTTTTACAAAATCCCAAGATGTCTTCAGTTATTTCAAGATGTATGTACAATACTCAAAGTCCATATTAATTAACTATATGAAATACATATGTTGCTATGTAGAGCATTCTCAGAAGTTTGAGGATCACAAATTACTTCAACAAACATTTACAGAGCACTTATTATATACCAGGTACTGTGCTAAGGAATATGGAGAAAAGATGAAATCATGGTCTCAGCCCTCCAAAAACTCAGTCTAGTAGGAAAAATGGATATACATAGTAATTAGGATAAGAAATGAGAAGAGTTAAAATGCTGATAGATACAAAATGCTCTGGGATCATAAAGAAAGTGACAGTTGCCTTAAATAGGGGTTTTCAGTAGGAGTGGAGGGAGATGGGGGTGAATTCCAAGGAAGAATATTTGTGGAGGCATGAAAGGGACTCTTAAAATGAGCTTTAGCATTGCCTATGGTTAAAAAATAGCATGTGTGGGGGAGCAGCAAAAGAGAAGGCTGGAAAGGTAAGCTGGAGGCAGATGGTGAAAATCTTCTAAGCCAAGTTTGAGAGGTTTAGACTTGATTCTGGATGTCAGCGTTTCTCAAAATGTGGTACCAGACCAGCAGCAGCAGTTTCACCTGGTAACTTGCTAGAAATGCAAATACTTGGGTCCCACCTTAGACCTACTGAATCAGAAATTCTGGGGTTTGGGCCCAACTATCTGGTTTTAATAAGCCCTCCAAATGATTCTGATGCACACAATGCTTTGAGAACTACTGCTGCAGGCCAAGAAAACCTTGGAAGGACTTAGAGCAGGGAACTGACTAGATATGGTCAGAAGTAGGAAACTGGTTGCTACTCACCACTCAAGCACAGGGCCCGACTCCAAAATAGCTACTGTAAAAAATAAATATTAAATGAATGTGGCATGGAGAGGTGAGGGGCTACACTAAGGCAGGAGTAAAGGAGAAGAAACAGATTTTAGAGATGTTTTTCAGGTGGCTCAAGTTAAATCAAGTGACTAGGATCTATCCATACAAGTGTGACTAAAATGGTTTTTATATAAAAAGCAAGCTATAATCTTGTCGACTGTATCAATTACTGAGTGTTTTAAGAAGTGAGCCACACAGACTCTAGAAAAAAGGGGAGGTCAAGAGCAATTTCTATGTGTTCCCACAGGGTCAAGAGCAAAGGGTGCCCTGGCATGTACATAAATCTTCTGATCTGCTTGGCGGTTCTATGTCTCCCTTGAAATTAATAAACTGGTAATTATATTAACATAGAAATCTTTTGTGAGTTTGGTTAGTATGAATCAATCCCTGAGACTGACTGATAGTTTCTGAATGTGCTGGCAAAATGAAATTTTGAAAACCTGATACTTGTTCTGATGATTTAATCAAGGTGCTGCCAAGGTAAGAACCTGCTATAGCCTTTTTATTCTAATTTCATCACTGATCACATAGCCTATTTAATTCAGGTAGAAGCTGGAATGAGTGAAAGAATCAGACTTTGTACTATGCCCTGAAGGTCAAGAAAGTCAAACTGTTATTTCTAATTTTGGAGGCAGGATTTAGCTGAAGCAATCTTCAACTTCCTGACAGGGAGGAGGGAGAGGAAGGTACAGGTCAATCTACATGGTTAATTTACCCAATTACCTAATAAGAATTTTGCAGAATGCAATTCCTATTTCTATTAGGACTCTAGGTACTTCTTGTTACTTATTGTATGTTCCTTTTAGTTGATACCAATATCTTGGCTTATTTAACCAGCTTATTTTATCCAAGAATAGTGCCCAATCAAAAACTGAACTATTTTGTGGAATTTGAGAGCTATAAGAAGCTCTGGAGATTAAAACAAAACTTTCACATTACAGATGAAGAAATGGAGGGCCTCAAAGAGTAAATCACTTAATCAATTTATTGTAGGGCAAGGTTCTCCAGAATGCTACAAAGTGGCAAAACAAGATTCAGAACACTAATAATCTGTTTCAGACAAAATTTAAAATTTCCCTTTCATTTTAAACTTTTTAAAATCAGAAAAAGAATGAATTACTTTGTTGAGCTATTAGAGACATGGGAAGCTTTTCTTGCAGTTTCTTGTTTTCTGCTTTTCAGAAATTGGAGTTAAATGTAAAAGATCCACGAGAAAAAAAATTGAAAGTAAAAAATTTAGGAAGAAAATGTGCAAGAACAATTTAAGGGGAGAAACATTCATTATGTTATAAGCTATTTGTTCTATTTTCTATCTTTGCTTATAACATGGTAATTTTGTACTGAATACTGTCCATTACATTTAAATATATTTTATAAATAAAAGGAATTCAAAAATTTCAAAGATTCTGGTAGGTGAGTAAATGTCTTATTCTTAGAGTTCTAGAAATGCTTCAGAAACTAGCTTAATCTTGAATCCTGTTTGGATATGTAGACGTGAACAACTTGAAAGGAACATTTGGCCCGTTTCCTGTTTTCCAAACTTCCCACTGCTTTATAAGCAAATATATGTGTAATCTAAAAGCTGGTGTTCATCCCCTATTCAATATCGTGTATATGATATTTTCTCCGCAGAGATTTCCCAGCACTTAGAGAAAACAAGTGTACAAGAATTTCATCATCAAGAATATATTATTCCCGTGTGTGCCCTGCCTGAAGAAGTAGATATACCCCTTCTGTCTGGAATTCACATTAACACAATGCATTCTGAAAGTACACCACTGTTTTTCAGGCAAGATCCAAAGGACCTAATTTTTTAGGTTTCTGTCCTCTTTAGCGCCCTCAAAGATTAAAAAAAAAAATCCGGACTTCCCCCCCCCCCAAGTTAGGTCTCCTCGATTCTACTGGGACAGAAATGCTACTTCAGTCCAGAGAGGAGAGATGTCAGCTACTTTATTCAGAGGGGACACCACAGAGCATTGACGAAAGGTTGGAAGGCTGGGCAGATAGATCAAACGGTCCATCCTAGGACTTGAGCTCCACCAGGTTGGGGCCCTGCCTTTCCAGCCCTCGTCCTCACACCGGCCGGCTCCATGTGAAACCGGTCATGTGAGCCTGTTTACAGCCGAGCAGCTGGTGCAACCATCAGGATCCGTGCACAGGTCCAGGAAAGGAAAAGATACAGGCCACGTACCCCTTACCCACCTCCCCCCCATTATTGATATTTCAAGAAGGCGTTTCCTGTCACTCCCAGCCTCTCCGCCCCACTTTCATAGCCCTCCAGCGATCCCGGGACGCCACGCTCCAGCCCCGCCGATTTCCTTCCAATTGCTCGCCGCAGGGACGGGCTGGGCTGGAGGAAGGGCGAGGACGGTGACAGCCTGAAGAAGGAGTCGACCTCCATCCCCTAGCCCTCCTCTAAACATCCGCTAAAGACTTGTCCCTGGAGTCGCATCCCTGGGGCAACCGAACTCTGCCTGGCCGGCACCGGGAGGATCCCGAGCTAGCTGCCTCCGCCCGAGCAAAAACGAAACACACACGAGCTGGCCCGACCCTGGGGCGGAGATCCGCGATCTGCGAGGCAATTGACAGTCAGAGATGGGGCAGCAAGGACTCCATCTGCCTTCCCCCCACCTCCCACCCGCGTCCCGGAGCCGCGGAGCCCGGCTGTCAGTCACAGAGCCAAGCTCCGGGTTTGGGTACGGCTCATTCTTTCCACGGGGTCTCTCGGCAACGTAACTTCCACGTCTTCCCGAAGTCGGAGAAAGTGGGTGACGGGACGGTAAGGGACTCTCACCTCGGAACACCGGCTCCTCGGAAAGCAGCTGCAATTGCTCCCTCCGGTCCTTTGTCAGCATCTCTAGGCTGCACTGCCTGCTGGGATACCGGAGGACTCAAATACCACCTCTCTCCGCCCTCGAGGATGAGCCGCAGTTGCGGGGTGGGTGGGAAGAAGAAGAGGTGGAGTCGGGGGCGGGGCTGGATCCAGGGTCGGGACTTCCTTGCTTGCCACCTGGCCTCTGGGTTTCTCGCTGCTCTCTCCTCTCTTTCCTGCTTGCCCCTCCTCTCTTTCCTGCTGCCCCTTGAGGAGAACGTGAACTCACAGAAAACAGTCTCTCCTTGCATTTGTTAGGCAGTGATCCTTGACTCCTCCCTCGTCTTATTCCCCTACACACACACACACACACACACACACACACACACACACACACACACA
>ML663443.1:0-40894 GCA_007570785.1 Antilocapra americana | reverse complement strand
ACACACACACACACACACACACACACACACACACACACACACACACACACACACTGAGGACAGAGGCTAGTTAATTCTACCTCTGAGGCGTCTTATTAACCACCTCTTTCTCCACGCCATCCTCAGTGCTACAGGCTGTTTTGGCCCCATGATTTTTTGCTTGGAGCATTGCAATAGCCTCCTGATTAGACTCTCTCCTTCCACTCTTGTCTTTGTCTAAACCACCTCCCAGACAGCAACCAGAGAGGTTTAAGATGTATATGCAACATATTACTCTTCTACCTTAAACCTTTGAATGTCTCAACAGTATCTACAACCCCTTAGCATTTTATATGAGGTCCTCTGCAATCCTGTTCTGATAACTCAATACTTGAGCCCATCAACTGCCATTTATGGAAGATAGCAGGGCCTGGGACAACTCAACCAGCACTGGCTACCCCCAAATACTCCCTCTTGAGAGGCTACACTGTCAGTAATGCTCATAGGCCCCTTTTGTTATTGTTCAATCGCTAAGTCGTGTCCGACCCTTTGCGATCCCATGAACTGCTGCACACCAGGCTTTCTGTCCTTCACTATCTCCTGGAGTTTGCTCAGCCTCATGTCCACTGAGTTAGTGATGCCATCAAACCATCTCCTCTTGGAGTATCATTAAAGAGAGAATTTTCAAAATTAAATTTTAATGATGTCCATTAAGGAGAATAAGGTACAGCCACTCTGGGTCCCCTCCCCACAAGTATAAGGCCCAAAGGATTTCTCCCAATTGTCCCATCCAAGCAATGGGCTTCTAGTAGATTTCCTTTGGGCTCAGGCTTTGGATATCTTTGCTCCCAGATTCCTACAGTTATACTGCCCTTCTATCTTTGCAGTACTTATCTATCTTTCAACACCCAGTGAAAATGTCACTTCCTCCAGTAAACCCTCCAGGATTGGCCATGATCACAATTAACTCCTGCCCCACCACCATATAATGTTACTTACTCTGCTTTGGAATTCATCCTGACTTAGGTAATCACTTATCACGTATATGTCTTCCTTTCTCTCCTGCCTAGATTAAGAATTTCTCAAAACCCACCCATAGCTGGCATCAGAATGCCTGATCCAGAAGAGACATGATACAATTGGATGAAATCCTTCAACATCACTGCACCTGAAGCCCTAGGTAGACCTAGAAAGGATCCCAGGCAAAACCTCATATAACCACCACCCTCCCTTTACAAGGACATCTCCATCTTGACTGGATCACGTGCCATTTTGCAAACACAAACTGGTTAGGCAGCAGAGAATTGCAAAAGGACCAAAGCTTATACTACCCTTGCAGGTCAGACTGGTTTGTGGTACAATATGTAGTTGTGGAAAATGTAACTGGTATAGTTCACATGACAATGCAGTGTAGAAAAACTTCATGGTGCCATAGAAAATAACCAAGTTTCCAAACACAGATATCTGTATCTCCTACTCTGGGGAAGCTTCAGACTCTTATCTGCTACAGTCTACTATTGGGTTCCAGCCATATCCCTTCAGACCTTGTAAACAATGTTACAAAGTATCCTTTCTTTTTTTTTTTACAAAAGCAGGCATCTTACTTTGTGTTGTTCTTGCATCATTTAATGCATGTTTGTTTTCTCTCCAGTTACATTACAAGCTATACCCTGGTGTGGTTTCCTCATCCCTAAAATTGGGACAAGAATCCTTGGCCTACCCAATTTACCAGGCTGCTGGAAAGTTCTCATGTGCTAATATTTATAGTATATGTGATAATGTAATTATGGGATGCTCTTCCAGAGTACTGTCTATTTTATTATTATGTTTTAAAACCTTTGTACTCCATCACTCAGGTATGCGTGTTTGATATTGCACATTAGGAATCAAAGCCAAATTGTGAATTCCTGGAGACAATGCTTTAAATCATGGTTTCCCAAATTTTCCTAAAGAATTACCTGAAACTTTTTTTTAACCTCAAGCTCTTGACTTAAAGAAAGATATACAACATAAGAGTCGTGAGTTTAAGTTTTATTTGTTGTCTTGCTGAGGACTATAGTCAGGGAGACAGCCATTCACTTAGCTCTGAAGAAAATGCTCCAAAGTGGTAGAGGTGAAACCAGTTTATCCACAACTTTCAGCTAGGAGACATGGGCAGTCAAACACACATTCTTAGTAAAAGATTATTGTTATTTACAAAGAATGGATATCTCAAGTTAATGATTTTAAGTATGCTTTCTTATGTATGAGAGATGCAAGAATCTGGGGTCATTGACATTCTTCCTGAGACATCCATCTAAATATCCACTTTGTCTGCTTGTCCAAAGTAAAGAGTGCCTCATTCTGTTTTAATCCTGATTTCATCTCAGGGTATACTGTCTATCAGCAAATGCAGTGAATTATGACTTAACCCTTGTAAAACTGAGTGGTGAGCAATGCTCTTTGTACTACATTATTCACAGAGCCCTTGATAAAAAATGGATTTGCAGAGTCATACAGATATTTCCCATTGGCTGTTTTACATATGGTAGTGTATATGTTTCCATGTTACTCTTTCCTCCCCCCCACAACTCCCATGTCCATAAGTCTGTTCTCTATGTCTGTGTCTCCATTGATGCTCTGCAAACAGGTCCTTCAATTAAAAATAAATTTTTAAAAATCTCTAGGAAAATACACACACACACAACAAAAACCAGACTTTCAAAACCTACCCAGACTTACTGAATAAGAATTTCCAGGTAAGACTTCTCCAAAAATTCTCAAGTGTGGGCTTTTCCACACCACTGACCAATTGCCTGACACCAGTTGGGTGTCCTATAATTCAATCCCACTCTGACACTGTCTACCTATAATTCAACTCAACTCTGACACTACCTACCCAGAGAGAGTGTCAGATCCCACAGGTTAAGAGATCAGTCCCATAAGACAACACTCCACTTCAGATATCAATCACAAGACCAGGTTATCACCTGTACTTCTCACCAATTGGCTATAAATTAGAGGTTCCAATGACCCCCTCCTTTGGGTTCAATTAATTTGCTAGAGCAGCTCACAGAACTCAGTAAACCAGTTTAGTCACTAGATTACAGATTTATTACAAAGGATACTAGAGAATATGAACCAATGGCCAGATGAAGAGATACATAGGATGAGGTCCTGAACAAAAAAGAGCTCCTGTCCTCATGCAGTTTGGGACCCAGAATGGTGGCACATGGAAATGTTCTGGTTCACCAACCTGAGAGTCCTCTGAACCCTGTCCTTTTGGGTCTTTATAGAGGTTTCATTAAATAATCCTGATAGACTAAATTATTGGCCACTTGTGATTGACTCCACCTCCAGCCTCTCTCCCCTCTGGAGGTTCCCATCCTTAGGAGTTTTACAAAAGTCACCACATTAATATAAACTCAGATGGGTTGAAAAGGGTTTGTTATGAATATCCAGACACTTTTATTGCTCTCATCACTTAGGATATTTCAAGAGTTTTAGGAACTCTGGGATCAAATTGCCAACATCTGTTGAGCTATACAAAAAACAAAGGAATTCTAGAAAAGCATCTACTTGTGCTCCATTGACTACTCTAAAGCCTTTGACTATGTGGATCACAACAAACTGTGGAAAATTCTTAAAGAGATGGGAATACCAGACCATCTTACCTGTCTCCTGAGAAACCTGTATGCACAACAAGAAGCAACAGTTAGAACCAGACATGGAACAATGGACTGGTTCTAAATTGGGAAAGGCATATGTTAAGGCTGTATATTGTCTCCCTGCTTATTTAACTTATATGCAGAGTACATCATTTGAAATGCCAGGCTGGATGAAGCACAAGCCGGAATTAAGATTACCAGGAGAAATATCAATAACCTCAGATACGCGGATAATACCACTCTAATGGCAGAAAGCAAAGAGGAACTAAAGAGCCTCTTGATGAAGATGAAAGAGAAGAGTGGAAAGGCTGGCTTAAAACTCAATGTTCGAAAAACTAGGATCATGGCACCTGGTCCCATCACTTCATGGCAAATAGAAGGAGGAAAACTGGAAACAGTGACAGACTTTATTTTCTTGAGCTCCAAAATCACTGCAGCAGCCACGAAATAAAAAGAGCTTGCTCATTTGTAGAAAAGCTATGACAAACCTAGACAGTGTATTATAAAGCAGAGAAATCACTTTGCTGACAAAGGCTCATATAGTCAAAGCTATGGTTTTTCCAATAGTCATGTATGGATGTGAGAGTTGGACCATAAAGAAGGCTGAGCACCAAAGAATTGATGCTTTCAAACTGTGGTGCTGGAGAAGGCTCTTGAGAGTCCCTTGGACAGCAAAGAGATCAAACCAGTCAACCCTAAGGGCTGGTGCTGAAGCTGTAGCTCCAATGCTTTGGCCACCTAATGCAAAGAGCCAACTCACTAGAAAAGACTCTGATCCTGGGAAACATTGAGGGCAGGAGAAGAAGGGGGTGACAGAGAATGAGATGGCTGGATGGCTTCACTGACTCAATGGACATGAGTTTAAGCAAACTCTGGGAGATAGTGCAGGATAGGGAAGCCTGGCATGCTGCAGTCCATGGGGTCACCAAGAATCGGACACGACTTAGTGACTGAACAGCAACAACCAGAAATGGGGAGGAAGACCAAATATATATTTATTATAAGTCACAATATCACACCACAATAAAAAACAAGATCAAAAATACAATTAGGAATGACACCGGGTGATTCTTACTCTCAGACAACCTGGGAGGCACTGCTCTTACCAGTTGTTCACATAGAATGGATTTATCTAAGCTTCTTTCTGGAAAAGGCCTTTCAGATGAGAAATTGCAACTGGAACAGATCCTGGGAGGAGGCTCAGGAAGGGCAGACAAACTTTAGTTTGTGTCACAATTGTGCCTGCAACTAGAAAAGCAAAAACTTCCCCTGAGTTTCCTTGTCTTTGCTCCAAGCGCCCAGAAACTGGCCTGAGGCTCTGTGGCTGGCAGCTAATCTGATTTTTCAACAGAAGCACAAAAAACAGGGACCTTTACTGCCTCCATCCAATTGGCAATTTTCCAGGACTTTCTCAGTACGTCGTGACCAACACTCCCTTTAGACCCCTCTCTTCAGAGTTCCCCTAGCTCCCCATGCAGATCTCTTTCCCAGCAGTTAAACCCATTACTGTTATTGTTTTCCTGCGTGTCTATGAGATGGTGAGTGATGAATGGGGTCTTATCCACCTTCTCACCCCTGTGCCTGATGTATTGCTGGGGCCTCTGTTGCACTGACCTATGGCATTGTTTCGTGTCTGCTTCACGTACTTGACTGGGAGCTCACTGAGGGCAGCCACAGTTCAACCCTGTATCCTCATGTCCTAGCCTTGTGACATGCACAGAGTCATGGGTCAGCAAATGTTTGTTGAGGAGCAAATGGTCTCCCTTTTGGTAGAGCCTACGTGAGCGACTTCAGGAGAGAGGCTGTCAGCAAGGTACTGGCACTGGTAGTCTTGGGATTAGGATTTGGGCACGTAGCCTTGATGCACACTTGCTCCTTCTGACCTGAGCTGAGCTTGAGAAGAGACTTTTTCAAAATAGTTTTTAAAATATTTATTTGACTGCCCTAGGTCTAAGTTGCAGCACACGGGATTTTTCATTGTGGCATGTGGTGAACTCTTACTTGTGGCATTTGGGCTCTAGTTCCCTGACCAGGGATGGAACCTGTCCCCTCTACACTGGGAGCATGGAGTCTTAGCCACTGGACCACCAGAGAAGTCCCTGAGAAGGGCCCTTTGAAAGGGGTGGGGAATATAGCCTAGTTCTCCCAACACCTTGAGGTAAGCATTGAGACTGGAAGATGTGGCTAAATCAGGACTGAACACTAACAAGGTTTCAGCTGTATTCTCATTCACTGACAGTCCAGACACCTGTCAAATCCAGGCATACAAAGGTATTAAAGGCCATACTGTTCATCCTAGATTGTTCAGCCACGTTCAGCTGTTATATTGCTATTCCATTTTGGAAGCCTTTCCCCAGAGCTCCCCTCCTGTTCTTGCCATAGCTCATTTTGGAAAAAAAGTTAAGCAATACAAATCATAATTGCAGGCATTTGGTTGTGGAGCAGAGGTAGAGTTTTAACTGCCTAGAGTAATGTTTGCAAAAGAAGGAACTGTCCCACTAACTAGCTCTATGACCTCAGGCCAATCCTTTCTTCAGCCTGGGCCTCAAAACTCACCCATTTGTACAATGAGGTTGCTGGACTACAACGAGTCTGTGGCAGGCTTGGCAGGCCTGGCATGCCTGGCCAGAAATCTTCGTTCAAAGTCCAGGAAACAGATCTTCTCCTGCCCCAATTCCCCACATAAACTTACAGAATCAACCACAGAAAAATTGTCCTACATTTCTCCCCCACTCCACCCCACAACCCACATTATAAAAATAAAAATTATTAAATTATCTATTAGTCAAGACCATCCACTCCAGTATTCTTGCCTGGAGAATCCCATGAACAGAGGCGTCTGTGGGCTGCCATCTTTAGGGTCACAGCGTCAGACACGACTGAACAACTAAGCACACACACTCACACAAGACCACTTAGTAAACTACCTGCTAGATGTCAGTACTATGTATGATTTTGTTTTACTCTTTAAATAGTAGGAGCATTTTCCATGCTCCAGAAGCTTGAGATGGCCTCAATGATACCAAGAGGAACCTATGACTTAGTGAGTCTGTGGGCAGAGCTAAGGATAGTTCGTAGCTTCTGTCATGGCAACCAGGGTACCTGTACTCTGCACCTGTTGGGTTACAACAATTGACAAGTGACTCTATTCACGACGCTAGAAAAAGAATTGACCTAAGATAAGGAAATGATGTTAGGCAGAGTGTTAAGGGGAAAGAAGCAGAAGTCAGCAATTCCTTTTGAAAATAGAAGACAGCTGTGGAATGAGACATGTGAGGCAGTGTATTTTAATAGAAGAAGTATGGAGTCATGAGCTATGGAAACTGGGGTAAGTTGCTTATTAATAACTTCTCTGAGCTCAGATCCTTCAGCTAAAAACCTTTTTCAGATGTTGGCCTGAATAGAGGAAATAATGCACGGTTGTAAAGAGCCTAGAACATAGAAGGAAGGCACTCAGTACATGTTAGTTATCATTGTGAAGAATCTGAGATCTGATAAAGAAAGAAAGGCCACTGCCTAGTCAACTTTGTTTCACAGATTGAAAGGGAGTCCGTACTGTCTAATGATGGCATAGCCCAAATATGGGCTTGGTGTACCTGCAATTTCAGCCCATGCCTCTGCACTCTGCAGAGGACTTCTGTGCTTTTACATCTGTATACTTCAATGCCTCCATGCTCTTGTGCCTGCCATTTTGGTTGTCCTGTGTCCAACCCAGAGAGGTTTTGCCATTTCCCACAAGAAATCCAGATACTCAGCATTTTCTAAATTTGGTAACTTGGACTGAAATTATTCAAGGTTGTCAGGAAGGTCCTACCTCATGTCCTGGGTAGCTATCTGCTTTCTTGTCTCTACCCTTTCACTCTGCTCCATTCCAAAGCCTATACTCCCCATGACCCTCCCCTTCATGCTTAGCTCTTTGGCTTGTTTCATAAATGATAGAGTGAGCTGAGATTTTGTATCTAGTAATCTTGTAGGTGCTCAATAAAAATATATTTATATTTAAAGCTTAAAACTGCACTAAAACTTCCAGGACACCGGGTTGAGGGACTATGCCCATGTTGTTGTTCAGTCACTAAGTCGTGTCCAACTCTTTGCACCCCATGGACTGCAGCACATCAGGCTCCTCTGTCCTCCACTATCTCCTGAAGTTTGCTCAAACTCATGTCCATTGAGTCAGTGATGCTATCTAACCATCTCATCCTCTCCCTCCCCCTTCTCCTTTTGCCTTCAATCTCTCCCATGGGCAGCACTAAAATTTCATCAAGCATCCAAGATGTATAACTTGTCACACTCACCTACTTATCTACTCATTTCATGGGCAAACTTGGAAAGCAGACTGAACTCATATACCTGAAAACAATGTTGAGGTAACTATACATGCCACAACACATCTGAGAATATTTCATCATAGAGGCATAGATGAATGAGTAAGCCATGGCAGGTATGAGTAAGCCATGGCAGGGAGATCCTGAAATAACACATACTTAAGATGTAGCTTGTATATAATCATGCTTCACATCAGCCCATGTGATTTTGTACTTCAAAAGTGACCAACCCTATAATCCAGTTTTAAGTATTTTCCAAATGTCCACACAGAAGACAGATATACTGTACTAAAGTGCAGTGGTTTAAGAGTGTGCATAAGAAGCATTTAGATCCAGGTTAAAACCTCATCTTTGACACTTACCAGCTGTGTGTGACCTTGGGCTAGTATTTCTCTTGTAGTTTCAGTTTTCTTTTCTGTGAAATGAAGTGATTATATAAATGTTGAGGTTCTCAGTATGACTATACAAAATGCATTTTTAATGTTGACAATTGGAGTAAAATCAGCGTCTAGATATATGTTCAGAATCAGTAACTTTACTAAATAAGTGAAATTCAACATTTAAAACACCGAAGCTCCATGTTTAAGAAACCAATTTTAAGTTTAAAATTAAATTAAAGTCAAAATTCTAGTTTAATCTGGTTACACACACCCAAACAAGTTCCTAGTGTTTGAAGCAAACTGCTCCCAAATAAAACCATATTTAACCAATAAAATCTGTTAAAATGATTGTGTCATCAAAATACACTTTGATTGGCCGGTGGTACTTTTAAGCTGGGGTATTGGAGCTTGCATAACTATATTCTTAGCAGTAATGGAGAGCCCATGATGGCAAAGAACCAAGAAGTTTTGGGTTCAGTGGCACTCCTCTAACACTAGGCAAGCCTCTGACAATAGCCAAGAGAAAACTGCTATGGCAATTTTTTTCCCATCAGCAATTTAAACCACTTCCTTGCCTTTAGTCAGCTGCCAGTGCTACAGGCTTTTAGGTAAAACTGATGCCAATGGAGGTGACTAGCTGTAGTCATATTGCCTTAATACATGACAAACCAAGAGACATTAAAACTGTAGAGATAGGAGAGATCGGTATACATAACAAACCTCTTTATTTTGTTTGGAGCAGCATCTTTAAATATTTAAACCAAGAATAATCCTGGCTCTTTTTGACCCCATTAATAATAGTAATTCCATAGTCTCTCTTGGGGCTTCCCAGGTAGCTCAGTGGTAAAGAATCCACCTGCCAACACAGGAGCCACAGGAAACATGGATTTGGTGATCAGGAAGATCCCCTGGAGGAGGAAATGGCAACTCACTCCAGTATTCTTGCCTGGAAAATCCCATGAACAGAGGGGCCTGGTGGGCTACAGTCCATAGGGTCTCAAAGAATCAGACACAACTGAGCTCATATGCATACATACAGTCTCTCTTTTTAAACTAAATTTGTGTTCTGTTTATAACACTTGATAATGATTCTTTGTAAGCAAAGAGATGCTCTGGTAGAAGCCCTTACAATTTTAAATAATTTGAATGGGATGGTTAGAAACAAAAAGTTTATTTCAAAGCTGCAAGTATTTTCTGTCTCTTAAGAGGTATGGATGTGCAGATTTTGAGGCAAACATTCCTTTGTTCTGAAAAAAAACTACCTGAGGTATCCATGAGGTCCTACCCATCCCATTCCATCCCACCCCCAGTATCCTCAGGATTTGATAACCTTGTGGAGTTGTTACTGTTGTTGTTTTCAAACCTTAGTTGAATTCTGGAATTCTAAATCTGGTGTTCCCAGAGGCCAGCAGAACAAAACCTAGGGTAGTTGACAGGCTTATGTTCAGAGGTGTTTTCCCAACCCTAAGCCCCTCTAGTCAAATATTCCCCCATCTCCCAAGTATTGTTGTTCAGTCACTAAATCATGTGTGACTCTTTGCAGTCCCATGGACTGCAGCACACCAGGCCTCCCTGCCTCTTTCGTGCTACCAGAAGCCCTTTTTTGCCGCTATTCACTCCTCAGGGAATGTGACTCTATTCACCAGTTTGTGGTAAATCCTGATTAAACTAAAAGGATGATTTTAAAATTGTGGTCCCTGGAGGTGCCTTTCCAAGGTCTCACAAGGTCAAAACTGTTTGTATCATCCTCATCATCATTTGCCTTTTTGTCTGTGTGAACATTTCACTGATGGTACAAAAGCAATGGTAGGTAAAACTGCTAGTGCATGGGCGCAAATCACAGCAGTGGTATTAGACTGTACTAATGGTCATTGTACTTTTCATCAATACACACTTGAAGGAAGAAAAATCCTATTTTACCTAAGGAATGAGTAAGAGGTTATTAATTTTATTCAATCTCAACCCTTGAGTACAGGACTTTTTACTATCCTGTGTGACAAATAGGAAGTACGCATAAAGCACTTCTGCAGAAAAAAGCGGGATAGTCGTCTCAAAAAAATTAATTTGCCCAGCTGAGTTACAAATGAAAGTGTCTACTTTTTTCATGGAAACCCATTTTAATTTGAAAAAATGATGGGCAATTTATGGTTATTTAAACTTATTATTTGGCAGCTATTTTTTTTTCATAACCAAGTGAAGTGAGCCTGGGACTTCAAGAGAACAACCTTTGTTTTCAACTACAGTCAACTGTAATACATGCTCCTGAGATATCAGGAAAGATGAGAATCAAAAAATGCCCCTTAAGTTTAGGAACATGAATGTCCTGCCAACCATCTCAAAAGATTTCAATGGATGGTAAGGATGGAATACAGATTGAAATAAATTGAGAAGTGCCTGCTTAGTCGCTCAGTCATGTCCGACTCTTTGTGATTCTCATGGGACTCCTCTGTCCATGGGACTCTCCAGGCAAGAATGCTGGAGTGGGTAGCCATTCCCTTCTCTAGGAGATCTTCTTGACCCAGGGACTAAACCCAAGTCTCCTGCATTGGCAGGTGGATTCTTTACCATATAAGCCACCAGGACAGCCCAAATTGACAAGTGAGTGGGAAGTTAAAAAAAATTGGGGCAGTGAAAACAGACAACTCTTGGGAGAAGTTTAACAATGAGGAGGGAAAAGATAAAATAGCTGGAAGGTGAATGGAGGGGTCAAGGAAAATTGTCTAAAGATGGGAAATGCTTGAGCATGTATAGGAGATGATGGAATGGAGGAAATAAAGGAGGAGTGAATGAAGAAAGAGGAGGGGAAATAGTGGGCAGGGTTCAGGAGAAGAGATTGGGATCTAGGTCTCAGCTGATGATGGTGGTGGTGGTGGTGGTGTATGTTTGTGTATTGGCTGAGTAGGAATGAAAGAAGTTTTGAAGAGGGTGGAGAAAGTGTGAAATTGTCATTTCAGAGAGTGGGAGAGCAGACCAGAGAAACAACACAGTCTTGTAGGCATTGTTGATGTCATCTACACCCCTTGTTTCTACCATTTCTATGTTGCTGGTTCCCAGATCTATATCTCCAGTCCATGCATGTCCTCTAACCTCCTTGTGTCCTTGTGTTAGTCGCTCAGTCTTGTCTGACTCTTGTCCAATCCTTGAGGTTCCTCCGTCCATAGGATTTTCCAGGCAAGAATACTGTGGTGGGTAGCCATTCCTTTCTTCAAGGGATCTTCCCCATCCAGGGATTAAACCCAGGTCTCCTGAACTGCAGGCAAATTCTTAACTATCTGAGCCACCAGGGAAGTCCCTTCTAACTTCCAGATCCACATATCTAACTGACCACTGGATAACTTCCACTTATGTATCACACAGGCATGTTACTCACTGCATCCAAAATCACACTCATGATCTCTCCCAAACTGGGTTTTCTTTTAAGGTTCTTTATCCATCATCCTTTTCATACTGTTCATGGGGTTCTCAAGGCAAGAATACTGAAGTTGTTTGCCATTCCCTTCTCCAGTGGACCATATTTTGTCAGAACCACCTTACCTGCCTCCCAAGAAATCTGTATGCAGGTCAAGAAGCAACAGTTAGAACCAGACATGGAGCAACGGACTGGTTCCAAATCGGGAAAAGAGTAAAGCAAGGCTGTATATTGTCACCCTGCTTATTTAACATATATGCAGAGTATATCATACGAAATGCCAGGTTGGATGAAGCACGAGCTGGAATCAAGATTGCCAGGAGAAATATCAACAACCACAGATATGCAGATGACACCACCTTTATGGCAGAAAGCAAAGAGGAACTGAAGAGCCTCTTGATGAAAGTGAAAGAAGAGAGTGAAAAGGCTGGCTTAAAACTCAACATTCAAAAAACTAAGATCATGGCATCTGGTACCATCACTGCATGGCAAACAGATGGGGAAACAGTGGAAACAATGACAGACTTTATTTTCTTGGGCTCCAAAATCACTGCAGATGGTGACTGCAGCCATGAAATTAAAAGACACTTGCTCCTTGGAAGAAAAACTATGACCAATCTAGGCAGCATATTAAAAAGCAGAGACGTTATTTGCTGACAAAGTTCTGTCTATGGTTTTTCCAGTGGTCACGCATGGATGTGAGAGTTGGATCATAAAGAAAGCTGAGCACCAAAGAATTGATGCTTTTGAATTGTGGTGTTGGAGAAGACTCTTGAGAGTCCCTTGGACTGCAAGGAGATCCATCCAGTCCATCCTAAAGGAAATCAGCCCTAAATATTCATTGGAAGGACTGATGCTGAAGCTGAAGCTCCAATTCTTTGGCCACCTGAGGAGAACTGACTCATTGAAAGAGAGCCTGATGCTGGGAAAGATTGAAGGCATGAGAAGATGAGAACAACAGATGATAGATGGTTGGATGGCATCACCAACTTGATGGACATGAGTTTGAGCAAGCTCTGGGTGTTGGTGGTGGACAGGGAGGCAGTCCATGGGGTCGCAAAGAGTCAGACACAACTGAGGGACTAAACAGAACTGACTGATCCATCATCCATCTTGTCATGCAAGACAGAATCCTAGGAGTCATCTTTGTTTTGCTCATTCAATCAGTCATCAAATGCTATTGATCCAGTTTCCTTAGTCACTCAGTTGTATCTGACTCTTTGTGACCCCATGGACTGTAGCCTGCCAGGCTCCTCTGTCCATGGATTCTCCAGGCAAGAATACTGGAGTGGGTTGCCATTCCCTTCTCCAGGGGATCTTCCCAACCCAGGGACTGAACCCGGGTCTAGGCATTGCAGGCAGACTCTTTACTCTCTGAGCTACAGGGAAGCCCCTATTGATCCAATTTCCTTAGCCTACCTTCAATCTAGCCACATCATCCCAACCCCCTATTTACCACTCTAGTTCAGGCCAGTATGACCTTGTATCAGACTATTGCCAAATCCTCCTTGCTCCCTTCCCCCCACCTTTTATTTTATCTTCAGTAAAGAGTGATCCTTTTCAAAAGCATGTATCACACTTCTGTTTACAACCCTTGAAGAGCATTCCACTGTCCCCAGGCTAAAGAACAGAACTTGTAACTCCCTCTTTCTTTCCATCCTGAACTTTGCCTTCTTTCACACCATTTGTATTCTCAGTCCCCTCATCCCTTTTTTTTAAATAGCACTTATCACCTTTTTACTTATGACTGTTTATTCTGTCTCCTCCCTCATGCAGACCCCCTCCATAAGAATTTGCATCTCTTTTTTTGTGCACAGCCATTATCTGTTATGGGCTGAACTGTGTCCTCCCTAAACTCCAAACACCGAAACCTAACACCCAGTATCACAGATCGTGGCTGTTTGGAGGGAGGACTTTTAAAGAGTTCATTAAGGAAAAATAGTCAGGTGGGTGGACCCTAATCCAATATGACTAGTCCCCTCAAAAAAGAGGAAATTAGGACACAGACACATATAGAGGGAAGATGATGTGAAGATACAGGGAAAAGACCACCATCTAAAAGCCAAGGAGCAAGGTCTCAGAAGAAACCATCCCTGATGCTGCCCTGACTTATAGCTTCTAACCCCTAGAACTGTGAGAAATCAGATTTCTATTGTTTAAGGCCCACCCCACCCCTAGGCTGTGGTACTTGGCTATCACAGTCCTAGTGAATTTAAATAATCCCAACCACCTAGAACAACTCCTGACATGTAATAAGTGAAAGTAAAGTGAAAGTGAAGTCCCTCAGTCTTGTCCAACTCTTTGTGACCCCATGGACTCTAGCCTGCCAGGCTTCTCCGCCCATGGGATTTTCCAGGCAGGAGTACTGAAGTGGGTTGCCATTTCCTTCTCCAGGAGATCTTCCCGACCCAGGGATTGAACCCAGGTCTCCTGCAGTGTAGGCAGACGCTTTACTGTCTGAGCCACCAGGGGAGTCCCTGACATGTGATAAGCACTCAGCAAATATTTGCTGAAAGAATAGATGAATGTGAGGCCCCATGTGATCTGCCCTCTGCTGCCCTCTCTGACCTCATCTCCTGCCCCTTTCCCC
The DNA here is from genome assembly GCA_007570785.1 of Antilocapra americana. NCBI lineage: Eukaryota > Metazoa > Chordata > Mammalia > Artiodactyla > Antilocapridae > Antilocapra > Antilocapra americana. The sequence continues at coordinate 26,564 of ML663443.1, read as the reverse complement.
TTGGATCTCTCAACTCCTTCCAAACAGGACTTTTCTGAACTCCTCAAACATGCCATACCCTTCCACCTCAAACTTTGCACTGTTCTATCTCCCTGGAATTCTCATTTCCGCAGTCCACCACTGCTCCCCCCAGGTCAGCACCACAATTTCACACTATTCATTCTTCTGCTCTCAAATTCAATTTTAAAAACTATTTTTCAAATACATTAACTGAACAAATTACACATATCTAAAATGTGCAATTTGATAAGTTTTAACATATGTATATACCCATGAAATCATCACAATCAAGATATATATAGATGTATAGATGTATATATCATGCATGCATGCATATTCTGTTGCTCAGTAGTGTCAAACCCTATGGACTGTAGCCTGCCAGGCTCCCTTGTCCATGGGATTCTCCAGGCAAGAATACTGAAATGGGCTGCTATTTCCTTCTCCAGGGGATCCTCCTGACCCAAGGATCAAACCGCCCTCTCCTGCGATTCCTGGATTGGCAGGTGGATTCTTTACCACTAGCGCCACCTGGGAAGCCCCATATTGGTATATATATATATATATATATATATATATATATATATATATATAGATAGATAGATATAGATATAGATATACATATAGATATAGATAGATATAGATATAGATATCATGCCTTACACTCCTGAAAGTTTTCCCATAGCCCTGATTCCCCACTTTACTCCCCTCTCAAGTCAACCACTGACATGCTTTTAGTCTCTGGGAACTGCATTTTTGCACTTTATTGAGCTATGATTGAATTGCAAAAAACTGTACACATTTAATGTCCAGAGTTTGCAAGTTTAGTTTTATATAAATGGAATCATATACTATGTCCTTTTTATTTGGGTCTGGCTTTTTTTAACTCAGCATAATTTTTATATTCATCTGCATTGTTATGTGTATCAGTAATCCATTCCCTTTTTATTACTGAATAGTATTCCATTGTATGTATCACAGTTCATTTCTCTGTTCAGAACCTGATGGACATTTGTGCTGTTTATAGTTTGCAACTATTACAAATAAAGCTGCTCTGAGCATTTGTATACAGTCAGCATTATTCCTATTATTTTCTTAGGGAAGTATTTCCCATCTTCCAAAATAAGTTAGGTCCTCCTGTTCTCTCGTCTATTCATTTCTTTCTGTGTAAGTGTGTATTTGCTTAGGAGGAATGCTCTGTTAGTTTGGAAGAATGATTTTGATAAATTGCTCAGGAGAGAGAGCAAGACCCATAGAGAATCAAGAAGGATTAACTTTTCTCTTGAGTGGAATGGGGATAAGGAGGGTGGAGAGAACAAAATCTTTGGATGCATCTGTTGTAATTTGATGCACTTCTGTGACAACTCCAGGTGTATTAGGTTTTTTGTTTGAGATATTGGTAAGAAACAATAAGGTCAATTTTAAATTGATATACATTATCTTAGTTAAGAAAGGGTCTAGTGTTGTGATTTCTGCATATTATGGTGTCCTAGAATTAACACAATTTCCTGTATCCTTTGTTCATATATCCACTAGCTAAGACTTCTACTCATCCCATTATCCCTGCAATTTTTCCCCCGAAAACAAAGAAACCCTATCCCCTTTTACTATTGCAGCCTGCTCCTCTCAGAACTCTCTCTCCTCTTCCATGACTGGCTGCTGGATCTGACCCAGCAATTCAGGACCTAGCAACCCAGTGAAGGTGAGAGACCCACCCAGCAGCCTGGCTCAAGTTCCAGGCATACAGAGCCCTGTTTCCAATCCTGCTGGTCCTAAAAATATCCCAACCATTGGCAGGTGGCTAGGCTATTTTCAACCTTGGGGGCCTCAGGAATCAAAGGATCTTTGCCAGGCCAGGAAGCAAAAGAGCAAGTTCTTATTGGTGGGCTTCAGATAAAAACAGCTGTCTATGGCACTAGTTCAACTCATTCTCAAATGTCTAACTGGCATTGCCAGTTGTTTTGCTTTATAAACTCAATCATATTTTCCATTTCTACTCTAAAACATGAACCTAGGACAGCACATGTAGATATTGGGAGGATAGGGTGGAAGGCCAAAGAAATGTTTCTTTCTTCAACTTGTCCAACTCTATGTTATTTTCAAGTTACAGAGGAACTCTGAAATAAGTTACAGAAGAGCTCTAAAGTTTCTCTACAGTTTCAGCCTTAAACATCACACACATCTAGAAAGTGGGTCATGGTGTCTGCTTCTTCTGCTGGCAAAATTAAAGTACTATTATTATCATCCCCATTTTATAGAGAAGGAAACCCAAGGAATAGAGAGGTTAAATAACTTGCTCAACTAGAAACTGGCAAAGCCAGAGCCCAGAAAGAAACTCAGATTTTTTGGACTCCAAAGCTTATGCTCTTAATCTCTAGTGTTTCCAAAAATATGGTCCTGAGATGCCTCCCAGAATTGTATTAAGTGGATGACCACCTTATAACCAAGTCTTTCATGCAATTTCAGCATCAGAATTTGCATTTCATTTATAATCATAATAGTACAAAGAGTCAACTTTTATATCTTTTGGATCTAAGAAAAAAGGACAGAGGTGGACCTAACACATAAATGATGTATTTGTTCCAAACAAAGGCAGACAATATCATAGCGACTTCAGAGGAAGTGTTTTAATAATGCACATACCAGTATTTGCATTGAGGAAAGGGATTTAGTTTCAGAAAAGCAACATCATCCATCATATTAAATTAATGTTTATGATTTGAATTTTATTGATTTTGTAGTTTTGTTTGCATTTAGTATGCAAAATCATTCCAGTTTTATTGTAGTTTAACTACTATAGTTTATGCCTCATTTTATGCTCCCATCTATCTATTGGGTTGGCCAAAAAGATAATTCGGGTTTTTCCATAACAGCTTACAAAAACCCAAACTTTTTGGCCAACATTCAAGTAATATTATAATAAAAGATCAACATTGAGGTTCTGAAGGAATTTTTTTTCCAACAGAAAGTCTTCACACATTGCTTATATTTGACAAACTGCTGAATAGGCAGTTGAAGACTGTAAAGAGCTGCATGACTATCCTGGGATTCCTGTTATTGGAATTTTGTTTTTGTTGCTGTTATTACCTTTGAGACAGCTCAAAGGTTCAAGGTAACAATGGCCTCCCTTTAACCACTTGTGCATGTATGCAACAAGCTGTGGGTCTTTGACATTCTTTGACTATTCAGTCTAGCTACTATATCTTAGTCGTTTGTGTTTTATGCCATTGTTAGTAGATTGTTTATACTATTTTCTCCAAACAAAAATGATGCAGTGACAGAACTAGAGGCAAGAAAAGAGAAAAAGAAAGGAGGAGCTCCTGTTTTCTTTCACTTCCTCTAAGTTGCCTGTTAACTTCCTCTCTACTTCTATTTTCTTGCAAACCTGGAAGTAGTTATGAAATTGAGCAACACATGGTGCAGAATGATTTTCTAGAGCAACATGTGGTGCAGAATGATTCTCTACTCCCTACCCTCCTCAAAAAGAAAAAGACAGAAGAAAATCAAAGTTCTTTAAGGAAGAACTGGAAGGCTCTATTCCATCCCCAAAGTAAAGGGAAATGTTTGGGGTGGTGCAGACTGGAACTCCAATTTTGGCTTTGCAATTTATAAGCTATGTGATCTGTATCCAGTAAAAACCTCACTGAGCCTGTTTTCTTATACCTAAGATGGGAAGAAGATAATATTTCCAACTCTATAGAGTTGTTATAAAGATGAAAGTAAATGATGTAATGTTTGAATATCATCTAGAGAGTGCTTTTAGATCTCTTCAAATCTCTTCCCCAGCAGCACTGCACAAACCTTTTATGAACTTAAATTCCCTCTAACCTACAGAGCTGATTTTATTCTCTGTCCTCATCCTTTCAGGGCAGACACATGGAAAAATGTTTAAGACATAATGTTAGGCCAAAAAAAAAACTGAGGGGAAGTAAAGGTGCAAAGTGCATGTGTACAAGGCTTGCAACCAGGGCTGGGACTTTGTTGCAAACTCAGTCCCTAGATCAATGAGTGACTGCTACATGGTATGGCCTAAAAAATACCTATGGAAGGAATGGATGGACTGTGGAAGAATCTGGAAGCAGGTGAACAAGGACTGAAGGAAGCATCTGGGAATGAAAAATATTGGGGTTGGGTTAAGCCAGAGGTTTTCTCCCTCCCTCCTTTCCTCCCTTATCCCTCTCTTCGTTCTTTCCTTTTTTCTTTCCTTCTTCCTTCCTTCCTTTCCTCCTTTCTTTCTCTCCCTGAAAAGCTCTTATATTTCCAAAGAAAACATGATGGGGGGGAATGACAATTCTGTTGGCCTTACAGAAAAATGCACATTAGATATCTCAGTATGTGTGTTCAGTTGCTCAGTCGTGTCCGACTCTTTGTGACCCCATGGACTGTAGCCTGCCAGGCTCCTCTGTCCATGAGATTTCCCAGGCAAGAATACTGGAGTGGGTTGTCACTTCTTTCTCCAGGGGATATTTCAATAAAGCACACCAAAGGAGCCACGAATGTATTATTAAATTATAATCCAGTGCTAAGCAGGCTTTACTGGGAATGTTCCTTGGTCCTTTAATTGTCCTCTAAGGAGGAAATATTTAGAACATTTCAAAGCACTCATGCTTGTCAAATAAACATAAAAGAAAGGGACCATTTGACAGTGGGTGAAATGTCATGCAGGCTTCAACATGTGAACTGAAAGGAGCTACTATAGAGAGCATGACAAGTGAATTTATTAAAATTTGTTCTTAAAATAAGTTACTTTACTTTGAGTGTGTGGACAATGGACCTTGTTTCACGCTTTTGTATTTAGACTTTTAAAGTTTTGGATATACCTTAAACCTTCTCATTTTACAGATAAGAAAACTCAACTCCATTTGGGGATGTGACTTGCTAAGGTCACATTTGTACTTCTGTCCCTCAGCATCCTCAGTTCTTGGGCTGTATACTTCACATTCATTGTACTTTCTAATTTTAATTTTATTTACTCTAGAACTTCCTCATGTGTTCACCAAGCTGGAAGTAGCCTGAACCTCCTACAATTGGAATGTTATGGAGGTTTTATCACGTGAAGAAGTGAAAGAAGTGTTAGTTGCTCAGTCTTGTCTGATTCTTTGTAATTCCATGGACTATAGCCCACCAGGCTTCTTTGTTCACAGAATTCTCCAGGCAAGAATACTGGAGTGGGTAGCTATTCCTTTCTCCAGAGGATCTTTCTGACCCCTGTAGGTTTGACCAATTATTAGCTCTACTTCTAGCCCCTGTCCCTTTTCCAGAGAATTGAGGGTGGGGCTGAAAATTCTAAGCTTCTAATCATGGCTTTCTCTTTCTGGGAACCAGCCCACTCCATTCAGGAGCCAGTGAGGAGCCCCTCTTCCAGAATCCCCCATTAGAACATAAGATGCTCCTAGTGCTCCTATCACTTAGAAATTTATGAGGATTTTAGGAGCCCTGTGTCAGAGACTGGGGATGAAGACCAAATCAATATTTTGTATTATAAATCACAATGAGCGAGAGACAAAGAGAGGTCTTTGCTATCACACAGAACACTCAAAATACTCTGATCACTCTGATACCAGATGTATGGAGGTTTCCCCCTACCCAGCAATTCTGCAACCCCAGCTGGGCGTCTTACACTTACCTGAATTCTGACACTACCTGAAGAGAATGTCCCATCATACAGGTTAAGGGCTCAGTCCCACAAGACTCCTGCCACCTGACTTGAGATGCCAATTCCAAGTCCAGGTTGTCACTGGTGTTGCCAAAATCTTAGCTCTCTGTGCACCAATGCCAAACAGAAATATGGAGACAGAGTTACGGAGAAGGAAAGGGTGGCTTTATTATTTTGCCAGGCAAAGGGAGAACACAGTAGGCTAGCTGCTCAAGAACAGTGCCTCTCTCTCTGGTGAATTTTGTTGTTGCTCAATCATGAAGTCGTGTTTGACTCTTTGTGACCCTATAGACTGCAGCACGCCAGGCCTCTCTGTCCTCCACTGTCTCCTGGAGTTTGCTTAAATTCATGTCGGTGATGCTATTTACTTCTCCTTGATGAACAGGGAGAGGTTGTATAGTCAGGTGGGCTTCCCAGGTGGCACCAGTGGTAAAGAACCCGCCTGCAAATGCAGGAGACATAAGAGACACGGGTTCAATCCCTGGGTTGGGAAGATTCTCCGGAGGAGGGCATGGCAATCCACTTCAGTTCTTGACTGGAGAATCCCCATGGACAAAAGAGCCTGGTGGGGTACAGCCCATGGGGTTGCAAAGAGCCAAACACAACTAAAGCTACTTAGCATGCACAGGGTCTTAGGTGGTTCGGTCTCCTAATCTAATGAGCCTCTAAAAGTGAAAGTGAAAGTTGCTCAGTTGTGTCCAACTCTTCGATCCCATGGACTGTAGCCCACCAGGCTCCTCTGTCCATGGGGATTCTCCAGGCAAGAATACTGGAGTGAGTAGCTGTACCCTCCTTCAGGGAATATTCCCAACCTAGGGATCAAACCCAGGTCTCCCATTTTGCAGGCTTTACCAGCTGAGCCACCAGAGAAGCCGAAGAATACTGGAGTGAGTAGCCTATCCCTTCTCCAGTGGATCTCGCTGACCCAGTAATCAAACTGGGGTCTCCTGCATTGTAGGCAGATTCTTTACCAACTGAGCTATGAGGGCTCTGAGCCCTTTAATCTTGCTTCAGGTGGTTTTGTGGCTGCTCCTCTCTTGATTAGCAACTGTTCTGCCCTTTGGAACTCAGGGAAAATTATGGAAGCTGGAGTCTTGCTTACAAGAAATGGGGGACAAAAAGGCCTCCGTGCCTGTGGGCCCCATAAGGCCCTGTTCAGCATCACTTGTGATTCTGACCAGTTGGCTATAAATGTATAAATCTGAGTTTCCCATTTTTCTGATTGCATCTTCTGGGAAGGTGACACATCCCATCTCCTGTGCAGAAGCTCCTGCGCTCAGGACCCTCTCAAACTTTACCCTGTGTCTCTGTTCATAAGGCTGTTCATCTGCATCCTTTATCATATCCTTTCATAACTGGTAAACATAAATCAGTGTTTCTCTGAGTTCCTCGAGCTACTCGAGTATATTAATCAAACCTGAGGAGAGAGCTCTGAGAAACTCAGATTTATAGCCGATCTATCAGAAGTCCAATGGGAAGTCTTGTGGTACTGAGCCCTTAACCAATGGGATATGATGCTCTCTCCACGTACATAGGGCCAGAATTCAGTTAAAGTGTAGGACACCCAGCTGGTGTCACTGAGAATTGCTTGGCAGGGAAAAACCAGCCACACACCTGGTATCAGAGTGATCAGAGTGTTATGAGAAAGACACAAGAGGAGAACTGTAGATTTTTTCAAATTCATTTTCTCCTTCTCCCTCCCCCTGTTTCCATGGAGAATCCTGACTAATACAGCCACCAAAGTCCAATAATAATAACAGATACAAGTGAAAAAGCTTCAGCTCTGACAGGATTGAGTGGACCTACAGCCCCATCCATTCAGAGCCTCTCTCCTTCTGGGTTCCAGAGTTTTGATGAAAACCACTTATCTAGGGCCACCTCTTAGCTGTTAAACTCAAGGAGTTTTTTTTTTCTTTTTCTCCTAAAGAAAGGTATCAATTGAAAAATAAAAATATTTCAGCATGTACTCTTAACTTCAGAGCTATTTACATTATTTGTTATTGCCACAACTTAATGGCTTCAAACAACACAAAATTAGGGACTTCCCTGGCAGGCCATCTGGTGGTTAGGACTCCACACTTGCACTGCAGGAGGCACAGGTTCAATCCCTGGTCGGGTAACTGAGATCCCACATGCCATGTGGCACAACCAAAAAAGAAAAAATCTCCACAGATTTATTATTTTATAGATTTGTAGGTCAGAAGTCCAAAATGGATCGCAATGGGCTAAAATTAAGGAGAGCAGGGCTACAATTCCTTCTGGAAGCTCCAGGGGAGAATCTGTTCACTTGCCTTTGCTGTTGCTTCAAGCCACTTACATTCCTTGGTTCATGCATTTTCCTCCATTCCAAAGTTAAAAGTGAAGGATCTTCAAATGTCCTTCTGACCCCGACACCTTATGCTCTTGCCTCCCTCTTTCATTTATAAGGACTCCTGTGATTACACTGGGCATGTCTGAATAATCCAGGATAATCCCCCCTCATCTTACAGTCAGCTGATTAGCAACCACAATTCCATCTATAACCTTAATTACCCTTTGCCATGTGCCAAAGCATATCCACAGGTTCTGAAAATTAGGACATGGAGACCCTTGAGGGCACATTATTTTCATTAGCACGCTATTCCTTAATTGTAACCACAGGAAACAGTTTTTTTTTCCAGAAACACTTATGTATATGCAAGTGTTCATTCCTGTGTAATCCTCTCAATTTGTGTATACATGCAGATGCTTTTAAACATGATATTGTTCTGTAACTTTTTCTTCAATTAAAAATATATTTTGATCTTTTTAAATATCATCCCCTATAGGGTCACCTAATTTTTGGTTCACTTAAACAAGAGGATAATTATTACTGTTAACCATAAAGGGCATTGGTTATGGTAAAAATATCCATCAGAGATGGGTCCCAGTTTGTGTGATCCTCCACAGGCCATCAAAGTCTCATCCAATGATGCAAAGATCAGAGTCACTCTGCAAAGTGCAGCAAAAGAAGACAAATCAAATACCAGTATTGATAACGTGGCATGTCTGATTTCAGTGACTACAAAAATTTATTCACTTCAACAAATTTTCCTTTAAAATTAACAAGAAAATATATACATTATTAGAATAACTTAGAGTATAAAAGGATGTACAGTGAAAACTAGATCTCCTTATTAACCAAGAGCTCACAAAACCACTACTCTTAACTGTATCCTGTGTGGCCTTCTAGAAAATTTTATGCATATATAAGCACAAATATCTATATATAGATAGATATAGATAGATAGATAGAGATATAGATATGTATTCTTTTGAGAGCAGGATTACAGAATCATACTACACTCAATGCTCTGTGAAACTTGCTTTTTAAAAAGACCTGTCACTTTTAGTTAATTGTAGATTTACATTTTGTAAGAAATAAAACAGTGAATCCCATACACCCTTTACCAGTTCTCCCAATGGTCACATCTTACCTACAGAATACTGTCACAACTAGAAAATTAACACTGATACAATCCATTGACATTATTCAGTTTTCAACAGTCTTGCACGCATTCCTGTTGTGTGTGTGTATTTAATTATATGCAAAGTTGTCACATGTGCAGATGCATGTGATTACCACCATAGTCAAAATATAGAACAGTTAGATTATAAAGATCCCTTGTGCCACCCTTGTAGAGCCACAACCATTTCCCTCCCTCCTCCAACATCCTTAAGCCTTGACAACCACACTTCTATTCTCCATCTCTACAGTTTTGTCATTTAATAAATATTATATAAATAGAATCATACAGTATGTTACCTTTTGAGATTTTCTTTTCTCACTCATCATCATTCTCTGGAGATTCATTCAGATTGTTGTGTATCAATTTTTTATCCCTTCTTACTGCTTAGTAGTATTCCATGATGATTGGATATACCATATATTTTTAAACCATTTAAAAGCTGAAGGACATTTTGGTTTCTTCCAATTTAGGGCTATGATGGATAAGTGTTACTTCATTTCTTTACCAAAAAACCCCTGTGACTCAGCACTGTTTACATCAAGGATTTTTTATTCTAGGGTCCATGGACTCCAAGAGAGTCAACAAACTTCCTGCAATTATAAATTTGCCATTTTATGATGGCCTGGTTTCCATTTTTTCCAATTCTGGTCAGAAGTTAGGATGTTCAAGGTACTGAAAATAAATGACCTGACCTCTTGCTCCATTTCTCTGTACAAGTGGCAAATATGCTCTGTGCTTCCTACTTCTGCAACCAGGTCAGGGCTTCTCCTGCTTATGACTAAATGGCTAATTTTGTCTGATTTTAGAGGAAGGAGTAAGAAGTCCATTTTGGCCTTAAGATCATGCTACATTCTCCAACACAGCTTTATTATTAACAAAACTCCTACTTTGATTCTGATTCACATGTATATTTCTCTTTTGGCTCAGATCACACTAAGAGAGGGATATGATTCATTATCATCCTTACCCCCTCCCCCACCACATACAGTTTTTCATTCAGTGTTCAGAGGATTCCATCATACCACATATACTCCTTAAAAACCTACAGGATCAAGTCCACAGCCCTTCACCTGGGATTCAAGCTCTTCTCAATTCTGCCTCTCCAAATTAATCCCCCAGTGCTTTCCATAACAAACCATTTGCTCCTCTCAAATCAGTCCATCCATCTTTATTCCAACCACTGAATCACTACTCAGCCATTTCCTCTCCAAGAGATGCTCCCCCTCCCAATCCTACCCATATTTCAGAGCCACATACTTTTCAGTGAAAACTCTCTTGGCTATTCCAGCATGGAGTCGGAATTTACTTATCGTCTAACGTAAAGTTAATGTCAACTTCCTCCTTCTTTGTCTACACATATATTCTCTCCACAACTAGATCTGTGAGTCTCTGAAAAACACAGATCACACCATCACTTCGTCCCCTCGAAGCTTAACATGGGTTAGAGTCACAAGAAATATCTGTGGCTAGAATTTATCTTCTCTTATTCCTCTATTCAGAGCACAAGCTAGAGGTTTTGAGGGTGTTAAATTGCTCTTATCCACCATTAATAACAGCAATGTGTGTGTTAGTCACTCAGTCGTGTCTGACTCTTTGCAACCCCGTGGACTGTAGCCCGCCAGGCTCCTCTGTCCATGGGATTCTCCAGGCAAGAATACTGGAGTGGGTTGCCATTTCCTTCTCCAGAATAATAGCAATAGATTGTCATAAAAAATACATCAACAGCTTCCATTTATTAGGCACTTAGTCTCTGTGAGGCACCAGGCTTTATCAGGATTAACTCATGGGCTCTTCATACCCCTTTTAGAGATGAAGAAATTGAGGTTGAGATTCAGAAAGCTTAGGTAATTTATTCAAGGTCCACGAGCCCATAAGTGGCAGGGCCAGGACTAAACCTAGGTCTGACTGAACTTGGAAAGCACTGTTTCTCAATTTTGGCTGCACAACACAGGCTTTAAAAATACTGACGCCTGGGTTCCACCCCCAGAGATTCTGATGTAATAGGCATGGGTTGCAGCCTTGGCACTGGGAGTTTTAAAAGCTACCCAGGTGATCCAAATTGCAGCCAGGGCTGGGCTATTCATTTCGGCACTCCCCACTCTCCAGTCTCCAGTGTGTGGAACATTGTCAGTGGGGGTGAGATGGTCAGAACCTCTGTTTACTGAGCTGCTTCAGCCCAAGCAAGAACTCAGAGCCAGAGGTGTGTGATTTAAAAAAAAAGCAGGTTCTCCTCCAGATACACAGACTTGTACAGAGGCTGCTATGGATGGGTTTTAAGCTAACTCTATGGGAATCTCAAATGACAGGGTGACCCCAGTTGACATCTGATTTCACAGACACACCCTGCCTGCCCCAGATGGTCATTCCTTTACCCTATGATTGCTATTTGAAAGCCTGGGCAAGGCCTCCTTTTCTAAACTGTCAAGCCTCAAGAGCTTGAAATGTTTAAATACAATATTTTAAAGTTGCTGATGGAAACAGGGAGGCAGCTTCCATAAGTAAGGCCTTATCATTTGGTCTCCTGAGTCAGGAAAATACCGCAGTCTCCTCTGGGCCCAGAGCAGGCCTCCTGGGAAGGAGAGTCAGTGAGTCTGGTGCAGGTCGAGGTCCCTCTCTGCAGGGCCATCAGGAAAGGCCATGCTGAGATGAGAGCCCAAAGGACCGGCCCAGCCAGTCTCCTGGGAGGTCCTGGGAAGGTTTCCTTACTGCTCAGGAACTCAGTCCCCTCTGAGGGATTCTCTGCCTCCACCCAGGCTCCACCCCTTCAGGGACCCAGAGCAGGAATACTGAAGCAAGCTCTCCCTTCGCCCAAGGCCCACAGACATAGGAACCTCACCAGTGTGGGTATTGCTGGTGCCATAGTACAGCCACAGGTGATAGGATAGCCCAGGGGAGGCAGGGATGGGGTGATCGGACTCATAGTCTGGTGACTGCAGCACTGCTGGCTGGGCTCCTGAACAGCTCTGGTGCTTGCCAGGAACAGTGGCTACGCAGTACTGAACTCTGTGTGCCAGGCACTAGGCCCCTTACTGTATGATACGACACTCTTAGTTGCCCAAAGGGATGTTTCTCCTGTTCCCTGTTAGTGAAATTCACCCTTTCGAGGTGCACAGGTCAATGGATTTTATCACACTATCACCACCAGAATAAGATGTGGAATCTCTCCATCACCCCCCGGAGTTTCTGCAAATCCCTCCACAGTCAATCCCCTAACCCCTACCCTGAGCCCCTGGCAACCACTAATCTGATTTCTGTCTCTGTAGCTTGCCTGTTCTCTTGGAATCATAGCTAAGAACATAAAACTTAAAGCAAAAGACACTCAATATCCCACATTCTAAGTTCAGAGGACCAACAACTACTAGCATCTGCTACAAGCCCACATATCTCACTGTGGGAAAACCAATTTTATGCCCAGGGCCCAGTTGATAGAAGAGGTCTAGTTGGGGGCTGTGAAATGTTTCCATTCCCTAAGCCAAGAGATGGGAAACTCTAAGAGATCTGCTCATAAAAACAAGAGTCATCAGAAGTCACCCACCATCTTACTAAAATGGAGACTGACTAAAATGGAGACTGACGTCTATCCTTCCTCTGAAAGCTGCAAAGCTCCCATGTTGTTGGCACTGTGCCTGATGCTGCTGGGCCACACGGGAAGGGACATCAGGAGAGATGGAGATCTGGGACACTGCCAGGTGGAAAAGGGGCCAAAGCCTCAATTTCCTGATCTTGAGGAGTAGGATATATATGGCATTTGTCTGCAAGCCCAGGAATTGTCCCAAAATGATAGATAAGATTGGGACCCATGGTCTTGCCAAAAACTACCCTGTTATGGGGGGAAAGAGTTTCACACCTCAGTGAAATGTGGTCTTATGCCTGTATCAGGAGCACCTTGCAATTGAGGCATATTTACTGGGAAATATGAAAGAAATAAAATGAAACTATTTTAGGCATATAACTCTAATAAGTGGAGACTTATTTCATTTACCTCATTTCTTACCTCATTTCTCCATTAATCCTAAAAACACCCTATATGGTAACTACTTTTATTATTCCTATTTTATTTTATTTATTTTTTCTTTTTCTTTTTTATTGTTTTTGCCATACAATGTCATGATATCACCATGGGTTTACATATGCTTTCCCCCCAGAACCCCCCTGCCTCCTCCCTCCCCCCCGGGAAATCTCGCTGCACCAGCCCCGAGCATCAATCCTGGGCTGGCGATTGATTAGACATATGATAATTAACTGGTTTCAATGCCCTTCTCCCATATCATCCCACCCTTACCCTCATCCACAAAGTCCACGAGTCTATTCTATACATCTGCGTTCCTTTTGCTGTCTCGCATGTTGGGTTCTCGTTACCGTCTTTCTAAATTCCATATATATGTGTTAATATACTGTATTGTTGTTTTTGCTTCTGGCTTACTTCACTCTGGATAATGGGCTCCAGTTTTGTCCATCTGAGTAGAATTGCTTCAAATGAATTTTTTTTAATGCTGAGTAATATTCCATTGTGTATATTATTATTCCTATTTTAGATGAAGCAATTGAAGATCAGAGAGGGCAAGTAATGTGTCCAAAGTCACACAGCAGGTAAATGAATGACAGAACCATGATTTTGACCCAGGGCTGCTTGACTCTAAAACCTACATGCCTTTCTCTACATCTGGCTTCCTTCTAAGTGTGTCTTAGGAAGGGAGGAGAGACATCATCATATAGTAGACTCAAGTGTCCAATATAAGTGTTAGATCCCTATATTCTTCCCACTGGTGATCTTCCCTCCATCCCCTACACTTTACCTACCAGAACCTTGCTTCTTCAGAATGACCCTTCCAAGGTTCTGGGTCACTTCTTGCTCTAGTGTTAGTCGCTCAGTTGTGCCCAATTCTTTGCAACCCTATCGACTGCAGCCCACCAGGCTCCTCTGTCCATGAGATTTTCTGCGCAAGGATACTGGAGTGGGTTGCCATTTCCTTCTCCAGGGAATCTTCCCAACCCAAGGATCGAACCCATGTCTCCTGTACTGCAAGCAGATTCTTTACTGACTGAGCTACAAGGGAAGCCCATCTTCTTGCTCTAAGATTTTATCCATATTCTTCTTGTCACTTCACAATGGAACCTTTTGTCCTACTCTGACCACACACCCAAACACCAACTGCCCCCTTGTCTAGGTCTCTGCAGCTATCTCCATCCTTCCATGCTTGGCTCTGCTTCTAATGAGAAGCCTCCAGCTCCACTACTAGGCTCCAAGTTCCCACCATGGGAAACTGGGCCTTACTCTGAGATCTGACATAAATGCTTCCTAGCAAGCTTTCGCCTCAGTATGAGAATATAACTCAGTAAGAGCTGGTCAGTTTTTAAAAAAATCATGTGATACTCAGTTTATGTACTTAAAAAAACCTCTTCTTCAATGATAGAAAATAATCATCTCAAACAGATGTCTACTGAAGCCCTAGCACAGAAAAGAAATATCCACCCTAAGCTTCTTGCCAAGTACTTGCCACATGAGTTGTGACTTACTGTGGGACGTATAGGAATTCCCTTAACATCAGTACTAAAATTCCTTTCTTAAGAACATTTATGTAATGAATAACAGCAAACATTGAGCATTCATTTATGAAGATTTTAAACCAGAAGCAACACTACATGCCATTCCAGTTTCACAGGTGCTGCTAAAGCAATGCCAAGATTGCCTTATCAGGATTCACTAGGCCTAAGGATTTCCTATGTTGAAAGGTGGGTGTTAGGCAATGCAATGAAAACTTGTTACGTTTATATGAATTTGCAAATATGCTATAGCCACTATTTATAACCTTTTTCTTTGATGAAAATATTGGCCAATCCAAATCCTTTGTGCTCGAGGTCTCTTTTCTCCAGTTCCTTGCATTTTAAATTAACAAGGTGATCTTGTTAAATGATGCTAACTGCTAGCTAGTTGGATCACCTTAGAACATGGCCTCATTTCAAAATATGTAAAAATAGAAAGAATGCAAATGATGTCAACAATCAAGTATATACAGTCCAGGACACTGCTATTAAATGGAACCAAAAGATGGGAGATTGATAGAAAAGAATGTGTCCCTCATTGGTACGTGTGTGCTCAGTTGCTCAGTCATGTCTGACTCTTTACAACCCCATGGACTGTAGCCCACCAGGCTCCTCTGTCCATGGGATTTCCCAGGCAGAATACTGGAGTGGGTTGTCATGTCCTCCTCCAGGGGATCTTCCTGACCCAGGGATCGAACCTGTGTCTCCTGCATTGGCAGGCAGATTCTTTACCACTGAGCCACGTGGGAAGCCCATCCCTCTTTGATATTAGCCTCCAGAAGATAGGGATTCCCCAGACCTCTTAAGATTCCTTTAGTACTCTACCAAGCACTCAGGAATTCATGCCAATATTTTTTTTTTAAAGTTAAGCTTCAATAGATGCTTAACCATGCCTTTTAACTCTTTTGTCATTTATAGATAGTTACTTTTGTACTCTGGTGATGTAATAAAAAATGCTTCATCATGAAGGAGATTCATAGAAAGATTATGGAAGCAGTTACCACAATTCCACATCAAAATGATGGCTATGTGGGGATTCCAGCCCATACAGATTAAAACAAGGAGTTTTCCTCCCCTTGGGGTCCCTAGATGAGTCATCCAGAGATTTTTACTTCCTGACAAGTAGGGTCAACATCCCTACTCAGCCTTGAAGCAGTTACAGAAGACAAACTGCCACCCAACTGTTTCCCATAAAAATGTGAGAGTAAAATCTCTGATGGGAGAATGAAACGGGAGGGAAGGGTCAGGGCACAAACTTTAAAAGGATGACATAGTCATAGGAAATGACGTAAACTGATTAGAACTAAATAGGTCCAAGATAGTGAATTGAGTAGACTCCCACTAGATCTTGAGCCTCAGTATACGCTCACTGTAACAGGTCAGTAAGCTAAGTGACACACTGACCAGTGCCATGACATTTCTGAGGCAGACCATCAAAGATCCAAAAGTGGGCAGTGGTCCAATTCCTGAAAATCACCACTCCTTCTCCAAAATAATTGGAATAATCCTCCCACTCATTAGCTTATGAAATTACTCCGCTCATAAAAACTAACCAAGCCGTATTTCGAGGTTGCTCTCATCTTCTGAAATGGATGGAGTCTGTATAGATAGACTGTTTCTTTCTGAATAAATCCACTTCTTACCTATCAAAAAAAAAAAAACCCTTAACCTTCAACTGGTGGTGATTTAGCCACTAAGTTGTATCTGACTCTTGAGACCCCATGGACTGTGGCCCACCAGGTTCCTCTGTCCTCTGTCCATGGGATTTTCTAGGCAAGAATATGGGTTGCCGTTCAGTCAGTAAGTCATTTCCGACTCTGTGACTCCATGGACTGCAGCACGCCAGGTTTCCCTTTCTTTCACTATATCCTGGAGTTTGCTCAGACTCATGTCCATTGAGTTGGTGATGCCATCCAGCCATCTCATCCTCTGTCACCCCCTTCTCCTCCTGCCCTCAATCTTTCCCAGAATCAGGGTCTTTTCCAATGAGCCAGCTTTTCGTATCAGGTGGCCAAAGTGTTTAGCTTCACCTTCAGCATCAGTCCTTCCAATGAATATTCAGGATTGATTTCCTTTAGGATAGACTGGTTTCCATGGCAGCTTTCAGGGGATGGGTCCATAGCCCACCAGGGGAGGCGGTGCACTGGCTGGCTGTGATAGAAGCAAAGAAGCTGATAAGTGGCTGTCCCTGCAGTGTTGTTCAAAGCCTCAGTTACACTCTTCTTTCTTGGACAGATAAGGCACAGGAGCCTTGAAACCATCTCCACCTTCCCTCCCAATACCTTTCATTACTCCTGCAGACTTGGCTGTTGAAGGTTGGGCAGCCATGTGAAGGGGAGGCTACTGGGGCTCAAAGTTCCATCTGGAATTGACCCATGTTAAGCATTCAACATCCATTTTCACACCCCATTTTTAATTGAGTTATTACTTGTATGCAGTACAAAAATATGATTATACCCCAGTGAATTTTTATGTGTGCATACCCTGGTTCATTCCCTGGGTTGGGAAGATCCCCTGGAGAAGGGATAGGCTACCCACTCCAGTATTCTTGGGCTTCCCTGGTGGCTCAGATGGTCAAGAATCCACCTGTAATGTGGGAGACCTGGGTTTGATCCCTGGGTTGTAAATATCCCCTGGAGGAGGGGATGGCAACCCACTCCAGTATTCTTGCCTGGAGAATCCCCATGGAAAGAGGAGCCTGGTGGGCTGTAGTCCATGAGGTCACAAAGAGTCAGACATGACTGAGCAAGTAAGCACAGTATAGCAGATTAGTGAAATTACCACCTGGATCAAGATTGGTAATTGCCAGCATCCCAGAGCTGCTCTTACCAGTATCTGCTTTCCTGGTAACGGGAACTATTATTCTATCTTCTCTCACCTACATTAGTTTTTGTCTGTTTTTGGCTTTAATTTCAAAGGACTCATATAATAAGTACTCTTGTGTCTACCTTATTTTGCTCAACATCATGAGATACATCCATGGTTATACCAGTAGTTTATTTTTCATTGCTATTTAGTATTCTATTGTATGAAAATATGATACTTTATTTTTTCATTTTATGATTGCTAGATTTGCTATTTCTTTTTTAGCTTTTTATTTTATATTTGAGAATAGCCAATTTAAAATATTGCTAATTCTGTTTTTTACTCTTATGAGAAGCTTTGTTTAACTCAATGAAGCTATGAACCATGTGCAGGGCCACCCAAGACAGATGGGTCGTGGTGGAGAGTTCTGACAAAATGTAGTCCACTGGAGAAGGGAATGGCAAACCACTCCAGTATTCTTGCCTCAAGAATCCCATGAACAATATGAAAAGAATACTGGAGTGGGTAGCCATTTCCTTCTCCAGGGAATCTTCCCAACCCAGGGATTGAACCTGGCTCCTGCATTCCAGGAGGATTCACAGAAACCCCAAACTTCAACTATTGGGTAAAAAAATTGACCAGAATTATGTCAGCTTCTATTTTCCTATGGATTAACTGGCTTTGACACTACCTCACCTGGACATCTGGCTTCTGCATACTCACTGTTGATGACCTTTGTGTCAATGACATATGTCTTAGTTTGGAATGCTATAACAAACACCAAAGACTTAGCAACCTAAGCAACAAATATTTATTTCTCTTGGTTCTAGAGGCTCAAGATCAGAGTGCTGGCATGACCAAGTTCTTGGTGAGGGCTCTCCCCTTGTTATGTCCTCATGTGGTGTTTTCTTGGAACAGGTTGAAGGAACAGAGTCATCACCTGTCTCTTCCCCTTTTTTCATAAGGGCATTAAGCCCATCATGGAGGCTCCATCCTCATGACCTAATCTAACCCTAATTATAGATACCTCCCAAAGGCCCCACCTCCAAATATTATCACATTGAGGGTTAGAGTATCAACATATGAATTTGGGAGGGGGAACACAACCCATTATGATAATTACTTTTGTCTTGCCTAGGTCAGTTAAATATCCTCGTTGGCTTCTGCCATCCCAGAATCCTCTCATCTCTACTGATACTAGGGGAGGGGGGCAGTTCCACCACAGCATCTCCTACTGTCAATCCTGGTCCAGAGAATACAGCTACTATTGATCTCCTCAGAGAAGCTAGTACTCCTGTTCACCAGTGCGTTCCTGGTGAAGAAATGTCTTCCAAGCCTTCCCAGCAAACATGGCAATGTTTATCTGGCAGTTTATCTGGTCTCACATTGTAACTCTATCCTAACATTGCCACATTCCTGACACTTTGAACTTTCGGACTCCTTCCCCAATATCTAATCAGCTCTGGCACATCCACTTTGTTTGTTGTGGCCATTGTTTGTCCTCCCTCTTCCCTTGTTCCTCAGCCTCAAGTTGCCATTCCAGCAGCAGGTTAGTACTGCCAACCATAGGTCCTTACCAGCACATGAAACCCTGAGTCATAGGAAAGTGCTTCTAGGTCAGCTTCTAGGGATAAACATAAACACCCTTATGTTTATCCCCATCACCCCTGACTATCTAACTATCCTTACTAAGGTAGGGGCAGTCTTGGTCTCAACCCTGGGCCCAGTGCTGCCCATTCCTTGTTAACCACTATTTACAAAAAATTCTAGGGTCTCTCA
This sequence comes from Antilocapra americana, assembly GCA_007570785.1. NCBI lineage: Eukaryota > Metazoa > Chordata > Mammalia > Artiodactyla > Antilocapridae > Antilocapra > Antilocapra americana. The sequence goes on along the minus strand of ML663443.1, from coordinate 7,295 downwards.
TGGATCAACAAAGAGGAAACATTGGGTCCCTAAGAACTTGGAGGGGGTGGGTGGCCCTTGACAATATGATGAGGTAAGATGTGTCTAGGAGAAGGCCTTGGCTGCCTTGCTGGATTCAGTGGCCACAGGCCTGGACCAGAGCTCCTATTGTTGCTGTTGTTATTGTTTAATCCCTAAGTCATGCCTGACTCTTTGTGACCCCATAGAGTGCAACATGCCAAGCTCCTCTGTCTTTCTCTATCTCCCAGAGTTTGCTCAAATGCATATCCACTGAGGTGGTGTGCCGGGGTCCAGTCCCGGCGGGTCCGGGGGTCTTGAGGGATGAGTGGCATCGGCGGAAGAACTGAGCTGAGTCGGTGGGTGGTGGTGAAGCAGTCTCTCTTTATTGCTGTTAGTTTTGTAAGGTGATGGAGAAGTCTCTCACTTTATTTTTGTTAGTTTACAGTTTTATAGTCAAAAAACATCCCCATTACATCACAACTATTCTATGCAATCTTTTTTTTTCTGCCTACCATCAACAACTTTAACGTTAAGCTCATTTTCCTTGCAAAAGGTCGGATTTCTGCATAATCAGACTTAACAATAGTATGTTTACCATTTGAATGTCTCTAGCATACTTTTTATTCAGCATAATGTGGGCATATATACACTGTCTTACAAGATAGCCTTTTCAGCAAAGATAAAAATCTTGCAACTTATCCAGGAAACATAGGGCTAGAATCTATCTCAAAGAGAGGGGATTGTAAAAACTCACTTTCCATATCCGAGAGGGAAGAAGGCTGTAAATGGTTACTTTACTTTAAGAATGCATGCATTTCTTTTGTCCCCGGAAATGGTGTGCCTCTCCACTCATCTCTGAATATTCAGGGACTGACACAGGAAGCCTCCTGCCAAATGTTCCCTGACAAGGTGCAACTATGTAGAAGCTAGAAAGAGGGGCTTAAGTTGAAACTGTTTTATTCTATTAACCTATTTTCGTTTTTACAAGGAAAGAGAAAAGAAGACAAAGAGACAGTTTAGCAGCACTGCTTTAACAATGAAACCCTATTAACCTTACAACTACTAAAAGGAATTCCTATGTCTACACTACCTTAAAGCAATCAGTGTCTCCAACTCTGCTGGCCACAGTTATGAGCATTCCTAAGTCCCATTCCAGTCTGGTTTTTTTCAAGGAAGGGAGCCTCTTCCGTGGAGTGGTCGGGGGAGTGGGATGTGGAAAGGTGACCCAAGTACGAGCCCTTCTGGTGGTGGCTTTGCCATGACCCCCAGAGAACTCTTGGTAAAGTCCCCAGTAACTAGTAGGAGGTAATCTATTTAAATGTCCCTTATTCCTCCTTAGTCCTCGGGAAAGGGAATCTGCCTTCCCGGATCCTCTGAGGGAAATAAGGTCTGAGGGAATTATCTCAGGATGAATTTTTTCTAACTGGGACTGATCTGAGATGAGCTAAAACATAAACAGATGAGCATAAACAGAACTTTCCAAGAAAAATACCAGGAGGGGCCTTGCCTTAGGGTGCCCCGAAGGAAAATCCACTTTGCAGTTTCCTTCTCAGTCTGGTGACTTTGTCATCCGAGTGAGGGGGCATCCTGATGGCTCCCGGCATTGGTGATGCTCCTGACCTTCCCTGTACTCTGTTCTTTTTAGTTCCCTTGCAGATGGGACCTTGCAGGTGGGACCATTCCTCACTCATCCTGAGTGCTCTTCATGCCCATCCTCTTATGGATCCCTCACAGATAGTCACCAAATACATTCTGCCCTGGACTCTCACCTTAGTGGGTCCCCTCCCCTTGAACCCCAAGGCTGCCACCCCAACTCCAATGGCCTGCCCTCTTTAGCCTTCTGATGGCAGAGGCCCTGCCTCCAGTGCCACACTGATCCCAGAACCTATTTCCTTCTCCCTGCTCCTGCTGTTTCTCTGTCTCATGGCAGCTGAGAGCATACTGTCACATGATGAGAGGAGGGACATTTAGAATTTCAGAACTTTGTTGAACTCAGAGAGATGGTGAGCCATAGTTTGGGCCCTGGGTTTAAGCCTGCTGGGGTTGCTAGGAGTCGACACGACTGAGCGACTTCACTTTCACTTTTCACTTTCATGCACTGGAGAAGGAAATGGCAACCCACTCCAGTGTTCTTGCCTGGAGAATCCCAGGGATGGCGGAGCCTGGTGGGCTGCCGTCTATGGGGTCGCACAGAGTCTGATACGACTTAAGCGACAGCAGCAGCAGCAGCAGGCCCCCTGAGGACTGCCTATTTACTTGCCCCCAAAACAGACAACAGCTGCTTGAATGAGCCACCAGAGGGCGACAGCGGCTCTCTTCTCTAAACATCTTTGGTTTTTTTTGTTTTTTTTTTTCCCTTATGACAGATTTTACACAGTCATGAATATGCAACTGTTTGTAGAAAATTTTAAAAAGCCACGTGACTTTGAGGCAGTAACTGGGTATTTGATCATTCCTTAGAGACCCTTCCCCCTCCTTCCTCCCTCTACATTAAGTGTGGCAACAGCTTCAAGGGTATGATGGGGACCCTCGTCCCTCTGCCCTGCCTGGGCCTTCTCATCTTTGGTATCTACTGCCCCTGTGTTCCCTGCTGTATTTTGGTACAAAACTTGGGATCTACGTATTATAGGCTAAACTGTGTCCTCCGCTAAATTCATATATTGAAATTCTAAGTCTTAGTACCTCATAAAGTAACTGTATTTGGAGATAGGGCCTTTAAAAAGGTGGTTAAGGGTAAATGTGGGGAGGAGGGGGACGTCATGAAGGTGGATCCTAAACCAATCTGACTGGTGTCCTTATAAGAAGAAGAAATTTGGACACACAGAGAGACATCATGGATGCCCTCACTCAGAGGGAAGATCACATGAGGATATAGCCAGAAGGCATCCATGTGCACTCCAAGAAAAGAGGCCTCAGGAAAAACCACCCTGCTGACACTTAGGTCTCTGACTTCTAACCTCCAGAGCCATGAGGAACTAAATTTCTGTTGCTTAAGTCACTCAATCTGTGGTATTTCATGATGACCACTAGACAGACTAATAAGCTATGTCACTGTTAACATTTTTTGTTTTCTCACTCTTTCAGTCTCTCTCTCATTATATATGTGTGTGTGTGTGTGTATACTATATACATATACATTACATAGTTACAACTTGATGTAGCTGTGTGTCCTGCCCTCTTCATAATTCTGTAACATATTTCTCCCATATTACTAAAAATATGACAGAATATGATTTTTAATGTTTATATATCTAAGTCTGTGGGTATGCTATAATATATCAAATATTCCAAATTTCTTTTGTTGTTGTTCAGTGGCTAAGTTGTGTCTGACTCTGCAACCACATGGATGGCAGCATGCCAGGCTCCTCTGGCCTTCACTATCTCCTAGAGTTTGCTCAAACTCATCTCCATTGAGTCAATGATGCTATCTAACCATCTCATCCTCTGTTGCCCCCTTCTCCTTTTGCCTTCCATATTTCCCAGTATCAGGGTCTTTTCAAATGAGTTGACTCTGCATCAGGTGACCGAAGTATTGGAGCTTCAGCTTGAGAATCAGCCCTTTCAGTGAATATTCAGGGTTGATTTCCCTTAGTTCGCCTTGTTTTCCTCGTTGTCCAAGGGACTCTCAAGAGTCTTCTCCAACACCACAGTTCAAAAGCATCAATTCTTCGGCACTCAGCCTTTCTTATGGTCCAACTCTCACGTCCTTATATGACTACTGGAAAAACCATAGCTTTAACGATACGGAACTTTGTTGGCAAAGTAATGTCTCTGCTTTTTAATACACTGTTTAGGTTTGTCATAGCTTTTCTTCCAAGGAGCAAGCATCTTTTAATTTCATGGCTGCAGTCAGTGTCCACAGTGGTTTTGGGGCCCAAGAAAATAAAATCTGCCACTGCTTCCACTTTTTCCCCTTCTATTAGCCATGAAGTGATGGGACCGGATGCCATGATCTCAGTTTTTTTGAATGTTTAGTTTTAAGCCAGCCTTTCCACTCTTTTCTTTCACCTCCATCAAGAGGCAGGCTCTTTAGTTCCTCTTCCCTTTCTGCCAATAGTGTGGTATCATGTGCATATGTGAGATTATTGATATTTCTCCCAGAAATCTTGATTCTGGCTTGTGCTTCATACAGCCTGGCATTTCTCATGATGTACTCGGCATATAAGTTAAATAAGCAGGGTGACAATATACAACCTTGACATACTCCTGATAGCTTACAGTGAATGGTGTCGGATTCGTAATCTTGGAAGAAGAAGATTTAACTTCAGGAGCGGGGACCAAGCTTGATCACTCAAGAGCTTTCATGCAGCAGAGTTTTAAGTAAGAAAAGGGACAGAGAAAGCTTCTGACACAGACATCAGAAGGGGGCCGGAGAGTGCCCCCCTCACTAGTCTTATCAAGGCCTTATATACTTTTACCAGACCCACTCCTACAACATAAGTCTTAAGATAATGGGATTAGAACTAGCAATAGAAAGATCTTACCAGACCCACGGGCTTCCCTGGTGGCTCAGATGGTAAAGTGTCTGCCTGCAGTGCAGGAAACCCAGGTATCAAACCTGGGTCAGGAAGATCCCCTGGAGAAGGAAATGGCAACTCACTCCAGAACTCTTGCCTGGAAAATTCCATGGGTGGAGGAGACTGGTGGGCTACGGTTCACGGGGTTGAAAAAAGTCAGGTGCGACTGAATGACATCACTTCACTCACCAGACCCACTCTCATAATATATATTTTAAGATAACAAGATTAGTCAGAAGGTTCTTGTTAAGGAGAAACATGTCTTTGAGCAAAATACATTGTTTTATTGACTAAGACAAAGCAATGTAGATAAAACGTTTGTCCTTTTCTCCTCTTTGAGAGCCTCGGACCCCTTTCTGCTTCTTGAGGGTCCTGGACCCCCTTCCTCCTCAAGGGCCCTGGACTCCTTATCAACCTACTTAGGAATTGACTCTCACTTCTTTCCCAATTTTGAACCAGTCCATTGTTCCATGTCCAGGTGTAACTGTTGCTTCTTGATCCGCATACAAGTTTCTCAGGAGACAGGTAAGGTGGTCTGGTATTTCCATCTCTTTAAGAATTTTCCATCATTTGTTTGATCCACACAAAGGCCTTAGTGTAGTCAACAAAGCAGATGTTTTCCTAGAATTCCCTTGCTTTCTCCATGATCCAACATATGTTGGCAATTTGATCTCTGGTTCCTCTGCCTTTTCTTTTTTTTTTTTTTCGGCTTGGGAGGTTTTTAATCATTTACAAGTTTTCATCATGACCCTTGGTTTTAATTGTCTCATTAATCTCAACAGTTCAATTCAGTTCAGTCACTCAGTCATGTCCAACTCTTTGTGACTCTGGGGACTGCAGCATTCCAGGCTTCCTGTCCATCACCAACTCCCAGAACACACTCAAATTCATGTCCATGGAGTTGGTGATGTCATCCAACCAGCTCATCCTTTGTCATCCCCTTATCCTTCTGCCTTCAATTCTTCCCAGCATCAGGGTCATTTCCAATGAGTCAGTTATTCACATCAGGTGGCCAAAATGTTGGAGCTTCAGCTTCAGCATCAGTCCTTTCAATAAATGTTCACAACTGATTTCCTTTAAGACTGACAGGTTTGATCTCTTTGTTGTCCAAGGGACTCTCAAGTCTTTTTTTTTATTGTTTTTGCCATACATTGTCATGATATCACCATGGGTTCACATATGCTTCCCCTTCGGAACCCCCCTCCCTCCTCCCTCCCCCCCAGGAAATCTCGCTGCACCAGCCCCGAGCATCAATCCTGGGCTGGCGATTGACCAGACACATGACAATCAACATGCTTCAATGCCCCTCTCCCATATCATCCCACCCTTACCCTCATCCACAAAGTCCACGAGTCTATTCCATACATCTGCGTTCCTTTTGCTGTCTCGCATGTTGGGTTCTCGTTACTGTCTTTCTAAATTCCATATATATGCGTTAATATACTGTATTGTTGTTTTTGCTTCTGGCTTACTTCACTCTGGATAATGGGCTCCAGTTTCGTCCATCTGAGTAGAATTGCTTCAAATGAATTTTTTTTAATGCTGAGTAATATTCCATTGTGTATATGTACCACTGCTTTCTTATCCATTCATCAGTTGATGGGCATCTAGGTTGCTTCCATGTCCTGGCTATTGTAAACAATGCAGCGATGAACATTGGGGTACACGTGGCTCTTTCAATTCTGGTTTCCTCGCTGTGTATGCCCAGCAGTGGGATTGCTGGGTCATATGGCAGGTCTATTTGCAGCTTTTTAAGGAACCTCCACACTGTTTTCCATAGTGGCTGTACTAGTTTGCATTGCCACCAACAGTGTAAGAGGGTTCCCTTTTCTCCACATCCTCTCCAGCATTTATTGCTTGTAGACTTTTGGATGGCAGCCATTCTGACTGGTGTAAAGTGGTACCTCATTGTGGTTTTGATTTCCTCTGCCTTTTCTAAATCTAGCTTGAACATCTGGAAGTTCTTGGTTCACATACTGCTGAAGCCTAGCTTGAAGGATTTTGAGCATAACCTTGATGGCATGTGAAATGTGTGCAATTGCACAGTAGTTTGGACATTCTTTGGCATAGCACTTCTTTGGGATTGGAATGAAAACTGACCTTTTCCAGTCCTGTGGCCACTGCTGAGTCTTCTAAATTTGCTGAAATAATGAGTGCAGCATTTTAACAGCATCGTCTTTTAGGATTTTAAAATAGCTCAAGTGGAATTCCATCACCTCCACTACCATTATTTATAGCAATGTTTCTCTGAGGCTCACTTGACTTCCAGGATGTCTGGCTCTAGGTGAGTGACCACACCATAGTGATTATCCCAGTCATTAAAACCTTTTTTTTGTATAGCATTCCCAAATTAGACAATATTAATTTGTTTCTAATTATTTTGCTATTTTAAGGGATGCAATTATAAACATTTCCTTATATATGTTTATCTGCTTTTGTGCTCATGCTTTAGGCAACAATTCTAGAATTGGAATTGTATCAAAGCCATGAACATTCTCCAGACTCTCCATAGATTTTCTAAGATTGATTTTTGGAACAGTTATATAAATTTCTACTTCTGATAATAAAGTATAAGGCAGCCCATATCATTACACCCTCGCTAAAAGTAAATTATTACTTTGTAACCATTGTATCTGACAAACAAGAAGGGTACCTAATAATTCATTTCATTTTCATTTCTTTGATCGCCAGTAAGGTGAAACCTTTTTCATTTTTAGTATTTTTCTTTTATCTTTCCATGTAATCTGTTCATCACCTTTGCATAGTTTTTCCATGACC
>ML663441.1:11139-21745 GCA_007570785.1 Antilocapra americana | reverse complement strand
TGATTTGCATTTCTCTGATAATGAGTGATGTTGAGCATCTTTTCATGTGTTTGTTAGCCATTTTTATATCTTCCTTGGAGAAATGTCTGTTAAGTTCTTTGGCCCACTTTTTAATTGGGTTGTTTATTTTTCTAGAATGGAGCTACAGGAGTTGTTTGTAAATTTTTGAGATTAATTGTTTGTCTGTTGCTTCATTGGCTATTATTTTCTCCCATTCTGAAGGCTGTCTTTTCACCTTGCTTATAGTTTCCTTTGTTGTGCAAAAGCTTTTAATTTTAATTAGGTCCCATTTGTTTATTCATGTTTTTATTTCCAATATTCTGGGAGGTGGGTCATGGAGTATCCCGCTTTGGATTATAGCAGAGAGTGTTTTGCCTATGTTATCCTCTAGGAGTTTTATAGTTTCTGGTCTTATGCTTAGATCTTTAATCCATTTTGAGTTTATCTTTGTGTATGGTGTTAGAAAGTGATCTAGTTTCATTCTTTTACAAGTGGCTGTCCAGTTTTCCCAGCACCACTTGTTAAAGAGGTTATCTTTTCTCCATTGTATATTCTTGCCTCCTTTGTCAAAGATAAGGTGTCCATAGATGTGTGGATTTATCTCTGGGCTTTCTATTCTGTTCCATTGATCTATGTTTCTGTCTTTGTGCCAGTACCATACTGTCTTAATGACTGTGGATTTGTAGTATAGCCTAAAGTCGGGTAGGTTGATTCCGCCAGTTCCATTCTTCTTTCTCAAGATTGCTTTGGCTATACGAGGTTTTTTGTATTTCCATACAAATTGAGAAATTATTTGTTCTAATTCTTTGAAGAAGACCTCTGGTAGCTTGATAGGAATTGCATTGAATCTATAGATTGCTTTGGGTAGTATACTCATTTTCACTATATTGATTCTTCCAATCCATGAGCACGGTACATTTCTCCATCTGTTTGTGTCCTCCTTGATTTCTTTCATCAGTGTTCTATAGTTTTCTATATACAAGTCTTTTGATTCTTTAGGTAGAAATACTCCTAAGTATTTTATTCTTTTTGTTTCGATGGTGAATGGGATTGTTTCCTTAATTTCTCTTTCTGATTTCTCACTGTTAGTGTATAGGAATGCCAGGGATTTCTGTGTGTTGATTTTGTATCCTGAAACTTTGCTATATTCACTGATTAGCTCTAGTAATTTTCTCATAGAGTCTTTAGGGTTTTCAATATAGAGGATCATGTCATCTTTGGCATTGCCTTTCTTTGGGGTTGGAATGAAAACTAACATTTTCTAGTCCTATGCCCACTATTGAGTTTTCCAAATTTGCTGATATATTGTGTGCAGTACTATGACAGTATAATCTTTTAGGATTTGAAATTGCCCAACTGGAATTCCACTAGCTTTGATCATAGTGATGTTTCCTAAGGTCCACTTGACTTTGCATTCCAGGATGTCTGGCTCTAGGTGAGTGATCACACCATCATGGCCATTTGGGTCATGAAGATCTTTTTTTATAGTTCTGTGTATGCTTGTCACCTCTTCTTGCTTCTGTTAGGTCCATACCATTTCTCTCCTTTACTGAGCCCATCTTTCCATGAAATGTTCCCTTGGTATCTCTAATTCTCTTGAAGAGATCTCTAGTCTTTCCCATTCTGTTGTTATCCTCTTTTTCTTTGCATTGATTGCTGAGGAAGGCTTTCTTATCTCTCCTTGCTATTCTTTGGAATTCTGCATTCAAATGGGAATATCTTTCCTTCTCTCTTTTGCTTTTCACTTCTCTTCTTTTCACAGACATCTGTAAGGCCTCCTCAGACAGCCATTTTGCTTTTTTGCATTTCTTTTCCATGGGGATGGTCTTAATCCCTGTCTCCTGTACAATGTCACAAAGCTCCATCCATAGTTCATCAGACACTCTACCTATCAGATCTAATCCCTTAAATCTATTTCTCACTTCCATTGTGCAATCATAAGGGATTTGACTTAGGTGATACTTGAATGGTCTAGTGGTTTTCCTTACTTTCTTCAGTGTACATCTGAATTTGGCAATAAGGAGTTCATGATCTGAGCCACAGTCAGCTCCCAATCTTGTTTTTGCTAACTGTATAGAGCTTCTCCACAAGGAATATAATCAATCTAATTTTGATGTTGACCATCTGGTGATGTACATGTGTAGAGTCTTCTCTTGTGTTTTCGGAAGAGATTGTTTGCTGTGACGAGTGCGTTCTCTTGGCAAAACTCTATGAGCCTTTGTCCTGCTTCATTCTGTACACAAAGGCCTAATTTGCCTGTTACTCCAGGTATTTCTTGACTTCCTATTTTTGCACTCCAGTCCCCTTTAATGAAAAGGATATCTTTTGTGGGTGTTATTTCTAAAAAGTCTTGTAGATCTTCATAGAACCATTCAACTTCAGTTTCTTCAACATTACTGGTTGGGGCGTAGACTTGCATTAACATTATATTGAATGGTTTGCCTTGGAAATGAACAGAGATCATTCTGTCGTTTTTAAGACTGCATCCAAGTAATACATTTGGACTCTTGTTGACCATGATGGCTACTCCATTTCTTCTAAGGGATTCTTGCCCACGGTAGTCTATATGATAGCCATTTGAGTTAAAATCACCCATTCCAATCCATTTTAGTTTGCCAGTTCTTAAAATGTCAATGTTCACTCGTGCCATCTCCTGCTTGACCACTTCCAATCTGCCTTGATTCACGGACCTAACATTCCAGGTTCCTATGCATTATTTCTGTTTTCAGCATCGGACTTTGCTTCCATCACCAGTCACATCCACATTTGTGTGTTGTTTTTGCTTTGGCTCCGTCTCTTTACTCTTTCTGGAGTTATTTCTCCACTGATCTTCAGTAGCATGTTGGGCTCCTACACCTACACCAATTCTCTGTGCCCTCTTGAACTGTAGCCCACCAAGTTCCTCTGTCCATGGGATTTCCCAAGCAAAAATACCAGAGAGGGTTGCCATTTCCTTCTCCAGGGGATCTTCCCAGACCAGAGATCTGTTACATTACCATTGTCTTCATTACTTTATTAACTATTGTATGATTAAACTCCTAATCAGTTACCTTGAGTCTAGTGTTTCCTTTTCTGTTCTTACATTTCTCCTCCTGCCAGAGTTGCTTATTTATTTATTTATTTTTTATCATTCATGTTCTTGTCACTCTTCTCTCACTCAGAGCCATGCCTGCTGCTGAGAAACAAAGCAGAATAAAACCTAAGTTCAGTTGTGGAGGGAGCTTGATGTAATTTGCTGACACTTAACAGAGGTTTACAGTGCAGTGTTATAAATCGTGTAATCACAGTCTCAACAAACTGCTCTGGGGAGATTTGAGAAGGTAATTATTAATCTTGTCTAGGAGTAACAAGGAAGTCATCAGGGTATAAAGGATATTGGCATTGAGTTACTAAAAAAAAAATAAGAGTTTGCCAGAAAGGAAAGGATAAAGACATGTCAGGAACGAGGATTATATGCCTGGAATCTGCAGCCTAAAATAACATGCTACATCCCAAGCAAATGGCTTTGTTCCTAAAATAAAATAATGTGACAGCAAACACTTAGTCATAACTGCTGACACTAATCTAAGCATTTTTCATGTATTAACTTATTTATTCCATACAACAATTCTATTGGGTATATACCATTATCAGGACCTTCCAAGTAGGTCTCATGGTAAAGAACCGACCTGTCACTGCAGGAGACATAAAAGATACAGGTTTGATCCCAGGGTCGGGAAGATCCCCTGGAGAAGGAAATGGCAACGCACTCCAGTATTCTTACTGGAGAATCCCATGGACAAAGAAGCCTGGTAGGTTACAGTCCATGGGATTGCAAAGAGTCAGACATGACTGAAGTGACTTAGCATGCACACACATATACAATTATCATTGTTTCAGAGGTGAGAGGACAAAAGCTGAGAGGTTAAATGAATTCTCCAAGGTCACACAGCTAGTGTCCAAGCTACGGTGGGGGCACCTGAGACCCGACTCTGGAGTCCAGCCCTCCATTGTCAGTGAAGGCTATAATGAAACCAGGGAACTTTCAGTAAGGTATTCGGCATGATGTAATTAATGCAAATTCAGGGATTTAACTACAAAGGTGAGAATTGTGTTTCCTTTGGCAAGACAACACTGGCTGGGGAGAGGAGAGGAACACTGTAGCTGGCACAGGAGAGGAAGAAACAAAGGGACAGACATCTTATTTTGAGAGGTTTGCAGACAAAATGATACAGGCTTGATTAGCTCGGGTCGGTGGGAATGACACACAGGGGATTTCATATGTACTTAAATAGTAAAATCAGTAACCATTTGGGCAGAAAAAAGGACATGAGCAATGAGTTAAAGGAAAAGTGAAGCATGCCTTCCAGGTTTTGATGTGTGCCGCAACATAAACAGTGGCACCATGTAAGTATCATCAGAAAGGATTCAGACAGTTAAGTTTCATGAATATAAATGTTGAATGATTAGCAAGACATTCATGTAGAAATCCCCAGTGTGAAGCAAGATCTCTTTGCTTTTCTCCCTCCCTCTTCCTTTCCCTCCTTCCTCTGTCTCTCTCTTTCTTGTAGCTTGGAAATTTTGAAAATTATTCCTGTGGAGATATTGTCCTGCCTTATTTTCTGGCTGAAATTTGTATCTTTCCATATCTTACCAACAACATGGCATCCTAATGCAAGGAAGAAAGATAAATTTTTTTGCAAGAAAACTGTCCTTGCATGGGAATCTCCTATCTGTCGCTTACTCCTTTCTTCATTTAGATGGTAGAGTTAGTCTCAGGAGAACATACCTTCAAATCAGCAGACTTGGGTCTGAAAACCAGACATGTGACTTTGAGTTGTCAGTTAATACTTTTGAGCCTCAGTTTTTTCTTTTGTAAAATGCAATAATAACATATATCTGGTAGTGTTCATTTGGAAATGAAAAAAACTAATATATATACAATTCTTAGTTGATGCCATGTAGTAAGCATTCAGTAAATATTAGCCAGTAACCACAGGCACACTAATAACTAGTGTATGCAAAATGCATGGTGCAATGTGATTATTAAATTGCTCTTGTTAAGAGCTAATCAGAATGTAGGATTAAAATGTTATAAAATATTTGAATAGAGAGTCTTTCTGTCTAGAAAGATCTCTTTTCCTCTAGCACCCTAATATTACTTATCCTTCAAAGAGAATTTCCAGTGGAACCACAGCAAGTCATTTTCCAATCTTCCTAGTTAGAATAACTTGCTTTCCCTTCCCAGAGCAATTTTAAAACACTTCTGTTACCATAATAGGCTAATTTATAATTATGCATGTTCTTAAAATAGTCTTCTGATCAATTTTGAGCTCAAAGAATAAAAGGGTTATACTTTATTCATTTTTTAATTCTCCATTGACAGTGAGGATAGGGCTCAGTAAATGTTAAATTGGAATAGGTTGAATTCCTTGGACGTAACCAGCTGCTCTAACTTGATCTTACTGAGAAAACTGCTCACAACATATTAAAAAACAATAGGAATATTGCAGTGGCTTGATTTAGATTACCATAACAGATGTGTGAGTGAGTCTCATGATCTGTTAGATATGCACACAGGAGAAGGGTTTTTATTTTTCTCAGTGCATGCATTTGCATAGAGAAAAATTAAGAGTTCCTTTTGTTTACATTCATCTGAGAGAAACAAATGCCTTTTGTTTTGCTCAACTGGCAGTATGTTGATGTTTTGCAAGCCTGCATTTATCATTAAACTATCCCAAGGAAATTAAAGGTCAATGTGAGCTCTTGGATATTAACACTTACAAAATCTAGAATGTTAATTTGCTACTGTGTTGGAAATTTGTGTCATACACCTATGGGATGGAAAGTGATGTTACGTATTATATCTTATAATTTTAATTATATTAATAGCTTGTGAGTGTAAGAGTAATAATTGAACTTATTATTTAAAGAAGTACATCAGGCATATTTTTCATAGTGTTAGCCATCCAGTATTTATATTCCACTATATTTTCTTTCTTTTTACTTTTTGAAAGATCAACTAAAATATCAGAGTTTGCATCACGGTCTCTTAAGAAAACATGTTCCAGTCTAATTTTCCTCTTCCTTAACCGAAGTTTTTCATTAAAACTTTGTGATTTACATGTGCATCTGCACAGATACACAAACACACACACTTATGACCAATTTAAGGTTGTTTGTATCATATGGGAAGAGTGCACAATGGGACTCATTTTTACAACAGCTTCGGGAACTTGGAAATATTTCTTATCCTCTGAACTTGTTTTTCTTAGCTGTGAAAGGGGGAAATCATGCTACCTACTTGAAGGCTATAAAGGTATCATAAGAACTATGAACATTTGAAGTCCTGTGAAGAGTGCATGTATTAAGCACTCAGTAAATACTTGTTCTCCTTATTACATCTTTATGGATATTTAAATTCACAAATGCGTCATTCATCAATCTCGGTTTGTTTTTTTTTTTTTAATTCAACTTTAGTCTTGGAGTTCTTTCAATATTAACAGCAAGGGAATAAAATAATGTGTTCTTTTTAACTTTTATATATATATATTATGTATATATATATATATATGTCATTCTCTCACATCAATAATTGCTTTTTATTTACTCATATTCTTTAATGGATACTTAAGATATTTTAAAATTATTTTAGAAACACTGTTGCAAGGAGCATACGTTCATAGATTTCCCTCAACAAATATGTAGGAGTTTCTCTTAGATATTTATGAAGATCATCAGGATGGATGGAATACACACTTACAGATGAGGAGGGCCAAATTGCTCCTCAAAGTGCTCTAGACTTTCATTAACCTTGAATGAAAGTTTATATTTCCTTACATATTGTCATTGTGCGATATCAGACTCCTTAATTTGTGTCAGTCTGAAGGTTTAACAACAGTATATCACAAGCATTTAATTGTTTTAATGTGAATGCCTTGGTAGCTTAGTTGGTAAAGGATTTGCCTGCAATGCAGGAGACTCAGGTTCAATTCCTGGATTGGGAAAACGCCCTGGAGAAGGAAATGGCAACCCATTCCAGTATTCTTGACAGGAGATTTCCCTGGACAGAGTAGTCTGGTGAGCTACAGTCCATGGGTCACAGAGAATCGGACATAACTAAGTGACTTTTTCACTTTTATCCTTTGGTTTGGGTATGTTTTCATATATTTATTGGATTCTTAGATTCCCCTTCTGTGAATTTCCTGCATACATTATAGATTTTCTTCTATTGTATAGTAATGATGATGGTTCTGGTGGCAAAAAATATGAGTTTTCTTCCTTGTACGAGCTGCTCACAACTGTATTGGGAGGTTTGTCTTTGTAATCCTATCCATGCTGTGCTGTGCTAAGTTGCTTCAGTCTCTTTGTGAATCTTTGGACTGTAGCCTGCCAGGATCCTCTGTTCATCGGATTCTCTGGACAAGAATACTGGTATAGATTATCATGCCCTCCTCCAGGGGATCTTTCTAGCTCAGGGATTTAACCCATGTCTCCTGAAGCTACCACAATATAGGCGGATCCTTTACTGCTGAGCCACAGGGAAGCCCTATATACACATACATGTCAGGGTGTGTGTCTGTGCTCACACCATGAACTTCCAGATGTTCAAGCTGGATTTAGAAAAGGCAGAGGAACCAGAGAGTAAATTCCCAACATCTGTTGGATCATTAAAAAAGCAAGAAAGGTCCAGAGAAGCATCTACTTCTGCTTTGTTGACTACGCCAAAGCCTTTGACTGTGTGGATCACAACAAACTGTGGAAAGTTCTGAAAGAGATGGGAATACCAGACCACTTGACCTGCCTCCCGAGAAATCTGTATGCAGGTTAAGAAGCAACAGTTAGAACTGGACATGGAACAACAGACTGGTTCCAAATTGGAAAAGGAGTATATCTAGGCTGTATATTGTCACCCTGCTTATTTAACTTATATGCAGAGTACATTATGCAAAATGCCAGACTGGATGAAGCAC
Source organism: Antilocapra americana (assembly GCA_007570785.1). NCBI lineage: Eukaryota > Metazoa > Chordata > Mammalia > Artiodactyla > Antilocapridae > Antilocapra > Antilocapra americana. The sequence continues at coordinate 13,793 of ML663441.1, read as the reverse complement.
AAGCTGGAATAAAGACTGTCAAGAGAAACATGAAGAACCTCAGATATGAAGATGACACCACCCTTATGACAGAAAGCGTAGAGGAACTAAAGAGAGTCTTGGTGAAAGTGAAGGAGGAGAGTGAAAAAGTTGGCTTAAGGCTCAACATTAAGAAAACTAAGATCATGGCATCTGGTCCCATCATTTCATGGCAAATAGATGGGGAAACAATGGAAAAGTGAGAGGTTTTATTTTGGGGGGCTCCAAAATTACTGCAAATGGTGACTACAGTCTTGAAATTAAAAGATACTTGCTCCTTGGAAGAAAATCTATGACCAGCCCAGCTCAGTTTACTTTAGTCGCTCAGTAGTGTCTGACTCTGCAACCCCATGGACAGCAGCACGCCAGGCTTCGATGTCCATCACAAACTTCTAGAGCTTACTCAAACTCATGTCCATTGAGTCGGTAATGCCATCCAGCCACCGCATCCTCTGTCGTCCCCTTCTCCCACCTTCAATCATTCATAGCATCAAGATTTTTTCAAATGAGTCAGTTCTTTGCATCAGGTGGCCAAAGTATTGGAGTTTCAGCTTCAGCATCAGTCCTTCCAATGAATATTCAGAACTGATCTCCTTTAGGATGGACTAGTTGGATCTCCTTGCAGTTCAAAGAAGTCTCAAGAGTCTTCTCCAACATCATAGTTCAAAAGCATCAATTCTTCGTCACTCAGCTTTCTTTATAGTCCAACCCTCACATCCATACATGACTACTGAAAAAAACATAGTTTTAACTAGACAGACCTTTGCTGGTAAAGTAATGTCTCTGCTTTTTAATATGCTTTCTAGGTTGGTCATAACTTTTCTTCTACGGAGCAACTGTCTTTTAATTTCATGGCTACAGTCACCATCTGCAGTGATTTGGGAGCCCAAAAAATAAAGTTAGTCACTGTTTCCACTGTTTCTCCATCTATTTGCCATGAAGTGAGGGGACCAGAAGTGATGATCTTATTTGTCTGAATGTTGACTTTTCAGCCAACTTTTTCACTCTCCTCTTTCACTTTTATCAAGATGCTCTTTAGTTCTTTAGAACTAAAGATATGCATATATTTAGATATGCATCTGGGGTTATTGATATTTCTCCTGGCAATCTTGATTCCAGCTTGTGCTTAATCCAGCCTGGCACTTTGCATGATGTACTCTGCATATAAGTTAAATAAGCAGGGTGACAATATGCAGCCTTGACATACTCCTTTCCCAATTTGGAACCAATCTATTGCTCCATGTCCAGTTCTAACTGTTGCCTCCTGACCTGCATACAGATTTCTCAGGAGGCAGGTCAAGTGGTCTGGTATTCCCATCTCTTTCAGAACTTTCCACAGTTTGTTGTGATCCACACAGTCAAAGGCTTTGGCATAGTCAATAAAGCATAAGTTGAATATAGAACAGACTCATGGACTCTGTGGTGGGATGATATGGGAGAATGGCATTGAAACATGTTAATTATCATATGTGAAATCAATCGCCAGCCCAGGGTTGATGCTCGGGGCTGGTGCACCGAGATGTCCCATGGGGAGGGAATTGGGAGGGAGGAGGGAGGGGGGTTCTGGAGGGGGAGCATATGTAAACCCATGGCAGTTTCATGTCATTGTATGGCAAAACCAACACAATAAAGTAAAAATAAATAAATAAATAAAGCATAAGTTGATATTTTTCTGGAATTCTCTTGCTTTTTCAATGATCCAGTGAATGTTGGCAATTTATCTCTGGTTCCTCTGCTTTTCTAAATTCAAGTTGAACCTCTGGATGTTCACAGTTCACATACTATTGAAACCTAGCTTGGAGAATTTTGAGCATTACTTTGCTAGCGTGTGAGATGAGTACAATTGTGCAGTAGTTTGAACATTCTTCTGCATTGCCTTTTATGGGATTGGAATGAAAACTGACCTTCTCCAGTCCTATGGCCACTGCTGAGTTTTCCAGATTTGCTGACATATTGAATGCAGCACTTTCACCGCATCATCTTTTAAGATTTGAAATAACTCAACTGAAATTTGAAACAGCAGGTCAAAGGCTAACAGTTTTTTGCCAAGATAACACACTGGTAACAGCAAACATTGTCTTCCAAAAACACAAAAGAAGACTCTACACATGGACATCACCAGATGGTAAATACCAAAATCTGATTAATTATATTCTTTCCAGCCAAAGATGTAGAAGCTCTATATAGTCAGCAAAAACAAGCCTGGGAGCTGACTGTGGCTCAGATCACGAACTCCTCATTGCCAAATTCAGACTTACATTGAAGCAAGTAGGGAAAACCACTAGATCATTCAGGTATGACCTAAATCAAATCCCTTATAATTATACAGTGTAAGTGACAAATAGATTCAAGGCATTAGATCTGATAAAGTGCCTGAAGATCTATGGACAGAAGCTTGTGACATTCTATAGAAGGCAGTGATCAAGAACATCCCCAAGGGGGAAAAAAATGCAAAAAGGCAAAATGGTTGTCTGAGAAGGCCTTACAAATAGCTGAGAAAAGAAGAGAAGCAAAAGGCAAAGGAGAAAAGGAAAGATATACCCATTTGAATGCAGAGCTCCAAAGAATAGCAAGGATAAATAAGAAAGCCATGAAAAGATGCTCAACATCACTCATTATCAGAGAAATGCAAATCA